>VZRL01004092.1:110000-134686 GCA_013397895.1 Origma solitaria | reverse complement strand
AGTTTCCATATTCTCAGCATCTTTTGCCAGGTAATCATATTTATAAGACTTTCCTATTTCATCCTCCCCAACAGCGGGGGATTGTCCTGCTCTGCTCTGAGCTGGGGCGGCCTCACCTCTGGTGCTGGGGGAGTTCTGGGTGCCACAATATGAAAAAGACATGAAGCTATTAGAGATTCCAATGGAGGGCAACAAAGATGGTGAAGGCCTTGAGGGGAAGCTGTGTAAGGAGCGGCTGAGGGCACTTGGTCTGTTCAGCCTGGAGGAGACTGAGGGGAGACCTCACTGCAGTCACAACTTCCTCGTGAGGGGAAGGGGAGGGACACGCACTGATCTCTGCTCTGTGGTGACAGTGACAGGAGCCGAGGGAATGGCCTGAAGCTGTGTCAGGGCAGGTTTGGGTTGGATATCAGGAAAAGGTTCTGCCCCCATGGGGTGGTTGGGCACTGAACAGCTCCCCAGGGCAGTGGGCACAGCACCAGACTGAGAGAGCTCAGGGAGCGTTTGGACAACTCTCAGGGGCACGGTGTGACTCTTGGGGACAGTGCAGGGCCAGGAGTTGGACTTGATGATCTTTGTGGGTCCCAACTCAGCATACTCAGTGATTGTGGTACACTTCATTCATGTACCTTATGGTGAGAGGCATCTCAATTGGGACTGATCCAGCTTTATTAGGTGTAACTCCAGCTGCAAGGCTGGCATTCAGGGCACGCAGAAACACTCACAGTGCAGGCACAGGTTCTCAGCAGGGACTGAGCTGTGCTTTCCGTGCAGCCTGGGCGCTGTGGGGGCTGGAGGCTGAGTCCTGAAACGACCCCAGTTTAGGGCGGATCAGCTCCGTGGCCGTGCTGGTGCTGCGGCAGCGGCGGCAGACTCGCAGTCATGTCCTTTACCTGTGGCATTTTATTGCTCCTGGCAGCCTTTCAGGCTGTTAACACAGGAATAGCTAAATTCTGATGTTGCAGAAATAATGCGCAAAATGTGCAGGCAAACGTGAGTGTTGAGATAGCTTTGTGAAAATTACTATGTGAGATACTGGTCAGTAAATTCAAATGCAGCCTTCTTTTGGCTTGCAGAAATACAGCTTGTATGATCTTCCTGTTTGAAAAGGATTTTTCTCTTAGAGCTTGTCAGAACAAGAGATTCTTCTAAGCACGCTGCTGCTACTCAACGTATATGTCTGTGTGGCCTTTGTTCCTTCTGTCCTTGAGCAGTTTTTTCCTCCTCTGCCTGTAAGTTGGGGATTTTTTGAATGTTGGACAAAAGTACCCGAGTGTTTATGCTACACAAACGTTTATCTCGCCAGCTGAATTTGTTCTGAGCTCAGAAGGCAGTGGAGAGCAGCAGGATGAGCTGCTGTAGCAGCACATGGAGCGTGTCCTCTCCTGACCCTGTCCCCTGGTCCCAGAGATGCCTGGGCAAATGGAGGCTTGGCACTCTGCCCTGGCTGGTTACACAAGGCTCCCCGTGTCCTACTTATCTGAACAAAAGCTGCTCTGAGCAACACGGGCATCACACCTAGGTCACATAGGCAGAAAAAGCCATCTCCTGACAGAATTTTACTGAGTCATGATGGAGCTTTCCTTCATGGTAAGTCGGTGAGGATTGTCAGGTTTCAGATGATGCCCTGCCTTGCTTGCTGAATAAATGCAGAGCCGAGAGCTATTAAACTTGCTGATGTCATCCCAGAGAGGAGGAGGGAGTAGAATCACTACGTCGAGCTCTCAGGTTTGGATGTAAACAGAGACAGTACTGAAAACCTTGCAATGAAAAGAAAAGGGTTCATTTTGCTTTTGTCGTGTATTGATTAAAGAAAAAACAAAACCTTGGGTATTTGCCTCATAAATTGTAAAGAATCGGTGTTAGTTCTATGAGAAGAGAGCATGTTAAGTTACCTAAATCAGTGTCAGATTACTGTTACTTTACTACCAGACCTAATGCTTTCATCAGTTCTCTTTATATGGAATCCACTGTACTTCTCATCCTTGGAAAGGTTATCTTCGGAATTGTTTCCACAATCAGGCAAGTCAAGGACTCCAGAGGAGACTGAATAGGCTGTAGATAACTCTGCAATTACAGATGGCTACAAATATAGGTGATTTAGGGCTTGGATGATCTTAAAGGTCTTTTTTAACCTAAATGATTCTGTGATTGTGCCTTGAGCCGCAGCCCTTGAGGAGAGCCTGTTAGTTTTTAACATTCAGAACACTGCCTTCTAGGTAAATCCTCTTACTGGGGATTTGAATTTCTATAGACTGCTGTCTGCCTTGAGGTATTGTGTGTCGTCTCTGAGCTGCAGCGGCCTCTCCTGCATAACAACTATTCCACCCAGCAGTAGCCAGCTCAGTGCTGCAATATTTGAGAGGGGTGCAGATGTTTGCCAGCCGCTGCTGTTGGTTGCAGAAATGGAAGTTGGAAATTATTACTATTTTTTAAATTTTTGGGTGCTGGTAATTGTGATTAGTGGATCTGCTTTTGGCTGATGAGGTTGATGTGTTAGAATGCGTGCATGGGGTTTTTTTTGCCTGATTTTGAATACTTAACGGGGAGCTATGTATTATTTATCTGGCAAGAGGTGTAGGTTTGCTTGTGTATGTGCATTTCAGAGGCTCTTGGTTTGAAAGGTTCTGGGGTTTCTGTGTATTGCTTTTAATTGTGATAATTGTCTAGTGCAAATGGTTTATTTTTCTGTAGTTACCGGCTTTGGTTTGTCCATTTCTTTGCTGTTTGTAGATTAGTGAACAGTGCAAGTAGAAATCTACCATACTTAGAAAATTTTCATAATGTGGATTTTGAATTTCAGAAGTTGGCAGTGAATATTTAAATTTTTAGGAGGCATTGCTGAGAATATTTGTGCTTTTTTTTTACTGTATAGCACTTGATATTTTTGGCATATTTATATATTAAAGATGGTTAGATTTTCTTACATGGTTGCCTGCTTTCTCTCAGTGAGTCTCGCTGCAATAACCCTTCAGAAAAGCTGCTACAGAACAGTTGTCAATCTTTTCTCTTTAGATCTGCTTATTTTTTATAATAGCATTGCTAGGTGAGAGCGAATCTGTTCCATTCTGCTTTATCTTTTCATAGTAATTGTAAGCAACGGTGCAAGATGCCACATCTGTACAGGAAGGATTTTGTACCTTTTAGATGCCTAACAGTGTACAGGCCAAAGCCTTTTTTTTCTTTTGTCAGGCAAAATGCAATTTAAGATAGAGCATTTTATTTTTATTTAGGGGGGTTTTTTTTTAAAGTTGTCTGCTTAGTAGAATCACTATGGTAACAGACTAAAGGATGTCTCTGAGGCACTCAACCTGCATTGCAATGTAAGTGAGGGGAGACTGACTGTAAGTTGTCTGCCTGCTGAACAGTAGAGAACAGGCACAGCAGGGAAATAAGCTAATATTTAATATTTGTAAGCTGTTATTTAATGCTCGCTCTATGGTTAAAAAGTTATTTTACAATATGAGTCCATTGGTTTTTGTGTTCTCTTCTGGGGGTGATATTACTAAAATATTCACTAAAATCATGAATTTGTGTTGTTGTTCAATTTGAATTTGGTTCATTTTTTAAAATGCTGTTATATATTACGAATTATGTTGAGGAAGTGAGTGAGGAGGAAGCTGTATCAGTGTGTGTCAGAGCTCATGGGAGTGTCAGCATTATTCCTGTGTCTTGTTATGGATAATACATTAATCTTCTAGTTTTTTGTCCTTTTTAAAATTAGGGCTTTTTTGAAATGTGGCGGTCTGTTCAAGTCTTTTAAATCTTGTGTGTTATATAGACATGCTGTACACAAGGAGTTATTATGACCAGGAGGAAAGTTAAGTAGCATCTAATAGCTCCGAGTACAGTAATACTGAAAGTGTGTTGCATATATCCATTGACACAGATTTTTTTCTTCCCAGCTGCACCAGTAGGCTCCCAGTGCCACCTGGTTTGGCATCCTGAATTGCTGGAGCTAAATTATCATTTTTATGCTAAGAAAATAAAATATGCTAAAGCATCAGTCATGTTCCATGGATTAGAAATCACCTGAAATTGTATTTTGTAAATAACTATGTATTAACAGTAATATTTTGTAGTGTAACTCTTAGGCTCCTGTATTCCTAGGCCTTATTCTCTATTGAGCTGACACGTTAATCAAAATTTTACACTGTGTGGGGATTTTCTCTGAAGTTTATGGAAAAGTTCGGAGGCACTGGAGTTTCTGTGCCTCTTCCAGTCATTTTAATATGCTTGTGAGTCCAACTAAATATTGATCAGTGAATTAACATGATACTTTGCAGAAAGACTTCATTGCTCTGCTTTTGTGACGTTCTCTATAGAAGAGTGAAAAACTTACCTCAGAACTTAGAATGCAGAGACGTTTTAAAAGATATTTTTCATGTTCCTTGAGGAAAAGTGATTAAAATTAAACAAGCTTTAATGTTTAAGAGGAGTTTTCTCAACACCTGGAGGAGAGGGTGGGAGAACTTATGAACTCCTTATGAACTCACGTTTTAATGTAGAGTTATTGGTATTAAATGCTTTTTGACAAGAATACAGTTTTTTAAGGACTTAAAATCATTCCATTTGTAGGAAGAGGATTCTGGTTTTTAGAGAGATAGATTGAGAGTTCAAGTGTTTATTTCCATGAGTCTCTGAGCTGGTGTGTCTGCAGTCCCAGTTGTGTATATAAAACTTGATCTTCCAATTTTGACCATTCATTTGATACCTTCATCCTTCCAGATGCTACCACAGTTGTTTTCTGAAGATCTGTTGTCATCTTATATTATTGGGAAGCTTCACAGTGTTTGCAATAAAAAAAAATTTACTTTCCTCTAGTAAGCAGTTGAACAGAAATTGAAAATTGTTTTTTTAAGACACATGGTAAAATACAGTATTGATTTTCAAGTACAAAATTGATTTACTCTTAGCAGTTTGCTCAAGTGCTAGTCTTACTTTGTTTGAAAAGCAAATAATTCTTTTTTCTTTCCAGCATTTTCAGTTAGCTTTGATTGACTGCAATCCCTGCACTTTGTCTAACGCTGAAAGTAAGTAACCAATAAGTATTTATTTTGTTGGGAATTTTTTCAAGTCTTATGCTCACAACTGTGTCAATTTTTAAAAAAGATGTTCTTCAAAATCCAAAGAATCTGTCCTGAGAGAGGAAGACTACAAAACTGGTCTCCCTCTCTCAGTGGAGACAGATGTTCCAGAGGAATTGTGGATTGTTTTAGTAAACGGAATTAGTAAAAATTGGGGCTTAGCTTATTTATTACTCTGAAGACTTGGATTCTGGAGGAAACTTATTATTCGATTGCTTTTTTTTTTATTTATAAACATAGCGTTTGCGCTGTAGCACACATTTAATAGTAATTATTTAAAACTTCATGGCATCTTGATAATCTATAAATTTCCATTGATTATTTTCATGCCATTTAAATTTATAGAAGTAAAATTCAGCATCAATCTTAGACTGTAGAAATAAGAAAAAGTAAAAAACTTGTTAGATTTTTTGTTTTATTTGATGCCTACTATATATTAGTCTGTATTTCAACATGCTGATCTTTGGTGCAGTGTGATCTGCCATAGACAACATGTACTGCAGGCTGTTACAGAGTGTCCTGCAGGTATTTATCCATAGTTAGCATAGTTAGTGGAATTGTGTGCAAGAATAAACGTGTATTCCTCCATGTTTTGGGGTCTGTAAGAATTCAAAAGCAGAGAGTTGTGAAAGAAATTTTTAAAGAAATTTTTTTTTAAAGAGAGAAATTTTTCCTTCATTCTGTGAAGCTTTAGTTACCTTGTAAGTCTCACTTCAGAGGCATTGGATAAAATATGTTAAACCATTTCTTTAAGAACTGGATGGAATTGTGAATATTCTATCAGTGAGGGTAGTGAAAGGGAGTTTTTTCACGTGACTGAAACCCCTGGCTGTATCAAGGAGCCAGCTGTGCTTCAAGGCCGTCTTCAAAGCTTTGTCACTTACTAGGAACAGGCACAGATAATTTTGTAAAAATTTGCGGAATTCTCCCTAAGTCAATAGACTTTTACTGCTTTTCTACCAGACATGTGATTCTTTATTGTATTTCGTGTTTCTTCATATTCCTTCTCACTAACTTCATTGGTTTTCACTGAATCTCTGAATTTCTGTAAGGTTTTCCTAATGCTTTCCCCCCAGTCCCCTGTGCCCCCAGATTTGTGTAGAGGGTTGGCCCCATGTGAAGGCTTCACTGCCTGACAAACCCCAAGGAAGAGAGTGAAAAGGAATGAGAGGTGCTTGGTCAGGTTCTCCTGTACTGTTCTGGGAAGGAGAACTGTACCGTCTGCCCCAGGTTGTCTGGTGCCCTCAGTAAATGCTCCATTTATTCATCCCCCTTGCATTTCTAAAAGCTCTTTTCGTAACAGTATTACACTGAGCTTGTTCCTAGCAGAAATGTTTCATCTCTCCTTCCTATTTAGGCAATCTCTAATAGGGTACCTTTCATTCTCCTTTCCCCTCCAAGGCATCACTTCATTTCGGAGCTTCACACTGAAAGGGTTTTGTTAGGAGGGGGGAAAATGAGAGATTTTTTTAAGATAATGAACTCCTGAAACAAAAGCAGGGTTTTTCTTTCATCAGTACAGAGTGAAGTTTCATGATGCAGTGAACATAATGGGTGTGTTATATGCCCGTTAGCAAGGAACACAAAAAGTTTATTAAAATTTTAGATGATGCATTTCATTCTGACCTGGTTTCCAAAGTGCACTCAGCTTCCTTCTTTACAGGGAAGGACAAAACAGTGCACAAAGGGAGATTTTTTCCCTCCCTTATGACCCAGAGTGAAACCCTGAACTCCTTATTACCTGTATGGTAATTTGGTGTCACACTATTCTGTAGCTTCAAGGGAAAGAAATCTGTGTAATTGAAATAAATTGAGCTTGGCTCAAACACAGGTATTTTCTTACTTGTAATCCTCAAGAACATGGAGCAAAAGTCTGTCTCAAAGGAACTTTTCTTTCCTCATCAAAGCAGAATGAGGATTACATTCATCTCAATTAGCTTTAGCTATCTACCAGTCCATGGATAGTCTAGGTTAGCAGTTCTCAAGTCTTTTCTGTGACGATTTGAGCAGCATGAGGGTAATTTTCCCTCTGCTTTTACTCTTCAACAACTTCCATTTTTCTTTCTCCAGCCAGCAATCTTCTTGCCTGCCCGAGCTCCTGGTAGTATTGTGGAATTCTGGGCAATTTGTATGAGGAATTGAAAATGCTTAAGAGTAACCATCAGAATATCATCTGTAATCAGCACTTTTAGTTCAGTTTAACAGGGGAAGGACAATTCCTAAAAAGGAAGAAAAAACACCTAAATTGAAGATCCCATATAAATCTGGTAGTATAGAAAGTAATTTTCTGTTCTGTAACCCAACTAGTCTGTCTCTTGACAGCTGAATGAAAATTTTTGTTTCTGGCATGATTATGTACAGAAAATACTACCTGTGTTCACTTACCTCAGCTTCACGAGATTTTATTGCTAAGTTTACTGAAGGGTTAATGGAATTAAAGTATTTCAGAATGAAAGTAAAAACTATGGACTGCTTTTCTCAATATCTGTTTGCAGTTTTTGTTCTTTGTTACATTACATACTCATTTTCTGTCAGGTCTGCTATGTTAAATGTAAAATATCACTGTAAAAAATACTCTTTTGGTGTCTTCAAGATATAATTTATCCTGGTTTTGCATTGATAAATTTGACATGTTGTTTATCCCTCGCTTCAAAGCAACACATTGTAATTGCTGTTGTTCATTAAAACTAATGATTTTGATTTTCCTACTCTTACAGTTCAGTTTCACATTGCCCACTTATATGAAATCCAGGTAAGCTTTAAGTTTATTTTCATAAAGTGTGATTGAGTTTCAAACTATGTGATGTAATCAGTATGTGTAATTCCACAATTATGGATGCTTTAGTCAAGTTAGACTTAAGTCTTGAATCACTCAAGAAACTTTATTTGCTTTGGCTAAATGACAAATATTTTTTATGTGGAGTGTCATGCTATAAAATGGACTAGCTGTCTTAATAAACATGTATTTACTAATCTCCCAATTTGAGTGTAAAAAACCAATCCCAAAATACAATTTTTAGAAAATTCTTTTGTGAGAATAGATTTACAAGGTTATATATAGATATAAGAATACAAAGTTTCTAAATTCTTATATATGGATTCATGTTGTTTCTCACATACACACACAGAATCAATTTCAGCCAGTTGCCCAGGTGCATTTTAAGTATATTTGACATTAAATTTTTTAATTTAAGTGCTATTTTAAAAGTTTAAATTTTCAAATTAAACTGACATGTGGCATTAGGGTTCTGAGGTCAACAGCAAATAGAGCTGTGTTACTAATTCTGTGTCTAATCCTACCACAGAGCTTTTCAAGTGAATTTTTGGGAAATCAGGGAACTTACTGAGCTTCCAGAATATAAGTAAATAGAAACCAAGTAGCTACTGAGGTAGCTATTGTATATTTGTGATCTGGCTGACTGGTTCCATAATGTAGATGTTGTGCCCCTTTGCCACATTTATAGGTATCATATGACTGAGGAAGGGATGTGATATGAAAACAAAACCTGTTGTAAATGAAATGGATGACAGACATAAACTATATTTTCAGTCAGTTAGAAAGTAAGTGCTGTCTTTGGTGGCACAGTGAAAAATGGCCTGAGGTATTTCTGTATAAATAAAAGATATAAATCTGATCAACAGAATATTTTTCTTTTGAATGCTTTTTGTCCAAAGCCATATGACAGGACAGAAATCTCCCATCCCAGCGCACCATTAAGCAACTTCGTAGATTGTTGTGGTTCTTACTTGGCCACCATCCAGATTCCATTCAACACATTAGTTCTGTTTTACTCCAGCAGATCAAAAGGAAGTTAAACACCCCAGGTCACCGTGCCAGGTGTCCTGTGTAAGTGTGTGACCAGTGTTAGCTGTGCTTAAGCTGTGCTTTCTGGCTCACAATTACAGGCAGCAGGAACTTCTTATTAATACAAGTCGGAGCAAAAAAGTTCCAGTGCATTCTGCTCCTAGGTTTGGTTTGTCGCACAGTTGTGGTTGGGAGGGGTATCTTGTTTTCTGGAATTTGACAAACTGAGAACCACAGGAGTCCTGGCTTCGCTCTGGGTGTTACCTCTGACACAAGGAGAGGTTTTGGAGGCAGGCTGGTTGCTTGGTTTCTTTTACAGGACACACCGAAACGGTTTTTTGAACCCCTCCACATACCTGAAAATGATCTACTCTCTTAATATTGATGAAAAAGTTAATTCATTCCTTAATTAAATATCACAGTCCTCCTTTAAATGATGGATTGCCAGCCCCTCAATAAGAGACAAGCATGGTGCTGATGAGAATTAGCAGTGGTTTTTCAAGGTGTTTAATGCTTGTTTCTATTATTTCCCCCATGGAAGGGAGGTGGCTTGGATGGTGTCTAGAGAAAGATTCTGGATTGGGTTCTCCTCCCCTTTTCCATTTCTAAGAACCATTCATGATGCACCCAAACATCAAGGACTTTGGAATTAGCATATATATATATATATATGTACATTTATGGGGGGAGAGGCCCTGGCACAGGGTGCCCAGAGAAGCTGTGGCTGCCCCATCGCTGGAAGTGTCCAGGGTCAGGTCAGACAGAGCTTTGAGCAGCCTGGGCCAGTGAAAGGTGTCCCTGCCCATAGCAGGGGTTTGGAGTTAAATGATCTTTAAGGTCCTTTCCAACCCAGACCATTCTGATTCCGTGAAATAAAACCAAATATAAACATTTTGACTGTTCAGTAGTATTTTAAGGCATATAGGTAAACAGATTTCTAAAGGGTAAATGATAAACAAATAACAAGAGTAAAACATACTCTAGATCTGGAAACATGCTCTGTGCTAATAGACCTTTCTGAAACCTCCTGAGCCTGTAAACATATTTTTCAAAGTGTGAATATTAGGCACTAATATTTACCTAATTTGACATCTGGATTGCTGCCTCTGCTGTCATGCTCTACAGTGAACTTCTGTTCATTTGCTTAACATCCATAGTCATAGACTACAAATTTTGTTCCCAATGCTAAATTTAAAATTTTTTCCTGATTGTTTTTCTTTTGCTGGACATGGATATTTTATTTATTTATATTATTTGTTTTCTTACCAGTTGTCTGCATTTCATGAACACCAATTAAAAATCTTTTCTACCAACTTCCCCTTGTTCCATTTGAAAGTATGTAATTGCTGCTTTAATTTTTCTTCGTGACTAGAATAAGGTTTTAAAATCACCAGAGTTGTCTTTTGTGATTTTGAGATTTTGAGAACTTGGTAACATTTTTAAATTCTAGTAGGTATTTAATTGTTTAGAGTCTTCTTCCCAGTTGTCCCTTTAAAACATCAATACTCATTACTGTGTACTCCTTGCTTAAAACAAATGTAATTAAACCACATTCATTTGCATTTAGGTGGCCCCATTTATTTTAATACACTCTTCATCTGTTTGCCAGGATGAAGTCTAATATTGAATTATCTGAAAGCATATTTGTGAAAGAGGAGGCACAGAACAGTTGAACATTTAAAATACGTTCATTTCAAAGCAATTTTTGTTAGGGAACGCAAAGATAAATGCTGACATTATTGCCAAATAATTCATCTGTTGAGAAGTGTTAACCTTTAATATATACAAAACAGCTGATACAGTTCACAGAAGTCAATAAAGACCCCGATACTAACCTGGAAATGTGGTTTCTGTATCAACACCTGTTTGTATAGCGAGTTGAAAATTGAGTGTTTCCAGACTTCAGGCACACCTGAACTATACAGCAGATAATAAGATGTCATACCTTCATTATCTAGGCATAATCTTTCTAATTCTACATATGGTGGGACTCTTACCAGGGCAACAAATACCTTGAAAGAGGCAGTTCAAATATACCAAAGGAAGGAAGAAGGCAAAATTATACCAGCCACCAATTACTAATGATCTTTGGTTTTGTTACAAATTTCCTGGGAGAATTTTTGTGGGGTTTTCTCCAATGTAGATTCACATTCAAGTATTCCCCTTAAAAACAGAATATTCATTGTAGTGTAAGAAGCATAATGCATGTGTGAGGAGTTGACAAAACTTGATTATTTGCAAATTTCCCTCAATTATTTTAAGTAGTCAGTTTATATTAATGACTATATTTATGGAAGTTATTCTTTTACCAAATATATACGTCACTCATTAAAGCTTTCATATGCACTGTATGCAAAAAAAATTCTAGAATTTTTTGTCAATGTGTTTGTGTGCTGTCAGTGCTGTGAAATCGTTGCTACTGGTGATCTGTTGTAAGCTCTATGATTAATCCATTTACTTTTTTCCTTTTGCAGAGAAAGTATCACTCTGCAAAGGAAGCTTATGAACAGCTTTTGCAGATCGAAAACCTTCCTGCACAAGTAAAAGCAACTGTCTTACAGCAGTTAGGTATGTAAAATTAACTTTCATTTTCCTCGGTGTTTCGTTTCTTCCATCTTTGCCTTCAGCAGTGTTTTTTAAGGCTCCTTTTCAAAAGGGAGTCTTAGGCACACTGCGCATGGTACGTAGGATTTTCATCCAAATAGAACATGTAGCAGTAGATAATCAAGTAAATAAGAGAGGAGGAATAGAATTAAATTTATAAAATTAAAAATCTCTTAGACTTGCTGCAGTACGTGTGTTACATTTTGGGCAGTGAGAGGGTGGTCCTTCAGAGAAAGAGTGCAGCAGTTGGAATTCTGTGTTCTCTGTTCTGCCTCTGATAATATTCCTTGAATAGCCAGGCTAAATGCAGTAAACCTAAATACTCTGTGTCAGACTAGAAGAACATGGTAACTGAAAAATTAACTTTTTCTTTCTCTTTAGTTATACTGTGTAATGAAAATCTATTTCTGTAACTAAAAGGTTTATCATCAGGTTCCATAAAAAACCCACATAAAAAGTGAAAGGGAATTATTTTTTAAAAATTGTTATTTTCCATGTTTATTGAAAGCTGATAATTAATTCTTAGACAAAATTTTCTAATAAGTAAGTAGAATAAAATGCTTTTGTCCTTTGTATCATATAAAAGTATTTCGAGAATATTTTGTTAAAATTGTCCAGGTCAGTACAGAACTTCGTCATTCACCTTCTCCATGTTCTTCATCTAATTTATTATTCTAAATATTAATTTAGCCTGCTTATGCCCATTTTTATTTTTTTTCCCACTTCACATAGTGGTCGTTTAACTCAAATTTGTAACTGGCATTAAGTTATGGCCACAGTGCTTTCTTTCTCTGTAATGCAGGTTTTGTATGGGTTTGGAGTGGGATAATTTGTTCTCTCTGACAAAATGTCAAAATCAGTGGGCTAATTTTGAGTCATCTCTGTGAAATCACAAGTGAAACTGCTGGAGGAGTTTGCTGCAGGACTCTGGGTGCTGCTGTTTTTGCTGTCACAGAACAGTGTTGCTTACATCTCAATAAGCCCTTTGAATTTTATTTTTTTTTAGCTTGGTATTATGTCACCTAGTATAAATTGTCAGCAGTTTGATCCAGAAAGGCTGTGCCTCTGATCAGTGGAAGACAGGCTTCTCAAAAGAGCTGACCAGTTCTTTTTCATCTGTTTGATGTATGTTGCCACAATAGAAGCAAAGGCACATGGTTGTGTTCATGAAATCCTGCCACAGGTCTCTGTGCTAGCAGTAAGAGCAGTGACTTTGAGAACTGTCTGCTGTCTGAAAACTGGATTAACTCTCTTTATTCAATCAGCATGGGTCACCCAGTTTTGTTGTGTGGGTAGCTTCTGTGTGGGGAAAGGGATAGAGTGGTCTTAACTGGAACATTGAAGGAATAATGCCATTTCCTTTGCTCTTCTCTGTTAACAGTGGTATTTATCAGAGTCTGGTGTTGATCACAGATTTAGTCTTTAGCAGCTGGTAATAAAAACACCTCCTCAGGAAGCACAGTCTGGGTGGTGCACTGCTGCTTAGAAAAAATAATAGAAAATACCTGCCATCTGCCAGCATGCTACTTGTAAAACCCAGTCAAAATATATTTGTTTCCCTTCTCCTTCCCTTTTTTTTCTTTTTTTTTACTCTTGACAGAAAAATCACTTCGGCGTGAAAATAGGCTTTGTTTATTTTCCTTAGCTAGTTAATGTTTGTTGAGCCACATTTGGAATTCAGACTAGTTCAGATGTCTTGTGAGAGAATTACTGAAATCTTTGCTCCAGCTTTGTTGTTGGTTTCCAAAGCTGTGACTGTGGAGGAGAACGCTGTGATTCCTAGATAAACACATACCCAGCTGAGCTGATGTTTGCTGACTCGTTCAGGTAGACGTTACAGTGAGATCTGTACAGCTGGATAAGAGCAGTTTGTTTCTTTTTGCTGTTCTGTTCGCTTTCCAGACAACAATTCTTTCCCCCACTTTGTCAAAAATTACATTAAATTTATGAGTCTGAAGATCAAATCTGTCCCAGTATTCTTTCTCCAGTTGTACTCAGCTGTTGCATAAGGAAGAGTGTAAGAACAACATAAGCATCTGTTTAGAGTTCCCAAAGTCCTCTCCCAGTGATTTTTGGCTAGGGGTGTTCTTGGGTGGCGTCCATGTAATTGGATGAGACATCTGAGGTGCTGAAATGGGGAAGAGGTTCTTTTCTTTAGATACAGTCATGTTTACTGTGGAAAGAGTGATTGCCACAAATTCAGCATGAGAGTGATTGATAAGCATGGAAAAAGACATAAGCTAGGCTATCACATCAGAGGGATTTGTTCCAAATTTGTTCCAAATGAGACTGCAAAGATCTGCAAAACAGCATGGAACATTTGTGAAGTATGGACAAGGTCTGTGGTTTTGTTTATCCTATTAAAAGTGTCCCAAGAGTGGAAGAACAGCCAATATGCTGGTTGAGAATTGGAGACAGATCTTGCAAATGAGAAACTGCACAGCTTAGCAGGGGTTTTCCATCACCTTCTTTATGTACATTCTTCATTTTATGCTCAAGAACAGATCCAGTTACTTTACCTGTGCTATTTAGGGGAAGATTTTGTTTGCTCTCCCCTTCTTGCTTTCTGCCTTTTTCAACTCCCTTTGCAGGAAGATAAAATTGGGAAGCAACCCTTGTTTCAGCAGTGAAACCAGATAGGGATTGCTGGTTCTCATTTCTGTCTTCTTGAAATAGACTTGCTTCTTTTTATCAGTGAACCTCAGTAAAGATCTCCCGAAGATACAACATGTTATCTTTCAATCCAGCAAGGTTCTGATGAAACAGAAAATAGGCACACAACATTTCTAAAGATAGAGGAAATTATTTTATGTCCTTTTTTTACCCTTGTTCATAATCCCTGAACTGTTATCTTTGTCTCAGGGTTTGTCTGGAACAGCACCTGGTGCATATGTCCTTAATATAGTCACTCAGGTGAATTCCAATAACCAGCCTCACAGAAGTCTTTTTTTCTTAAAGCCATGAGTATTTTCTGTAGGCTTACGAACTTCAGAGACTTGGGATTTGAATCAGAATCATGGCTTGTTTATTAATTTAATGACACAAAGTTGTGTTATGTCTCTGCAAAAGTCACAGGGGTTTTTTTCTTTTTTTTTTCCTCCCCTGATCAGTAGATTTTTGACTTGATTGATTTTCAGTCAAGATAAAGTACTTCTTTCAGCACTGTAACCACTTCACTCCTAACCTTACATTTCTTGCAGTCCATGAAATGTTCGAACTTCTGCTTGTTACCACAATTTTTAAGTGATGTTTCTTAAACCACCCCAGGCAAATGTTGTTCAATAGATGCAATTTTGTTTTCAACTGCCTTTGTTAAAGTTTGGAAGTCTGCAGTCCATTTGCAGAAGTGGTGTGGTGTCCATTACCAAGTGTGAGCCCATGGAATTGAAAACTGAGCTGTATAGAACAGGTGGAATAAAAAACATAAAGCAAAGTGTAATTACAGAGAGTGAAGTAAGGCTGCAGATGCTCATCAGTTCAGTTCTCAGTCTTGCCTGTCCGTGCAGTTGAACTTCATGAAAAAAGCACAAGCTTAGGGTGCTGAAGTTCAGCTCACAGAGGTTTTAAATGGACAGGCAGTGCAGGTGTGTGCACAGCTCAGTCAGTAACCAGAACTTTATAGAAACCTTGGGTGTTTTATGCAATTGGTATCGTAGTGTTCCACAGGGGGCTGTTTATGGGTGGGACACGAAACACACAGGGACAATCCTTTGTCACATCTTACATGTTACAAATGCTGGCTGAAAAGCAATGGCTTGTTAAGACAAATACATGGATGCTGAGCAAACAGCAAGACATTGCTGAGCACTGTGGTATGCAGTGATTTCAGCAAGCCTGCTGCTGGCCACAAAAGATGTCCTTGTTTGTACTCATTGTATGACAGCAGTGAGATGGTTTTGTGGCTGCTTGAAGGAATTCCATCTGAGCATAGAGGCAGATGAGGAGAAGCTGGAGAAGGTGATGAAGGTGCTTTGTTTGAGGTGGTAACCACACCTTGCATCAGTGCTAGAGCAAAGATGCATTTTAATAGCATGTAAAATATTATTGGGGAGGATGGGTTGTGGGAGGCCTTTAAAGTGGGGATGAATAATTGTCTAATGTAATGAAAGAAGAAAAGGCATTTCAAAGAATATGATGTGTGGTTAGATTAATTTGTTATGTATATGAGAGGTGATTGCCTTTGTCAAGGTGAATGGAAAGTATGTTGCATTAATGAAGAGGAAATGACAATGTAAGAAAGATTTAAGTGGAGATGCAAAAATTCTTAATCCAGATGTAGATATGGGACAAATATAAGGATTTAGAAGAAAAGGAGTAGACATAATTTGTAGATGTTGTACCTGTTAGATATATAGATATAGATACAGATATATAACATAATTGCCATGTGTGACAAGGCAGAATGGTAGCATTCTTCACAATGTCAGGGAAGGTATCTGTGTTCAGAGGAGGAAAGAGTTAACATTCACTGTTACAGTAGAAGATTGAGCAGTTCATGATTGTGCTACTAATCTCTTACAAAATTATTTAAACCCAAAAAAGTGCTTTAAAAGTACATGAAAGTAATTTTAACTTCGGGTCCTTTTTGTCCTGTAATTTTAGTATAGAACTTTGCAAGTTTTTAAAACGTCATAGTGTTATATATAAGTGGTTTTACTGCTTGATATTGTTATTTTTAAAGAGACACTAATGCTAAATAGTCCTGCTGTGCCAGAGTATTAAATGGTCTTGGGGAATTTCACTTCTCCCATTTGTGGATTCTTTTTGTAGGCTGGATGCATCACACCGTGGATCAGCTTGGAGACAAGGCAACCAAGGAAAGCTATGCTATACAGTATCTCCAGAAATCTCTAGAAGCAGATCCAAATTCTGGTCAATCCTGGTATTTCCTTGGAAGGTGAGAAAAGACTTTATAGACACTGGAATTGTATTTGTAATTTTTTTTGAGGATGCTCATGATTATGAGTGTCTTACACTGTTTTTCTTCTTAATCCTTTCAGAGGAAAACTGAAGGGAAAGTATGTATGTATCTAATGAAGTCTTAAGTTTTCTGGGAAGTGTATAAAAATATAAGGTGCTAACATATTTGGGATGAATATAGATTAGAAGTTGAAATGAAGTATGGTACCCAAGTGGCTCTGTTTTTTTTGTAGTTATTATTCAGTCTACACATTTACAGTAATCTGAATATATCCTGCCTGGTTTTACCTGTTTCTCCTCCTCCATCTTCTGTTCTCTCCCTCTTTTTTGTAAATCCTCCATGAATGTTGTTACTTTTCTTCATACCTTTTTCATAATTCTTTCTCTCTTTATTTTCTCAGAATCTCCTTCCTAATCTCAGTTTTTGCACTAAAATATAGGTGTTTCCCTAGGTAGACGTCCATTTAAAAGGGCATATGCAATGTATAGCTCAGACCATTCTAATGTCTATTTAAGTGTTCAATTAATTTTGTAGTCTTGGACAGTATATTTTACTTGAAAAAAGTAATATTCCCGGTTGTAAATCATACAAATATGATGAGTTTTCCTGGTGTCCTTTATAAGAAAATTGAGGACTTTACTTAAACCATCAGTAACTATTTAAATACTCAGGTTTTGGAGAAAGCTTTGAGGGCGACTTAAGTCCATATGTGGACACATCAGTTCTGTTGAGGAATACATTAAAAAAGAATGAGGCAAAAATAAAATTAATATCCTAACCTCAGTACGTTCCAGCTGACATTCTTGGGGGTTCTGGTCACATACAACTGGAACCTATTTTTGATTTTGTCACGCTAATAATATTCCTCCAGCTGTTCCTGTGAGACAGGACTCTTCAGCCAGACAGCAGCAGCACTGAGCATGAGGGGCTGGGCAGCTGTGGAGGGAAAAGGGGAAAAGAGCCAGGGATCATCTTGTGCCTCTTATCTTCCACTGAGGCTGAAATGCTGTTTTTAGTTCCGCAGTCCCATTCCAGGTGCTGTGAGCAAGCTGAGTTCTCAGGCAGGACAGAGCTGGGGCTGCACACACACAGCTGCTGTGCTCTGCTCTCAACTGGTCAGGGTCAAGCCTAGGACCATGCAGGCAGGGGAGAAAAATGCAGGAAATGAGGTGGAAAATTTAGTGGGAGCATCTCTTTTGCTTTACAGGGAGGAGTAGAGCACAAATGTTTCTGTGCCCCATTTCTCCAGTCCATACTCTGGCAGGAGGACAAGAACAGGGCTATGGGTCTGTGCATTCACTCTTTTTTCCCTCCTCATGTATTCCCTTGTGTTACTCCTTCCTCTGCTGGTTGTCCAAACCAGATAGAAATTGGTTTAAAGCTATCTTTCAAAAACATACCACCATTACCCTTCTCTCCCACTGGAAAAACCATCTCCCCAGTTTTGTGGGGGCTTAATGTTAGCGCTGCCCTAATGAGAGGCTTTATGTGTGTGATAAACAAACAGAGTGAAACATACCTGTTGGACATTGGGTTAGATTGTCATTAAAACAATCTCCTGAAACATTGTATTCATACTTAAAGGATGTTTTTAGGCAAAGTAATGCTATATTTTATTGTATTCGTTTCCTAGTGTACCACAAAAATACTTGAAAGAATGGAGCATGTTTGACAAACCTTTGACTGTACTGTTCTGCTTGTTCTTTATTATTTACTAGAATAAATTTTCTATTGTTATTTATGTTTTGAAAGTTGTCAGGTTTTTTTCCCACCATGGAAACTTGTTACAAACAATACAAGACACAGTTATTGTTGATTAAACTAGTAAATATATATAGATATGTGATCTTGGCTTTATTTGGTGCTTTTAAATTTAAAACTGTAGGTATTATTCCCTGTGGTATAATTGTAGTTCTCTTTAATACCAGAATACCTTTGAATTTCTACATGAGAAATATTAAAGTGAGACATACAAAAAACATGCAGAATCACACAACTTTTTACAAAATTTGGTGCCCTGTATATACAGTAAAAGTAACTGGTTTGTTATTTGTTACTTGAATATGATTGAGATGCAAGAAATGCACATAAAAAGCCTCCCAGGCAGTCAGGAACTATCCTGATTGAATTGGTCAGTATCTCTCAATAATTCTGTCTTGTAGAACATTAAGTTTTATAACCATTTGTTTGATGAAATAGGTAACTTAATTGTTTCACTGTGATGCTATCTGTAGATAAATAATGTTTTTATTGACTGATAAGGTATCAGGAGTGAAAGAAATGCAAGTCTTCCAAATGTGGTATGACTGTTTTCCTTACAAATGTAGTAATCCAGGGTTTAAGTAGTTTTAGTGTACTAAATAAATAATTAGTAATACATGTTAAGGTGTTTGAGTCTGCTTATGCCTGGCATTCAGAAACAGCAAATGTTGCGTGTGTATTTTCATGACTTAACATTTATCAGATCAGTCTTGGTAAGCCATGCTCAATGATTACCTTCTATAAATATTACCAAAATTCTTTTTTTTTCTTCTCCCAGGTGCTATTCAAGTATTGGGAAAGTTCAGGATGCCTTTATATCTTATAGGCAATCTATTGATAAATCAGAAGCAAGTGCAGATACATGGTGTTCAATAGGGTAAGAATGATACAGGGTAATACAATTATATAGTTCTGTGTTAATATATAGAAATAAAGACTATCAGCTTTTTAACTCTGTTGTGAACTCAGAGGGACTGTAAAGTTTTTTTTATTTATACCTCCATGTTGTTAGACTTGCCTGATTTTAAGTTTAAATAATGCATTTATATTTGCTTTCTCAATTTTTTAAAAGCACTGAATATGTTATGTACGTGAATTTTGCATTTTAAAATTCTATACATTTATTCTTATTACTGTGGTTTTTATAATGCCAATGTTTATTAAGGGGTTGGGGGTGGGGGAGGTGTGTATATTTGAGTTGCTTGTGTCTTGACTTTGTTATTAATTCTCAACTTTACTAATCTTTCTATTCAGTGTGCTGTACCAACAGCAAAATCAGCCTATGGATGCTTTACAGGCCTATATCTGTGCTGTACAATTGGACCATGGCCATGCTGCAGCCTGGATGGACCTAGGCACACTCTATGAGTCCTGCAACCAGCCTCAGGATGCCATTAAATGCTACTTAAATGCAACTAGGAGCAAAAATTGTAGTAATACCTCTGCACTTGCAGCACGGATAAAGTATTTACAGGTAAAAGTAACGTTTTAAGAAGCGGGAAATACTCTTCCAAACACACAGCAGAGGGGAGGGGAGAAGTCACACGAGTTTAACTTGCAGTTGTTTGTGGTGTGTATAACCTGTTTTCATGTGTACTGTAAGCATATCATAGCCTGTAATATTTTATTTCTTCATTTTTAAGTGGAACTTAATTCCTTATAAACCCTATTTTGCACATTTAATCAAAGCATACTGTTTTACATCATTTTGCTTTTTCTTTGTATTTGTCTACATTTTTAAGTTCTCATAACATATAGTGAGAATACGCAACACACTATCTTTCACTCTTGTTTGCAATTTCAGAAAAAAGGAATTATGAGACCTCTGAATCCAGAGCTCATCTTTGTTCTGATTCTCACAAAGGTTTATATTCTGGTTACCCTCTTTATACTTAGCACCTTTCTAAACCCCAAAATTTTAAATCTATCCTCTCTTTAAGACATAATTAGCTACAGCATTTAGGAAGATTTCATGGACTTGCTCTTACTAAAGTAGGCTTGTGTTAAATTTGCTTTTTACATAATTTTTCCTAGGCTCAGTTGTGTAACCTTCCACAAGGTAGTCTACAGAATAAAACTAAATTACTTCCTAGTATTGAGGAGGCATGGAGCCTACCAATCCCCGCAGAGCTTACCTCCAGGCAGGGTGCCATGAACACAGCACAGCAGGTGAGAAGTTGGGTTATGTTCTGCAGGTGCCCAGCTTTAAGGGTTCTTTACAATCGGTAGTGATCAAGCTTATTTTATTGAGCACAGGATTGGCTTTTATTAAAAGAAGCCTTTGATTTATTTGCAGAGGGATATTAGATCAAGGAGCTCCCTATAATGTGGGAGAAATATGGGGGTACCAATTTAGAACCTTTGTGGATTTTCATGATTTTAAGATTTCATCTTAAATAGAAATGCTGCAGTGGTTTAATAATCCCGTGAAAGGTACACATTCCTCCATTGATGACCATATGGAAACTGATTTTTCAGTTATTGAGATCAGCTTCAGAATATCTGCTCGGCCCTTTTAATATATGTGGGCTGTTAAAATTATAAAATTTAAAGGAAAGCATTAAGAATATATAGAACCATATTTTTGTCTTCCTTCTGTGATTCTTAGGCTTGTAAACCTCATCATCCAAATACTGAACCTGTACTAGGCCTCACTCAAACACCAATTTCACAGCAATCCTTGCCACTACACATGATTCCTTCTAGCCAAGTAGATGACCTGACCAGTCCTGCCAAGAGGAAAAGAACATCTAGTCCAACAAAGGTATATATTCTGATGAACTGGAGCCCCCTACCAAAATTATATGGAAATATGCATTAAAATGATGCAGCATGCACAGAATTTGTGCTGTAAATCTTAATCCTTTGGCATCAAGGTGGGGAATGTTTTTAGAAATTTTAAAAACCATTTTTCAGTGATGTGTTTAATCAGATTCCAGCTCAGACAGGAGGTGCGTAAGGGCAGTGCAGATTGGTGGCACTATTCTGCAGTTGTAGTTGTGTCAGTGAGGAAGTACAGTTGTAGTCTGATGATGGAGAGGGAGACAATCATGTCATCCTGTCTATTGCCTTTGCTTATATTTAGAATTCAAGTGTTTCATCATCATGTAATAGTATTACAGTAGATAAAGTATTCAGTCTTAAAAGTAGCATACATTTAAGTTAATTGCATAATTTGATTTGCTTGTTTCTCCTTATGGTATTAGGTATCATTAACTTTTTTCTTAGACTACTCTGATAACTGTTGGGAATGGTAGAATGAGACTTGGTGTATTTTAGTACATTCTTACTATTGTATATTCTTACATTATTATTCTTGAAACAATGCTTAGTTATTTCATAAATAAGATAAAATCTAGATAGTAAAATAAGTCGTTGGTACTTTGATAGTCACACATTTTAATGTAATGTTTTCTCTCAGAATACTTCAGATGTTTGGAGCAGTGGCCATACAGTGTCACATCCTCCTGTACAGCAACAAATTCATTCTTGGTGCTTGACACCACAGAAATTACAGGTAGGTATGGGAGATCTTCAGAAGCTCTGTTATATTTTTTGTTTCTTTCCTTCTTCCTTTTAAGAAAATAAATCTGGGACAGGTTCTAGCTTCACATTTCTGAAATTCAGTGTGAAATACTTCCCAGATAATTCCCAGGGTGTAGTTCAAGTTCTTCTAATATTTGTGGCCTCTCTATGTGAGATAAACTAAATTATCTCTAGCAGAAACTGAACACTTACATTGTATGAATTCTATAAAGTAAGAATATAGAGTAACTCCTTTTTCTTACAATACTTTAAAGACAGATATGCAAATTGTCATACCTGCGTGCAGAGTGAGTTTTGTGACTTGCTGTAATGTGGGTGATACTAAAAGAGGTGTAGAAGTATTGTAGTACCACCTCTTTTCCTCTGAGGTACCTTCTTGTATGAAATTGCATAAACGAAGAAACATGTTCTATAAAATGATTACTCAAATCTGCTGCTGCTTTTCTGCATTTTATGTCATCTCATACAATTATATGAAGTGCTAGACTTTAGTTTGGAAATCTTGTTCCAGGTGTTTTTTGTCGGGAAGTTCTCTTGTCTCTTAAGTTGATTAGGGCAAGCATTGAGCTTCAGCAGGGAACTCCATCTATTGAAAATCAAGCCCTGCTTGAAACTTCTACCCATGTATTGCAGATACTGCTTTGGATGCAAAGAGAAATGGAAGGGAGCACAGTGCAGAGGCAGAAGGCATTCTCATCAACTGAGCAATGTTCCCCTCATTTCCAATGTAGTTCTTCAGCTGTTTCTCTGAACAATATTGGCTTTATTGTACTGTGTAATTTTCCCTCCCTCTTCCTTCTCTCTCCCCACCCCTTTGGTCCTTCCTCAATCATTCTTCCATATTTCTGTCTCTCCCCCTCAGCATTCTCATTATTTCTCTCTGCTTATTTTATATTTTACTACTTTTTCGCCTTTTCAGTCTCACCTTTTTCCAGATCCAACTTCTTCCTCTAAGCAGAGCCCCAGTAGGCCTCTCTTGAGTACAGTAGACTGGATGTACTGGCAATAGCTTGACGAGGTTCCAGCAGATATAAATAGGAGAGCCAAAAATGTATGATGCAAGAGGAGAGTGAATAAAAAAGCCTTTATTGCATCTTCAAAGCTGGCCTTTCAAAATTGGCAGCTCAAAGGCTGGATGGATACGGCGTGTTTTGTATACATACATATGTATGTGTGTGTGTATATATTATTCATTGCACTCCCCTCCAGAGGGAGTTCAGAATGGAAGGTACTGTTAATCCAGGGATTTTGGCATGAACCATCTTCATCTGCTTTTTAAGTCATAGCTCTTAGCAGCAGCAGACTTCATGGTAGAATGATGTAGGGTGCTTAAAATGAATATGGAGATCAGATTTTTGGTAATAGACACCTAAATTTATCAGTCGCAAATGAGATCAGTCTTGTAATTTAACTCTGTAATTAAATAATACATTTTCTGGGTTTTTTAAAACATTTTCAGGAGAAGTTTTCATGTGTGCCTATGCGTTTAATTCAATTTGTGATGAACAATATAAATAAAAGAACAGCAAAATTCAAAAATATGTTAAAATATACATAAAAATAAGAATTCTGTATAATCACATACTTGAATGTGGTTTTCATTTATGGTGCCAGCACACTTAATTTTAGTGTGGTAATAATTACACACTCAAATCATTTACAGAGCCTCTTTAGTTTTAGTAACTAGTAATAAGGCTTGGTTGTTGGAAAGTGTATGGAAAGACATTTGAGTCTGTGACAGAAATCTTAATTATTTTCAGCTTTACAAGTCTTGTCTTCATGGATACTTTTTACTGTTTTATGCACGAAAGTTATTAAAAAGCCCATGCAATTCTAATTATTATGAACCACACTGCTGTTTTTTTAGCACTTGGAACAGCTGCGTGCAAACCGAAATAATCTAAATCCAGCACAGAAACTTATGCTGGAACAGCTGGAGAGTCAGTTTGTCTTGATGCAGCAACACCAGCAGGTGAGAACAAAAATATTTTTCTTATCTACAACACTTTTGTCAGTAATGGAGTCTGTTGTGTTTCTTTAATTCTGAGGAATTTCTTTTATATGGAGTTCTCATGCCCTTTGCTGCATTATGTTAATTCTTTTTTTTTGTATAAAGGATAGTTGTGGATTAGTGGTTGAAACATAATGAGTTTAGCTGTGTTTTATTATAGGGCAGCTGGGTAATGTAAAAGTTTTCAAGCCACACTTCCAAACTAAAGTGAGTGGACATATCTAAAAGCAGTCTTGAAAATACTTAGCTGTAGTAAACTGTATTGCAGCTTTTCTCTTGTCCTGTCATCGTTCACTTCTCTCTCTCTCTCTTGTCAGCAGTAAAAGACTCAGACTGAAGGGCCAAGAAAAAAAGTGTGCTGATAGCTTTAGTTAAAATTTACTCAGCATTTTTATGAGCCTTACAGTCATCTTGGTTCTCAAAAGCAACTGTGAAGATCTTAAAATGAGTATCAAATTGGAACTGACCAGTACAATAAAGTACTCAAACCTTGTACGACCCTTCCTTTCTCAGTTCCGCAGCCAATGTTGTTGTGCTTTGTTCATGTCCCATTAGATGAGACAAACAGGAGTTGCACAGGTACGATCTACTGGAATTCCTAACGGGCCAACAGCTGATTCATCACTGCCTACAAACTCTGTCTCTGGCCAGCAGCCGCAGGTTGCTCTGACCAGAGTGCCTAACGTCGCTCAGCGTGGAATCCGTCCCGCCTGCCCCGGGCAGCCTACGGCTAATGGACCCTTTCCAGCAGGCCCCGTTCCCTGCAGCACAGCAAGAACGCTGGGTAGTACAGACACTATTTTGATAGGCAATAATCACATAACAGAAAGTGGAAGTAATGGAAACGTGCCTTACCTGCAGCGAAACGCACTCTCTCTACCTCATAACCGCACAAACCTGACCAGCAGCGCAGAGGAGCCGTGGAAAAACCAACTATCCAACTCCACTCAG
>VZRL01004092.1:0-105000 GCA_013397895.1 Origma solitaria | reverse complement strand
AAAATGTGTTTCCTTCTCATGGGGTTTATGGTTTAATTTTTATTAGAAGCTTTGATAGAGCTCCCACAACAGGAAAATAAGTTGCTTAGATTTTTTTCTTTTATTGAGTTGTCTTTTATAGGCATACCTTGTAGGTACTGTACAAGTGCTTCTCTTTAGATAGCAAACAACAGCAACAATGTACATGTTGAAAATAACAAATGTTTTTTAAAAAAGTAATTTTCAGTACTGATATTTTTTTCTTAATACAAGTAAGTAAGACAGATTTGGTCTGTCATTACAAATCAGTGTTCTCATTGAAAAAGCAATAAATAATCACAGAATGTTGAGGTGGGAGGTCCAGGAAGGGACCTTTGGAGATCATCTCATCCATCCTCCCAACTCAGCAGGGCCAGCTAGAGCAGGTTGTCCAGCCAGGTTTTGAATACTTCCAAGCATGGAGAGACTCCACAACCTGCTTGTACAAAGCTCTTCATGTTGGGTCACCCCTGAAGTAAAAAGTCTTTATTTTCCTATGTACTGCTGCATGGGGTTGGTTATTCTTCCCTTGCTGCAGGACTTGGCACATCCCTGTGCTGAATTCCAGAGATTCCTGTTGGCCCATTCCTCTGCCTGTTGGTGTCCCCCTGAGTGGTCACACAGCCATCTGGTGTACCAGCTTGTCCTTCAGCTCTGCACCACAGAGGGCATTTTGGATAGTGGTGGTTTCAGCATCTATGGCTCAAGCACAGGACCTGTTCAGATGGTGGATTGAGTTAAAAATGCAGTTGTGCAGCAGGTTGTGAGCCTGTCGTGCTGCAGTTCAGATGTTTTTGGCTTTTCAGGGATTTAGGTCTTGGTCCGTCTTATGTTGCAGCTGATTAGCAGGTGTGTTACTGTTGGTTTTTGTCTTTAATCAGTTAGCTTGGATCATTTTAGACCAGAGGCAGAATAGGTAATGGGAAAACATGAGGCCAGCCACTGAAAAACCTGGCAGTGATTGTAGTGTGGTTGTGCAGATTACACGGTATTTTCCCAGGTGTCTTCATTGCTGGAAATGCAGAATGGCCCAGAGTGTGGAAGGCTCAGTTGTAGAAGTTCAGATAGCACTTCCTAGCAGTGACTTCTGGCAAAGATGCTTTCCTGTAAGCTACAGTGGTATTAGAAATGCAGCAAATTCAGCCCCCTCTGCAATAGCCAGTGACCTGTGGCAGAGGAGGATGGTTGAACCCAGAGCAATAACAACTTAAACTGCTGCAGCTAAATCTGTCAGTGTTCATCTCTGGTGCGTGTGCTAGCAGGGAGCTTGTCAGGTAGTCATTAGCTTTGCAAATTCGCATTTAGTGCTTGCTGCTCGCAGTCTTCTCCGTGTAAAATACCTCGAAGTCCTCAGATTTTCTTGGTAGTCTTTGGAGAGATTTACCTGCTTGCTTAAAAAAATTTTGTTTGAAATCCAAACAAACTGCGAAATTGAAATGACCATTTAGGGCAATATAATTTCTGTAGCCATGCTTTACAGTTGTCACCCTTTGTGAAAATGTTACCTAAGATGCTTTTAAAGTTCACAGAAGTCTCTTTAATCATAAGCATATGGTTATTGAATGTTTGGGGTTGTACTCTGCTGTTTTCCATACTGAACAGTGTTTGCAGTTCTTTCAGTTGAAATGTTATCTGTATTTTTCTCTGTTAGAATTCTTGTTGGAATTTTTATCACCTCAATATATTTTACTCCAAAATATTTTATATAGGAGATGATCTATATATATATGTTTGCTGTATTTTATATAGCAAATGTAGTGGTTTTGAGCATTACTCTTTCTGATGTTTAAAAAATGATACAAAAACATGTTTATATCATTTTACAAAAAAACCCTGCATCTGTTACTGTGATTGAGAGCTCGTGGTTCCTAATGTTGTGGGATTTGATGACTAATACTGATCCATGATATAGCAGTCTGTCGCTATCTGTTACAAAGATAAATTTCATAAAAGAGAGAAAAAGATCTATAGGGAGCCTATTTTGTCATCTTTCAAATATTAAGTCTTACTGTAATGTTCATTTCCAAGTGACATTTCTACACATATTACATTAATAAAAATTCACAGCTTAACAGCTTTTTTTTTTTCAATTGGGACCATGTATGTGTTTTTTCTAGTAGAAGTATAAAAATAGCTTCAGTGTCTGGTGTTAGGATGAGTGCATTGCAAATAGGCATAATATAAACTGTTCCAGATTTGAAGTTTTTTCTCAAAGTTTAGCTGATCTGTCTCCAAAATGGGCATATAGCTTTCTTGAGAGAGTAATGCAAAGTGTTTCACTCCAGTGAAATGCTGCATTTTGATGTGTTCAATGTGCTGTTGTAGGTGAGATCTGCAGTTTGTGTTCAGTAGCAAAACACCATTTCAGCTACAGAAGTCTGTAAACCAGCTTTTAATGCAAGTCTGCATTTGTGCTCTTTGAAGGAGGTGTAGTATTTCTAGCGATAAACTTAATTTCCAAGATAAAGGGAGTTTCATAAAGGTGTTTCACGTGGCTTCTTACAGTCGGTATTTTTCCCAGGCTCACATAATCATAATTTTTCAAGGGAGGTAAGCTAATACTTTGCCCTGTGTAGTTTGTAGACTGCTCAAAAGGTGTTAGATGTGCTTTTTTTTGCTTGCTTTCTTACTGAGTGGAGATTGAGAGCTCCCTCTTCAGCCTGTCTGCACCTTCATTCAGCAAGGCAGAG
This sequence comes from Origma solitaria, assembly GCA_013397895.1. NCBI lineage: Eukaryota > Metazoa > Chordata > Aves > Passeriformes > Acanthizidae > Origma > Origma solitaria. The sequence continues at coordinate 102,292 of VZRL01004092.1, read as the reverse complement.
GACTTAGAAGCTGGATAATAAGGAAAGGTGGGCAGTGGGAAAAGTGGAAGAGAGGCTTGGGGTTTTTTTATAAACTCTGAGGTCAAGAAATGCATCAGTCTGGGCTGGGACTACTTTTACAGGTTTAGAGAAAGGGTTTCTTCTAGGCAAACAACGCTTTCTGAAAACTGCGTATGTCTGCTGATGATAACCAGAGATTCTGAGAAATACAGTAACTCACCTGTGCTAGGGCTGGTGACCTGTTAGGGAAAAGGTTCTGTCTACGTGCTTTTTTCATAGTAATAAAAATTTTAACTATATAATAAAAATGTTATATTATACATAAATAGTGGGGTTTTTTTTCCCTGCCGCTCTAATAATATGTCTGACAGTTTCTGTACATAAAGCTGAGGACAAGGATTTCCCAGCCTTTCACAGAGTAGATGATTAGCCCTTGCTTTGTTTTAAGATGTGCAGGCACACACACATGACAGCCCTGGAGCACAGTTTTGGGCAACATCCTTGTCACAGGTGTTGTGTCCTTGACTAACATAGGGAAAAATGTCTGGGAGGGAGAATTTTAAAAGATAACCTGCTTAAAGGCCTGCTAATTGCCCCAAAACCCCCCATTTTTACATGGTAAAATGGAAGATGTTTATATGCTAATACAAGAGCTGCTGTGAACCTCATTACTGCATGTTGACCTTTATTTTAACACAGTGTAAGGTAATGCAAAAACAAAGAATGGAAAGTATTTTCCATAGTACTGATTACATTGGGTGCTGTCTCTGTAAGTGGGATCTTGAGGTTCAGAACTGATTTTGTGACCCAAAATGTTGATTTTTAGAACTACTGTAAAAATTGCAGAAAAGCTATCCACTGTAGAAAACATGAAAATAAGTGATTTATTTTTCCTTTAAAAAGAAAACAAAAAAACAAGCAACAGCAAACCACACAACAGAAAGAAAAACCAGACAAGTCCCTAAACACCTGTGCTAGAATAAGCTTAATGTATGAGCAGAGGGGAGTTGTCCCATAGCATTAATTTGTATATAGTAGAGCTAACTCTGTTGGGCTTTAAATGTATTCATGTGTGTCAGTTGTTACATACATGCCCTTTTTTTATTTGATATGTTCAGAAAGACATTCTGGCTTAATCTCTAATGTGGATAATTATATTCTGTTATCTTCTGACATACTCTTCTTGCTATCTGAACAACAGTCACTTGATACAATCTGTTGCCCTGTTGTCTTGATCGTATTCTCTAGGCGTAAATAGACATTTTGGCAGGTAGGAACAGGTGGATGTAACTGCGGGGTTTTTTTATAGCTGGAGCACTAGATTAATCACTTTTATTTTCTTCCTCATTATTCTGCATTTAGCTCTGTTTACTATATGCTTACTTCAAAACCAGAGTGTTTATGGTTTTTGTAAGTCACATTGAAGTCCTGAGATGTCTATTTGTTAAGTAATTCTTTTTTCCTTCAGATGCTTGCACGTTTTAAAAAACTCTTGTCTAAGAGGAGCCTTTTTTTGCACTTTTCACACCCCACAGGTTTTTTTGTGCTTAGAGCACAAAAGGTCTGAAATTAGTAGCAGTTTGGGATTAAGTAATGCGCAAGAGTTGATTCACAAGGTAACTACAATTGACCTACTGCAGGAGAGTAACTGCAGGATAATGAAGTTCCTCATCTCACAGGAGGGATTTTATCAGAAAGCAATATGGTAGTGCTCGCCGCCAAAAACTGGCCTGTTGATGTTCCGAGGGTTTTGTGTGTTGCTTAAGAACAAAGGAGCATCAGAAATATGGAAGTTTGGTGGTTTTTGAAGTGAAAGCAATTTATTAGAAAAGGCATTCACAAGTCTTGCATTGCAATAAAATAAAATCAGAATTAGTTAGACGAAAATAAATGCTGGGAGACTGTCATTTTGCTTTATGTAAACAAGTGTTGTCTTAATAAAAGCTATTCAAGTGAAGCCTTTAGGTGAAAGGAGATGTTTTGTATCATAAAATGCAAAACACATGCCAAAGAGAAAACCCAGTTTGATTCTTCTTTTATTACGTGTGAATAGGTTGTCTGCTCTGTGGAAACAGACTTGGTAAATGCTTTGTTTTGCCAAAGACTAAAGTGAGCACTTAAGTAGGGCAAGATAATTGCGGAGGCTGAAAAGTTTCTTTATATCCATCTTCCTTGGTGCGAATGTTGAGGAAATATTTAACAGAGCCCCATTCTGTTGTTGGGGTGAAACGAGGTTGTTGAGGAGGCTGAGAAGGGGTCAAACATAGGGTGCTGGCACAGCCATTGATACTTGCATAAGGAGCTTCCCTTGAAGGGCCAGACAATGTCACTGAAAAGCCACAAGGAGTTGAGAAATGCAGGAGCTGAGCTATTGACTCAGATATGCAAATCTCATTAAGATTCTGTTCTGGAGAGCAGTAGGGGTGGCAAATGTGCTCATCTTGTTACACTGCTGTTGGAGTGTAGGGATAAAAGGGAATTGAGGAGGTGATTCTGGGAAGTGTGATTTAGTTAGTCTTCCCTACCAGTGAAACTGGTTGCAACAATAAATTTTGAGGTGGTTATAAACCAACTAAAGTATGTTTGGTAAACTATTTACATAGTAAAGTAAATTTCTTTACGCCTCTGAGCAAATTAGTAGATAAAAAATGTACTATTAAATTAATTATCCTTCCTGAGATTCCTAGAGAAAATCCCCTGGTAAGGTAATTTAAAAAAAACAAAACAACAACAACAAAACAACAAAAAAATCAACACAACCCCAAGTAATTTTAAGCATAAGTGAAAACCGTGTAATTAAAAGAAGAAAATATTCTAAGAATAACTGCTCTGAGTTTGTTATTGGAAAAGCTGGTTGTTAAAGCATAGGGGGGAAAAAGAAGAATGTGCTGCTTTGTCTGGTTGTGTATTGGGTTTCTTTAAAGAGACTGTTACCAAAAGCTCTTTTCTGTGCTCTTAGAAATGTAAGTATCTTTTCCCTGTGAGCAATCTTTCTGAAAGGAGAATTAATGAAACATTATCACAAGACTTGAGATTTAACACTCAAGCTGTTTATTTCTACTGAAGTGAAACCAGCTGATTTCTCACTCAGTGTTTCAACTGGTGCATCTAATTAACATCCTGAAGAAGGGATATAAACCCAGTATCCATCTCAGTTAAGAGTCTACCAGTTGTCCTTTCTAAAGATGAGCTGAGGTCAGAAAAGTTCCTGAATTGTCTTGTTTTGTTCCTCATAAAAGAAATAAGAAATATCTTGGTTCTTTTTTTTTCTCATTATTTATTAAAGCTTTTTCAAGGTGTTGAAAGACGAGGCAAAGCTCCAAACAAAACTTAGAGAAGTCCATGCAAGAGGTCCGCAGACTGTTCTGAAGAGCTGGGCTGGGTGACTGGGGAGCTTTGTGTCAGCTAGAAATTGCTCTTGTCATTTTTATGGTGATACATGGAAAGATTCACTTGAAAACTCTGAAGCATTTCTGAACTTGAAAGCGTTACCAATCTGGCATAATAGGGGAAGGCAAATGAGAGGCGTAGGTTTGACTGTAATGTGTATTAAAAGGGGCTAATAAGGCCTTTTTATAGTTCTTTTTGCTTGGTGTTCAAAGAGGGAAAGTATAGAGCAATCCATTGAGAAAAGAAAGTGACAGGAGACCAGGAGAGATGAGCTGCCTCTCAAGTGCTGTGTAAAATGATAAAAATATAGGACAGCAAACAGAAGAATTTTTTCGTGGAAGGGGCGATGAGACATCGGAATGGCCTGCCCAGGGATGTGGTGGAGTCACCATCCCTGGAGGTGTTGAAGGAGCAGCTGGACATGGCGTGTGGTGCCATGGTCACGTTGAAAGGTGGCGTTTGGTCCCAGGTTGGACTCGATGATCCCAGAGGTCTTTTCCAACCTTGATCTGTTGGTTCTGTGAAGGTGGTCTGGGCTAAACAGTCTGGGAGAGGGTCTGGTAGATGGCCAGCATTTATACAAGTGCAGTAAATCCATTTCCTGAGGAGGAGTGGGAAGAGCAGTGCAGGGGCTGAAGTGGACAGATTTCTCTTTGCTCCAAGGGCTCTGTTGGAGCCAGGGCAGAAGAAATTTGGTCTGTTCCTACTGAAGGTGCTGCTCCCTGAGCCTGGTGTGGGAAGTCAGGGAATCACTAGTTTGAGAACTCCGTAGTCCAGAGGAAAAGAGCCTAAGTCTGTACTTTGGAAGTACTTTGTGGAGAAAGGACCTGGATTAAATCTGTGTTTTGTTCTTAAAAATGAGGAAAGCAATTCTTGTTTTATATTGCGAATTTTATTTACAAGGAAAGGATTTTTTTTTTGCTTCAAGACAGAATTGCTCAGTTGCTCTAAAGGCATGTTACATCTGGCATGCAAACTTCACCATTGCAAAAGTTTTCAGAATAAAATCTAAAATACTGTGATTTCACAAGCTAAACACTGCTTAGAATAAGAGATTCTGTTTTGTTCAAAAGACAAATACAGAAATCAGCACAATTATCTGAGAGTAAAGAAAACAGAGGAAAGATTTACAGTTTAAAGGGAAAGGAAAGAGTATGAAAAAGTTTGATGCCACTCGTTAAAATGCTTTTCTTACGTAAGGCACTGATGTGATTCTGTTTGTCTTACAGCCTAAGAGCAAGGTGATTAGCAAACGAAATAGAGAGGAAAGATGTAAAAGTCATTACGAAAAGAAAAAAAGGAACATTACTTCTTACATAACATGTAATTAACCTATGAAATTCACTGCCAACCTGTACTATTGAGGTCAAAACCAGAACAGAATTCAAAAATAATTAGAAATACATTTGCATAATGAGAAAATCCACAGTTCTATTGTAGGATTTTCTGTAGGTTTCATGAAGGATCTCTGGGAGCATTGCCAGCTACTACCTGCTTGTGAAAGGCTGGGGTAAGAGAATTGCACGATAAACAGGTTGTGTAATTATCTGGCATTACTTGCATTTAAGCATAATGTAAGCTTGACTTGACTTCTTTATATTCCTCTCTGAGAGCTGCTATCTTTATCCCCTGGCTACAGAAGGAGTTTGGGGAGGTGACCCTCGGGGAGCCGAGTCGGGTGTTTTGTGTAACCACTGCTTCCCAGGGTGGTGGGGATTGACAGGCGTTTTTCTGTGGTTTTGTAATAACTCACAGTCAGAAAGCAACTGATTGTATCTGCTAATTGTCAAGGGTGGGGATTCCTGGTTTGAATCAGGGCTGCATCAACTCAGTGCTGTGCAGTGCTTCAGCTGATTCCTTCTGCAGGCACGTTTCGGAAATGTCTTGTTCCTTCCTGTTTGTAGATTAATTAATTCTGATAGAATTGAGATAGAGTATCAAATAAATCTGCAGTTCCTTGTATTCATTTTAAATGTGATTTTTATTGGGGGAAGAGAGGGTATTAATTTTGTTCTTCGGAATAACTATAATCTCTTGAGCAGTAAAACCTTGTTAATTCTCATGCAGCTAATCCTCAAATAATGATTCACTTAGACTGACTTCACAACAAAAATAACTGCTTAAGCACAAATGCTTGTAACTTACTCTGTTTTGACCTCTAAATTGTACCTAAAATTCAGATGTATAAATAACTGGAAGTTGTTTAGGAGCTTTTCATTATCATGAAAATGTCATAGTCACCCAAGTCGAAACAAAAAGAGCAAATATTTTTAAAAGTATTGAAGCTGAGAGTTCTGGAAAACACAGAAATGATGGCTGGAAGAGGAAAACCTGTAGACAAAAATGGAAAAGAAGAAACAAAAAGATAACAACTGCACTGAAGTATTAGCATGGTCAGTAGTGGCAAGAGTGTTCAGTAAATATTTTTGTTCTGCACTTGGGAAAAAAGCAGATAAAATGTTCACATCATGGGATGTGAACATCGTGGATGTTCAAGGAGAAGGTTAAACAGCACTTTCATTTAATTTTGGCATTTTTAAGTCAGAGGCCCAGATAACGTATATTCATGAACTCTGAAAGAGCAGGCCAGAGAACTGTTTATCATTCATATAGATTTTTTTTTAAATAGTTCTTGGAAAACAGGAAAAGTTCCAGGGGACTTGAAGAGCACACTTCCTGAGAAACAGATATAATTCTCTCAGTCTGACATTAGACTTCAGTGGAATAATAAAAGTACTGAGGTGATAAATTTAATAAATGTAGACAGTGGTAATTAATGATTGGTTCTCAGAAAATAAGTTTTATCCTGTTAACGTTAGTATTTTTGAGGTAGTTAGAGTTTTTATAATGAAGTTGTTATAGCTGTGTAACACAGGTAGCTTTAAACCTGCATGATGCTTTTTTTTTTAGCCAGATGGGATGGCACAGAGTCACTCCAGTACCTAAGAAGTGTCTGGCAAGTGCCTGATGAGTTTTGTGTGGGTGACTTGTGCAACAAACTGTGTCTCACCTGTGCTTCTGGTCAGATGTGTGTTTTGGTACAGCCAGAGGGGAAGTTCTTATCTAAGACTGAAGGCTGTAAACTGTCTTTTAGAAGCTGTGGGAGTGTATCCTAGAAAGCAGTAAAATAGAATTAAAAGGGGTGTTTTAATGAACGTGATGACTGATTATTCAAGAGATCCCGTGATTACATTAAGTAATCCTAAGCAACAAGCGACAGGAGGAGAGGACATAGTCTTGACCTGCACCAGGGGAGGTTTAGGTTGGAAATTAGGAGGAATTTCTTCACAGAAAGGTTGATAAGACATTGAAATGCGTTGCCCAGGGAGGTGATGGAGTCACCATCCCTGGAGGTGTTTAAGGAAAGTCTGGACATGGCACTCAGTGCCATGGTGTGGTTTACAAGGCGGTGATTGCTCATAGGTTGCATTTGATGATCTCAGAGGTCTTTTCCAACTGAATTGATACAGTCACTGTGTGAAATCGATGCACCAGTTTCATCCATGGTGGTTGATGTTCTCCTAAAGCACAGCAGTTGAGTTTGGTCCTCAGGGTGAAGCCCTTGCATGAGTTGTTGCTGTGTTCACCCCCAGAGCAATTTGCTGCGGACTGAGCTCTGCAGCTGTGGCTCAGGACAGGCATCAGGACATCACTGTGCACCCCTGTCCTTGCCCCTCTGAGCCCGAAAGCTGCTCCTGCCTTCTCTTCCCGCTGGGCACGAATGGTGGTGTCCTTGCACAGTCCACGACAAGCCAGTTTCCTCTGGAAGCTAATTTAAATGAATGAAGCCTGCCCTTCTCTTCATTCCTTCATCACAGCGTTGTAGGTGACTGGGTATCCAGTTACTTTTGGGGACATAAATTAGGATTGTTTTATCTTGAGCAGTGCATTTGTTGCCCCTTTCAGCCACTATGAAATCCTCTCACAAAAACTGTGTTCTGGAAACTGAGATATGTGAGATTTTCAGCACAGTTGCTGTGGTCAAAAAGGGTCTTTCACTTTCCTTGCACAGGCCATAGTTCTGTATTTCCAGAAGTGGAGATGCTGGCAGTGGATACTCACACTGTGGTAGCAAATATTTTTAGTACTTCTGTTGCATTTTTAATGATTTCTGTCACTCTGTTTGGCACACTAACAATTACAGAATTATTCTTTAATAGCTCTCTTGCCTTGTTACTAATAGTAAGATATTCTGATTCATAGTATAAAAAAAATACGATAGGAAAAACGATGATAGAATGAAACTGGTCTGTTAAAGACAACTTTAAATATTCTGCCCATCTGTTTCCTGTGCCACTTAAATTATGAATATTTTGCTATCTCAGCTTAGCTTTTCTTTGTCCATTTTCCTCTTAAAATTTCCACATAGAGTTTTAGTAGCTTAATAGGAAATGATAGCATGCAATTGGTAATATGAGCTTCAAGTGCTGGATTTATGAGATATCTTTGTTCATTTGATCTTTTCCTTTGTACTGTCTGTTTCTTTCCTTTTTCCTCTCCATTTTCAGACTTGTAGTTTTTCTAAGCGTACAGAAGTTTCTCCTCTGTCCATTGTCTCTCTTCCCTGAAGCCCCCACACGCCCTGGCATTACTGTGCTTTCACTGTGATTACCTTGCTGTGACTGCAGCAGCTCCAGTTTTACTAGTTCTGAGCAATGTCCCTATTTCTTTAAGTTCACCTTTTCTCATTTTCCTTGACTTAGAAATTTCCTGGGAACTGTTTAGCAATGCAAACTGAATTTTGTCAAAGTTCTCTCTAATTTTTAATACTACGCATTTGTTTTTCTTGGTTTTATTTCTCAGTTTGGTAATGCAGAGGTTATAGTAATGTCTGATACCTGCTGTTTAGATTCTAGTTTCACTTTGCGTAAATGGTCTGAATCTCGGGTTCATTCAGCTGTGCTCAATAAATTTCTGTGTGGTGATGATTTTATATTGCCATGTTACTTTTGGGTTCTTCTTTTGTTTGCTTTGTTAGGGTTTTTCTGTGTATTGTGGGGACAATAAAGTCTTGGCAATAACTACATCAGACATCAAGCACTGGCCAGTGATTTTTTTGCCAAGGTGGATGATGCCTGATGAAAGGTTCTGCCTCACTCTTTCACTTTCTTGGAAGTGAAATTCTGGCATTGGACTCACCTAGCACAAGGAATAAGCTGTTTGGGACTTTTGACAGGTGTACTTTGGGATGTGTGAGATGTTTGCTCATTTTCTTTGAAGTGTTTGTCTTGTCAGTCTGTCTGGTCTGATCTCAAGCCCCAAATCCATCTTATGGGTTCTGGTAGCTTGATTTGGACCTGTGATCTCATGAGCTAGTATCTGTCTCTACCATATTTCTCAGTTTTAGAAACAAACTCTATTGCTGGGACTTTCATCTAATATAAGTCTGCTGTGTTTTCTGCTGGAAACGGTTGTTATCAAAAAAGCTTTCTAGTAATCAGTGAGTTTTATAAAGATATATGACTAACTTATACATTAGAAACATCCTGTTTTGTGGGATGTAAGAACAGTAAATCGAGTGAGGTTGAAAGAAGGATTTGAATTGTGTTTATTTGGAAGAATTTTGAAGTAGTTGAGTAATTTTTAACAAGAACGTAAGGATTGGTTTTGTCAGTACTTTCCAAGTGATGGTGACGGGGTATTGGCTATAGGATAAGCTCGGAATGGAGACTTTTCAGGGCATGCATTATAGGAAAAGTTGCACATACAGTGGGTCCTGCACACCTGGAGATCTCCAGGGAGAGGCTGCAGATAAGGCATTGAGGGTCTCACTGGACTCACTCACACAGGCATTGACAAAACAACTGACTGGGGCTAGGGCCTCTCCCTCATTGCTCCAAAAAATGGATTGTGCAGCAGTGGCTCCTCCTGCTTCGAAACGTGTAAGTCAGGAAGGGGTAGGTGTGGTTCAGTTCAGTGTCTGTAGTGTAGCTGTAGTTGTGTTTTGTGACTCAGCACTTTTTTGGCTGAGGCATTCTAATTTTCTGACTTCTCTGCTACCTCAGCTGCTGTGGAATGATCATCCACCTGCTAGGGCTCTTCTCCCTTTCCAGTTGAGACCTTCTTTTCCTGTTAAATTTTGTCAAATGTGTCATGCTTGCTTTCATGTAAAATGGCTGCATTTTTAACTAATGGTGGTGATGTTGCAGATTCAGCAGGCAAAGTGGGAATAAGCTTGAATAATATCAAATTATACATGGAAAATTCTTGATTAAAACATAAGAGCTTTATTTGCATCTTAAATTACGGTTTCTCCTTATACAACGTTATTTTGCATAAGAGATTACACTGATATGCATTTATTTTATTTGTCAAGTACTGACAGAGACAGCTCTTCTTTCCTTTTAGGAATCTGGGTAAAAATGGCTTATCTAACAGTAGTATTCTATTGGATAAATGCCCACCTCCACGACCACCGCCTCCACCGTACCCTCCCTTGCCAAAGGACAAGCTGAATCCACCTACACCTAGTATTTATGTAAGTAAATCTAGTGGCAGAAGTACATTGCTGCGTGTCTTTTGTAATTGTTTGGATATCTGAATTACATAATGTAATTACTTCAAAGATGCACTGTTCATCCCTGAGTTCTAATTATGGTGCTGTCCAGACTGGTATATAAGCATGGAGAAATGCTAAACTTAAAGAAACTTTTGAAACATAGTTTGACTCTTAGACTACTTGTAAATTAAGAACTTTCGTAAACAAAAGGGAAAATACTTCAGATTTTTTATTTTTAATACTCAAATTGTTGGCAGAATAAGCAAAACAGTTCATTAGATACAGTGCACAGTATTTAAAAAATGTATGTACAGTTTTTTGCAAGTGACAGCTTATGTATAAATGAGTAAGTAACTTAGTTTAAGTAATTAAACTAAACTCTCATAACAATCTGCTTCAAAACACAGTGAAGAAAAATGAATAAAAGTTGAGTTGATGTTAAGAACAAAATGTCACCAGGAAAAGGCAGGGTTTAGTTGAGTAGTATTTTCTTACGCAAGCATTGAAAATGAAGCATCATAATAGCTTTATTGAGCTAACTTCCTTAGTAATGGAAGAATAAATTACAGGATATCCACTTCCTTACTAGCAGAATAAAAAAATTAACAGTATGTCCATAGAGGCAGTGGGAAAAGCTCGAGTTGGCTTTAGTCACCTCAGTTTGGGGACCAGAGGAGATTGGCACTTGGGTGTCATTGTGCCCAAGGAGGCTGCCCAAGAGCTGGGTTTGGCTGGATGCAGTAGTGCTTCCAGCTGTGTTCCAGGCACTGCACCTGAACTCATCTGCCTTAGGGAAAGTCCATCGCAGCTTTTTGGAGCGCTCACAAAGCTGGAAAGTCACTGTGCTGCGACAGACTGTGCGGGTGTCCCACTATTCGGGAACTCTGTGTTGTGTTTTGTTTATTGCAAGAAATCTCTTCAGCATTCTACAAGATTCATAGCAATTAAAAAAAAAATCAGGAGGGAGACTATAGCATAAAATTGAGGTTACAGGTGCAGAGAAGCATAAGAAAATCAAATCAACCTTTCTGGTGAGCATGAGATATACCATGAGAGTAGTCTTTTAATTATACTGTTTCTTGTATACATTATCTGTAAAATTAGCGTGTTTTTACTTCTGAAAAGAAACTGTATTGCTCTTCAGAGAATTCTGTAGATTTAGGGAATGTACAAGGCTACTGTCAGATAAAGAAATTAAGTTCAGGAAACCTGAGTTGCAAAGCTGAAGCAACCTGGGAATAATTCATGCCAAGAAACAAATTACAGTAACAAATTAATTTCAGGAGTGAACCCAGCATTAACCATTGAAGGAATTGTATGGTTGGTCTGTTCATTCCCCACAATGCAGGGAAATGGAGGAAATTCCTGTTTTCTTTCTGTTATTTCTCTTTTTTTTTTGCTACTCTTTCTTATTTTACAAATAAGGAATCTAGATTGATCTGACATCTAATATTCCATTATAATTTTGCAGTTGGAAAATAAACGAGATGCTTTCTTTCCACCTTTACATCAATTTTGTACAAATCCTAACAACCCTGTTACTGTAATACGTGGCCTTGCTGGAGCGCTTAAATTAGGTAAATTTACTTTTTTTTTTCTTTTTTTTTTTACTTTGGGGAAAAAATACATTTTCTAAAAAGAATTCTCTCAGTTCTTAAAAGTGGATATTTTATTTCTGTAATACTACATTACCTGTATATTCCAAGTCATTAGGTTAATTTGTTATTTCTCAGTTCGCTGTTGTTTCTAATCTTGGTCGTGTCAAAAAAACCCAAACACACAAGATATTGTTGAGCACAGAGAGCAGCTGAGCTGTGGATATGGCAGTTTACAGCTAGACATTTTCCTATTAAAACTATATGCATGTCTTTGTGTTTAGATCTAATGATCCATACTTTGATTGTGTGCAGCATTTTGAAGTCTGTAGATAGATAAACTAACACTGCTGGTAGGAAATGTGTTATATGATGGAAGCGTGTTCATAAAACTCTGGTTTAAAGATACTTTCTTGGTAATAGATTTTAACATTGTTTGCAGATTTGATTACGCAGTGTAATCAAATGTAAAGTGTTTAATATATAGTCCATAGCTGCCAAGTTTTTTCTAATTTTCTCCTGGATGTGTGGAGGAAAGTTTTGGGTGTCAATAATTAATGTACAGGTGGGCAGTGTTGTGAAGACTAAGGGGGTAAAAATAATATTAGAATAAACCTTTTGATAACTTCAGGCATTTTCCTGATTTTTTTAAATTATATTTTAACCTTCCTTTATTAATTTTATCCCTGTTAATTAGATCTAGGACTCTTCTCTACTAAGACATTGGTAGAAGCGAATAATGAACACATAGTAGAAGTAAGGACACAACTACTGCAGCCAGCAGATGAAAACTGGGACCCCACTGGAACAAAGAAAATCTGGCGTTGTGAAAGCAGTAGATCTCACACAACAATTGCTAAATATGCACAGTACCAAGCCTCCTCATTCCAGGAGTCTTTAAGGGTAAGTTAATTGCTACTATTCAAGTTATAATTCACAGACTGCGTACTGACTCTGGAGCTGATTAATAATGGCTCTTGGAAAAAGCGGAAACTGCTAAGGAAAAAGAGACATTTCCATTAGCATGAAAAGCACAGATAAATTTTCAAAATTTCTTTGGAACAGACGGTCAGATAGTATATTGTTCTTCCCAAATGCTTAGTGTAAACTTAAGTTTAATAATGGAAAACTCATGGCTGTTACTTTAAGAGTTTATTAGTTTAAGCTTTCATATTATAATGTCAAAATTCACATTAAAATATTTGGAACTGAAGGCTTTTTTAAAATTTGGATTGCTTCTATTTTCACACGTATTTTGAAATCAGATTTCTTTATTCTTCACACTATCCTGAATTAATTTGGATGTGGCTTATTAAAAGTTTACACTAATACTTGTCTTTTGTTGGCTTCCAAACATAACAGTTCATATTAAGTGTAGAATTTTAGACTTACGTGACAGAGTGCAGTATTAGAAATAATATTTCCCCTTCCTGCCTTGGCGGGGGGGGTGGATTCCCTGATCTCCAGAGGTCCCTTCTAACCCTAACTATTCTGTTACTCTGGGATTCTGTGAAATGTGATTTTATTGGTACTACTTGTTAATATTTTTTACTGAAGTAGGGAGCACATTCTTGAAAGTGGCTATGGGCACTCCTTGGAGGCTTATGTTACCCGGTGTTACAAGAAGATTGAGCTAAGTTAGAGCTAAGACAAGAAAATAATTTTGGCCAGTTGTTTGTTAGAAAATAGGGAAAATGTCAGTGTGGGGAATTGACTGTTGCAGTTTTCACTGCCTTTACACAGAAACAGGAAAGATTTCAGTAAGAGAGGAAAGATAAATTCTAAACTTAAATTTTGTTCATTGGAGGCAAGGATTAGAAACAAATTAGTTGGTAGCTAAAGAAAACAGAAGGGAATCTAGTCATAAGGCTTTGAGCTGGTACAGGACAAAGAAAAGAAACAGGAATACCATTGGGAAGGGGGGGTTGGGGGGACACAGAAATCTTCAAGAACTTGAGGTTTTTCTTCCTCTGCAGTTTCAATAAATTTAATTAGGATATTGTCTGAAGTTTTCTGGTGCCCCTTGAGTAGTGGTACCAGTGTTATATTCTTGTATCTCATTCCAGAGGGGCTGGAGAACATTACATCACTATGGAACATTATCTATCTATCTGTATATATCTATTTATATATCTGTGTTTAAAAACATACATAATTGATCACATACCACTGAAAGCCTCAGCTTTGAATCTGCACCACAATGTGTCCTGCAGGGTTTTCTGATGGTTTTTTTTTCCCCTCACTGTTAGAAACTGGTGGTAAAAATGGAATACATAAAATGATTTTTAAGGGTGATGATTTTCATTTTTCCCCTGGAAATTAGAAAGACACTGTATATGTGTCCTTTGCCTAACACTGCTCTGACCTGTCCTTAGGTGACCTTTCAGTGTTCAAATGAAAGCTTTATTTCTTCTTTCTGTAGCCACAGTTCTCTTGGCTTGCCCTAAGTGATCTTTTTTCTTTATTCCTCTAGCAGCTATTACATTGCTTTTCTAACATGTCTTGCAGCATTTGATAAATCCATCATCACTAGGTTCCTTTTTGTTTCTCTTTGTCCTTCCTTCAAAGGATGAATAAGACTTTCTCAGGTACACAGGGCACTTTGAGATTTAACAACAATCCCATTCAAAGCCAGAGATCTTTGGATAGGCTCCAGACAGTTCCTTCTTCCTTTTTGTCTCTTTCTTTTTCCTTCTATGTCCATATACTTGCCAAAATAGAAGTCTTTAGAATAGGGTTTTGAGCACAGTCTGCTAAAAAGATCAAATTGCATCATTTAATATTGGTTGGATTTTTTCCACTAGTCATGGTCCCCGCTACTGCTAGTGCTAAAATAGCATATGGCTATGAAAAATTCAAAAGATTTTATATAATGGATTTTATAAAATTAGTTTTATAAATATTAGTCATCCTAGTTTCCTGTCAGGATACCTGCTTGACTTTGAAGGGAGGTAGCTGTTTCTATTTGAAAAACTTAACAGAATTCCTTAGTACTGGATTCCAGGTCACCCTCATAATGGAGCAAACCAACATAGTCATTTCCAACTTGAATGCAGGCCAGCAGCAGTGTTTACAGTGTAGACATTTTCTGTTCTCTTGGCCTGAGTGTCATGGAATCTGCAGCCTTGAAGAATTTTTTTTCAATGCATTTTGTCTTTATTTTCTTCACAATTAAGAAATGTTTACTTAAAATCTTAGACATGGATATTTCAAAGATTGTATCAGTATCTTGAAACAAATGTACTTATATCTGTGCTGTGTTATCATTTCATACCTGTGTATTTTTATATGTTCTTTTATGTGTGTGTGTGTATATATTACATGTAAAAACATTTCAAAATTGCATTTTATAGGAGGAAAATGAGAAGAAGAGTCACCACAAGGACCACTCAGATAATGAATCTACATCTTCTGATAAGTAAGTGTAGTATAACTGTATTAATTCCGTAGGTGGTTATATGTGCTGTTTTACATCATTTCCATTTTCACATTTGCCTGTTACATTTTTTACATTTGCAGCTCTGGGAGGAGGAGAAGAGGACCTTTTAAAACAATCAAGTTTGGGACCAACATTGACCTGTCAGATGACAAGAAGTAAGTTGATTACAGTTTTTCCTGCTCAGTGGTATTCTGCAGGATGATAATCCTTCTGGAAATCCAGTGTAGAATTCTCAGACATCAGGCAGTCTGTTGATAAATTCCAGTTGTGCACCCCTTTTCCACGATGAAGTGGTTATCTTTCATCTTCAAACTGTTGTTATGAGTCCTTCTCATGCTAAAATATTTTTTCAAACTTCTCTTTCCAGGATTTTTGTTTTTCCAGAAATGAGTTTAAACATCCATCAGAATGCATTCTTTCTAGTCCTCCTAATCCATTCCCTCTGTGAGGCTCCCTCTCATTGTGAGGCTTTAAATTGTTTGCTTACTACTTTATTATTTCTGACAATACCAGGTTTTTAGTCTGCATAGAAATTGTAAGATTAAAGTTCCTTTTTTCTGTTTTGTTTGTTGGAATTCTTGTTTTTTGTGGTTTCTTTTCCTTTCATTCATGCTGTCATCTCTTTCCATCTCTTCATAACTCTTGCTTCTTTATCCAGTAACAGCATTCAAAATACATAGCAAAGACCAGACCAGTGCTTACCTGTGGGTAAGCCATGAGACCCTTCAAGAGCCTCAAAAAAAATTTGAGTATTATTTAAACTATATATCCTTCTGTGAGTAGATGAAGGCAGCTTAGAAAATACAAGAAATACTCTGAAAGCATGTTTTTATTGTCCAGTGATAATAATTTGGTTCAGTCTCTAGTTAATACATGTTTGCATCAAAGATGCAGCGTGTCTCAGCTGTCACTCCCACCAGCTGCAGTACAAAAATTCTGGTCTGTTTCAATCATAAGAAGAAAAGTTTATGGTGTTTGGGCAATAAGGACCACTTAAGATGATGACATCTTTTGTGGCAGAGTCACTGGAACATCAGTATGTGCATCTGTGGATGTGACTAGAAGTTGTTACAGAATTTTAGATATTGATGTCATTTTTTTATGAAGGAAATTCCATCTGTAGATACAAACTAGTTGCTAATAAACCTACTCTGAACAAGCCATTGGGAGAGAGACTTCAAATGAACCTAAGCATAGCTAACATGAGGCTCGTGGGGAATTGGATTAGTTCTTGTAGGATCCCAGGTAGATGCCAGAGGTTATGATCTGTAGTTTCAGCTTTGGCTACAAAATTCTGTTTCCCCTCGACTAGCCTGTCAGATTTGTGATTGTATTTGGAAATATTTTAAAATCAAAAGAGTAACACAGACAACCGGCGCTAACAATTTTTTGAAAATGTTTATGTTTCCCAAACTCTTCCAAGAGTTTCAGGGATTCACAGTTTGTCAATTTGCTATTTTGCTGCAGGTGGAAGTTGCAACTCCATGAACTGACAAAACTTCCTGCTTTTGTACGTGTGGTATCAGCAGGAAATCTTCTAAGCCATGTTGGTCATACCATCCTGGGCATGAACACAGTGCAGCTCTACATGAAGGTTCCAGGAAGCAGGACACCAGGTGAGTATAATGTGCATGAAGAAATGAAAAGGTTCTACTACATGGTGTTGGATTTAACTGCACTGCAGATTTCCTGTATCTTAACAGCATGCCTAAACATGATAAATCTACATATTCAGTGTTTTTATATTTCTTCCTTAACTGAATTTTACATGTACAGAGGGGTTAGAGTGGAAATTTCTGGATTTCTGCAGGGCTGGGGAGTTGCCCTGCTGACCTCTTGCATGCAATACTGGATTCTTTAAGGAAAAAAGGAAGGTTGGGTTTATATTCATAGACAGTATTTGTATTCTACATACCCTGGAAGTTTTTAGAGCTTCCCAAGTGGGTCTTGTGCAATCTTAGAAATCAGTAACTTTCACTTTTTAAAATTTTTTACTGTTTGCGAATAGGATTCAGTCCTCCATGATGAATCCTGCTGTGTTCTGGCCCTGGACTGGGACTTGAAGGATCTGGACTAAATTTCAGGGTCTGAAGTACAACTTCAGAAAATTCCATTAGGGATTATGGCTCAGTTTTCCTGCTGTCAAAAGAAGATAAAATACTGGGTATTTCTATGTGGATTTTGAAAGCTCTTTTGGAGAGATTTTCATACTCCTTGTCTGTTCAGTGCCTGAAGTCATGAAGTTTTGCACCTGATCAGGACTCTCTGGAGATACCATGAAACACAAAATCTGAGCTTTTGAAGTATTTATTTCTACAGGAAGGGAACTGCTGAAATATTGGTCAGATTCGCAAGATTGGTAGTTACAACTTCCTGTTTTCCACAATCTAACAAAAGCAGAATTCTCTTCTCACTGGTAGCTTAACTGTGTGAAGCACCTAAATAGTGTATGAAAGTGTCATATAAAATATATAAAAAGACTTAAACTGTGGGGGTTTTTTAGTAATTGTATCTTTGCATTTTCATGGTGTTGTTTTGATAGAAAGGCCTTACATAAAGTGTGTTTACTTTTTTCTTAAATTTCAGGTCATCAAGAAAACAACAACTTTTGCTCAGTAAATATAAATATTGGTCCAGGTGACTGTGAATGGTTTGTTGTCCCTGAAAGCTATTGGGGTGTCATGAATGACTTCTGTGAAAAGTAAGCTGGATGTGCTGTTTTTGTCTTTTATCAAATTTTTTGTGCTGTTCTCAGACCTGAGGGGGAGAGATTACTAAGGATGTTCTAAGGGGACATTAATTTACGGGTTTTCCATGTAGTCAGAAAAGTCTTTTAAAGTAGGTCAAAATGCAAAATCGGGAGTTCATAGAAAATACCACATTTGTACAATGTACAGAAACTTGGATTGCCTGTGACCAAAAAAAAAATAGCAAAATGCTCTTGTCAGAAGTAAATACAGAGTCATTGGTATTTTGCCATGTTGTCTTGTTGCATTTAGAGTGAAAGCTTAATTTGCTCAGACCCCAGGAGGCACCATGTCAGGCTTAGATGTACATATCTGTAACTCCCTGGAAAAGCTGAGGGACCCTGAGCATTGGGGAACTACTCAGCCAGCTCTGAGATTAGCATTTCTGTGTTGGGCCTTGTGTGGAGTGGTTACTTTAAAACCAAACAGAACAATATGTGTTTGTACATGCACACACCAAAAAAAAAAAAAAAGGGAGCATCAGTTGTGTCCCCTAATCATGCCACTATTCAAGCAGGAGCCTCTGAGGTTGATTTTATCGGAGAAGGTTTTTCTTACCCAGTTGAAACTGGATTAAGCTCTTTACTTCAGAACTTTTCCAGAGCTCTGCAAATTCATCTCAGTCTCTCTGTATTTTCTCCCTATCTACTGACAGCTGTTGTTATTTCATCCACCCTTGCAAACATAAGCCATCTCAAAAATGCAATTTCCACTGATGGAATTGCAATGTCTCTGGCACAACAGGCCTTTTTACTCGCATGTCACTGTCCTTCTGAGGGTGACGGAGAAATTGAGAGCTTGGTAACCTCACAAAATGTCTACAGTGACTTAATTGACTTTGAAAACTGCATTGCAAATAATCTCTCACGGTGCAGTATAAAAGCAGTATAATATTGTGATAAGGATGGGAGAGGAGTGTAGATTTTCATAACCATAGTGGAAGAGTTCATAGTTAGGAAATCCATATGGAGGTGTTTTTCCGTGCTGCTCAGGAGGGTCAGCAATTCTTGGCTGAGAGCAGAGACCCATGGATCACAGTAGACATGTTGCCAAGAGATTGCTTGTAGCATGGACGAGCTTCACATGCATACACAGACAATGTGAGTAGCTGTTCAGAACAGAAAACATGCTCGGGAGCTGCTGTGGGCCATACAGAAGATCAGTCAGTGATGAAAAAAGCAGCACTGGGCACCAGTGCCATACTAGATCTGACCAAGGGTTTGTCTGCCTCAGTATCAATAAGATACTGGGAAACTCAAAGGAAAATAGATCTTAACTGGCAGCTATAAACTGACTTTACATGGGCAGCTGGATGGGTTCTAATGTACTGCAGGGTGTGAAATGTGGAATTACAATCAGGAATTTTGTACATGGCACTTTCCTTTTGACTACTCTTTGTGGGTCACTCATTATCTGCAGAAAACATTTATGGTGATGGTCATTTTTTTACAGATAATTGCATTGAATTATCTGTCACTAATACGTAGGTTGGTAAATGCTGAAGAGTTTATTTTTTCTCTTGTTTCAGGAACAATATGAATTTCCTAATGGGATCTTGGTGGCCAAACTTGGAAGATTTGTATGAAGCCAATGTCCCAGTTTATAGATTTATTCAAAGACCAGGGGATTTGGTGTGGATAAATGCTGGCACTGTTCACTGGGTTCAGGCTATTGGTTGGTGCAACAACATTGCGTGGAATGTTGGCCCTCTCACAGGTATGTGTGAGCAGTGCCTGTGCTGAGCTCTGCAATTAGGTAACACTCCACTGCATATGGCACAGAGCATGCCAGTTCTTACTAATTTGCCATGCTTTACTGGATGAAAAAACCCCAGTGTGCTGTATTTTTGAAATGTGATGTGTTGAAGCTTTAAATAATTCCATTGTGAGAGGAAGAGGAAGCAGCAAGAATGCAGTCTTGGCATGCGTGCTTTGAATGGGCTTGTAAAAATGTGTATATTAATTCATATACTGTTTTCTTAGGCTATTTTGTAACTTTTTCTCCCAAAATTTGTTCTACGCAGCAAACTGCACTATGGCTTTCATACAAATTTGAGGACTAGTCCTCTAATTTTGGTGGGACAGTGGGTACTTAATAGCTCCTTGGTGACAGCATCAGGATATGCAAACAGTTGTAAAATGTAGTTCATAAAGGAATGTTAGTTTTCTCAGACCTACTGCTCTAGAAGTCTTCAGTTTTGAACCATGGTCTTGGAAGGATTTTTATCTGTGAGTGTGGAAGGAAATTCCACAGCTAAAACAAGAGTCTGTCAAGCATTTGAAGAGAATGTACTTCCAAAAAACTTCTGCTTCCTTAAGTAGTTTAAAGTGTGTCTTTATACTGTGCAATAAATAGTGTATCTCTAGGATTGTGTGATTGACTGATAGACCTCTCATGTTCAGTCACAGTAAATTTTGTAGAACATTTTTAAAAGGGTGGAGTGAGTAGGCTGCTTAATGAAAAAGTCTGACTCACTTCTTCTCTCAAGAAGAGATTATATACCGTAGCAGTGTAAAATTATGAGAAATTGTGAATAGAGTGAGATGCAGACATTTCAAATCTAGATTTATGTTTTAATCTGAGATGTTTGAAAATTTACTAATTAACCATTTTTGAAATACTGCTTCCTGTTCAGCGAAGAAATTGAACACTTGACAGTAACTTACTTTCACAGGTATTTGTTGCTGCCATGGTATTGTGTGTTCTTTTAGCGTCATAAATAGAATTTTTAAAAAACATCCTAAAGAACGAAAATGCAGTTGGAATGAATGGCTCATTGTGGATGAAGCTTAGCCGTAAAAGATGTAAATTATTATTGTAACCAAATGATCTTGGCTGATAATTGTTCCTTGAGCAACTAAATGCTTCTGTGACTCTGTGTTTGTGCAGCCTGTCAGTACAAGTTGGCAGTGGAACGGTACGAGTGGAATAAGCTGCAGAGCGTGAAGTCCATAGTGCCCATGGTTCACCTTTCATGGAATATGGCTCGGAATATCAAGGTCTCAGATCCAAAACTTTTCGAAATGATAAAGTAAGTTTTATTTATTTGAAGATTTACTGTACCCTTTTCACACACAAACCAGTACTTGATTTATAAATATTTCTTTGCAAGACTTTTCCATTCCTGGGAACCAAACCGAAATTGCTTTTGATTCTGTTTTCCAAACACACCTTCATTTTATTGTGTTTTATGTGATGTTATTGTGGCATAGCTTTAGAATCATACAAGTAACCTTTTAGTTAAATGTGCCATGGATTTAATGCAGCAATTTACAGAAAGAGTTTACTTTGATCACATCAGCTGTTCAGAGTACATACCATCAGAAATAAGAAAATTAGGTCATCAACCCAAATATTAGAATTAGAATATTTGTCCACTTTTACAGCATAGTTAAACTGAATTTTGCATTTCTAGAACCTGTAGTTAGTGTTCTCATGCTGTCATTCGCAGATCCAGTATGAATCTTTTAAATAAAGGCAAGTAGGAATTTGAGAGCCTCCTTCCCTTTGCTCCTCTGAACAATGACTTGATTGATGTGTAAAATGATAATTGAGTTTAGTGACATTTCTCATAGGCATATTCCAAAATGCAGGAATATTCCAGGCTTCAAGCATCTGTAGTGATTTTCTTTAAAGGGTGCAACTTCAAGCAAATGTAAATCATGTTGCAGCACCATACTGAGGCTGAGGAATGAATGAACATTTCAGCATATAACATAGGTTTGTCTTAAAGAAAGTGGGGGAATGAATTCCAAAGCATAATACTCATCATGAGAATCCTCTGTTAGCAGCACTCTACTTTGCCTGAGTCTGCCAAAGCACTTCTGAGCCCTTCTTAGTCTTACCAACATACTGGATCAACAACCATTGAATCCTTTTATTATTTGCCTTGAAATGGGCTTTAAAAAAATTGGTGAGTTAACTTGTGAAAGAAAGGGCAAAGAAAAAGAGTGTCTTTTTTCCCCCAGTAGGATTTATCAGTGACATCTTAGTGCGACACCATTTTACAGTGGGAATTTAATTTAGGATTGAACATCTGTTGCAGAATGGTGGCATTGGGGAAATGTTAAATTTGTAAGAACTGAGAATGTTGGAAGTTGACAACGGGGAGGTTTATAGTCACTCTGAAGCTTGATTATAGGGTAGCATTTGTGCATGAGTGCTTTCTTAAAATCTAGGAACTGATATTTAAGGTAAAGAAAGTATTTGCTGAAGGCCTGGCTGTCCTGCCCCTTCAATTAAACAATTAGTGCTCATATTCCTAATGCCAGCTCTCATAAAAGAGAGAAGAGAAACCGAATAGTTAGAAATGAGAAACAGGGAAAAATACAGGAGAGCGTGGGAGGGAGGAAGCCAAGAAGTCCATTTAAAAATACCAAATCCACAAGCTTCACTTTTATCTTTATTTATATAAAATACACATAAAGCCCAGCAGACATCTATTGTAAAGCTCAAAGCAGTTCTGGAGTGTTCTTGACAATATACAATTTTGATATTTTGGCCACTTCTATTTTGCATTTGCCATGGTTTGGGTTTAAAAGGAGAAAAACGTGACTGAGCAACAGCATCCTTCTCCAAGAGAATCACTTAAAATGTTATGAAGAAACACAGAGGACAAAATGGTAGTTCACTATTATCTTGCTGTCTGACAGCAGCTCAGCTTTTTCTAGCAAGAGACTTCAATTTTAGGTTTACATTACAAATGAACAGAGCTGCGGAGGAGCAGATAGGAACTTCAGTCATGTATGCAGTCGCTTTTTCCAGTCTACTGAAACCATTCCCAGTTTACCTGGATGAAGCCCTCCATCCAGCTTAGTTATCAGCCAGCTCTCAAGTTCCTGCTGTATGTGCGGAGGGTAAAAATAGAGGATGATCAGCTCTGGTTTGTAAAGCCCAGTATGAGATTACTTTTTGTTATGGTCACTCCTGTAGTTACGGAATAGCAGTTCCTAGAAATCAGTATCACCACAGCCTGGTGTCTGACCTTGGCTTTGTAAACATACTGGAAATGCAGAAACCTTCATGGATTTCCTTAAGACATGAAAGCAGTTGCATAATTTTCCTATGGACTGCTTGTCTGCAGGAAAAGCTGGCTGGCAGGTTGCTGTTATCCACAGCACCTGGATTTTCTTCTGTACAACATTGGTGTGTTACGTGTATGTGAGTGTGTTCATGTGTATAAAAATGCCTGAAAAAACAGACATTTTTGATAGAGCTGGTTGAATTTCATCTTGGATAGCTGGCTTCATTTGTCATGAGGAAATAAAAATAAGTGACACAGCTGTCATCTTTTTGGCAAGCACAGATCTATCTAAAATTGCACGTCAAAGATACATTAAGTGTTTAGGTAGTTTTGACTTCTGTCTCTCGGGCTTCTTAGGTGTCAGCATAGTACAAAAGATTAGTTCTTGGAAAATGATAAAAAGTAGCTTCTGATTCAACTTGAAAGATAAATACAAATATGTCATAATGGGTTGTGTGAGAGTAACCACTGCAAAGGCAATAAACTAAAATTTGAGCATACATATAAATATTGGGAACCACATTAGTGATGAAAAGAAATGGAGTAGCAGAAGGGGAAAAAGTAATAGAAGGAAACTTTGCTTTTGGAAGAAATCTGATGCCTCGTTACATTTTCGTTTAATGTGCAGTTCAGTGCTGTCTTACTAGATAAAAGTCAAAGAGCAAAACTTTCTGAAACTTTCTCATGAGATACTTTTTAAAGATTTGATTTTAACAGTAGAATCGTGAGCAGGGGCACAGCAGAAAAGAATATTTAAAACTTGGCTGAGGGAGGACAGCCCTCAAGAAAAGAAAAATTAACTGCAAACCTCTTAGATAGAAGCCAGAAGGACTTTTACAAATGCATCTGAGGAAGAGAAGAATTTTAGAGGTAGAGCGAATGTAGTAATAAAGGCTTAAAAAATTAATTCCAAAGTAACTGAAATACTAAGTTCTGTTACAAAAATAGTTTCAGAAATGTAAAAGAACATGACATGAGAGAAATTATTTTGCAAAAAATCCTGAAGTTAGGTAAAATACTTTTCAGTATTAGGGGAGATGTATTACTGGAAGGTACAAAGAGGTCGGTTCTGCATTGCCATTGCGATGGTCTCCACACTTTTGAGAAGTTATACGGAATATCTAAATATTCAAATGGGTTTCTTACTGCCCTTCTAGAATAAATCAGGATTATGTCCATTTTTAAATCCTCTTCTGTTAAATATTTGAATTAGACTGGACATGATTTACTCATATCTTTATGCCATACCTGCAGAGAATTTGAGAGGGAGATGGTCTAGATTTCCTTCCAACTGAATTCTCGCTGAACAAGAATAAAAGCAGACCTGCAATACTAAAAGCTGACCCTACTGAACTTGCACACTCACTTTGCTAGGCACCTTCTTGGCTTTCTTTAGGCTTCCCAAGCTTCAGAAAATTGTACTGTATTTTCACAGCAGTAGTTTGTATCCTTTCTCCCGTCCTTTAACACATGAAGTAGTTAACATTTAGGTTTTCAAGTGCCATTACTAGGACCTGAATTTTATCCAAGGAGGGGGAGTTCACCTTCAAGCTATTGTTTCCTGCTTTGTTTGCAAATCTGCCAAACATTGCAGCAGTGTTATAAGTGGTTACATTTTGGGCAGTTCTTTTTTCACAACTGTAACAATAGAAAACTCTTTGAAAATAACACTTCAAAAAGTCTTTGGAAGTCTGGAGTGGAGAACAATAATGGCAGGTGTACAGGTGTGCTTCCAGTTGCTCTTTGGGATGCCCAGAGACTTTCCCACGTAACAGCAGGAGAGAAGAATGGTAGCTTTTAAGGTTATTTGAAATCAGGCTGTATTTTTTAAATGAATGCTTTTCCAAAGTTATTCAGGTTGTCATGAGTACAATAACCCAACACTCGAGTGAATTAATACTTAATCTGTCACCTATGGTTTGGCCTTAACATTATAAATCACATTCACATCAGACTTCAAAAGTGTTGAAGGAGTTACAGCTTAATGAGCTGTATAATTTTCTTGAAATTTGGTATATGAAAATAAGATGTTTTACAGAGAAACACACTTTCAGTTTCATGTTACCCTTACAGTGAGGGTGTTAGTGAAGCCACTGTTTTTCGTGAAGATGAACAGTATGAGTGTAAAACAAGGGGAGAGTGTTTCAAAATCCTGAGATTGTATTAACTGCTTGGAAATGCATGAAACAAATGTGGTTTTCTTAAATACAGAATGTATGTAGTACATGTTTAAGGTTTTAAAATGGAAGAAGGATCAAGTTGAAAATACTTGAGAGAACTCTTGAGCACTTTGTTTTCTGTCCAATGTTTGTTTTTACCTGTAATTTTTTTCAATCTTTCTGCATCTAATGAGCATGTAACATAACAACCCTGTGGAGGAGAAAATTAAAGGCTGCAAAGGCAGCAGCTCAAATAAATAGGATAGCTGAGAGCTAAAATTATTGTAAATAACATTGTAATTTAGAAATCTGGAGACCTATTTTGTCAGCTTTTTTTTGAAGAACATACGTAGCTCATAAAATGCTAGAAAACAAGTTACATTTTCTTGTAAGGAAGAGAACTGTATAAAGTTGTGACAAAAAAATTATGTCATTATTTTTGCCTTTACATGGAATATGACAGGGAATTGTGGATTTTACTTTGACACTTGAGAAGTTCTTCCTTCATTAAATAAGTGTTAGAATTATTTTTTGTGTTAGTTTTATTTTTTTTCTAGTACCAACTTGTGTGTTCTTTTTCCTTTTGCGTGGGAGAGGATACATGTTCATATATTCTATTTCCACTGTTTGTGAAGTGATTCCTGTCAGAAGCTGGGGGTCTCAAAAAACTTGGGATAATAAAGTTTAGTAGTCCTGAGAAAGTAACGTGGGTTTTAGGATGTTAAAACAGTTCTTTGGATTAGGCTATAGTCACTCAAAATGTAAACAGCTGTGTTGAACTTGGCAGTCCCAAGCCAACATTTTGCTGACAAATTTATGGTTCAAAGTAAAATAAGTGGATTGCTTTTGAAAACACATTGTTCTGTTGAGCTTAAAAGAGCATTCATGTGTTTCAGTCAAAAATGAAAAGTACAGCCTGTTTGCAGGGCAAGGGGCAGTCCTGAAAGAGGTTATATATATAAGCATATATACATATATATATATATATATATATAAAAGTCATAAAAGCACAAGATCTGACTTCTCCCTGAGTCATGAGTCCAGTGATTCTCTCTAGGCAGCTGTTTTTGAAATCCCAGGGGAAGAGCAAGGTCTAAGTACAGGGTCTGGGAAGAAATGAAGCCTCCTTGAGTCTTGCTGCGCAGTTGAATGTTGAACTGAACACACAACTGATTTTGGTTGCAGGTACTGCCTGTTAAGAACTCTCAAACAATGTCAGACACTGAGGGAAGCTCTGATTGCTGCAGGGAAGGAGATTGTCTGGCATGGACGAGCAAAGGACGAGCCAGCTCATTACTGTAGCATTTGTGAGGTCAGTAAAAATGTGTTGGGCTCATCTACTCCTGTAATACTCATTTAAATTGTACCCTGTCTTTTGTTGTTGATGATGGTTAGATTTTGCTTTTAAGTCGCAGATGTGAGCACATCTGTGTGATGCAGTAGTGCCTTCAGAGAGCCCATCCAGGTGTTTTTCTGGACAAAAGCTGTGTTTTGCTGAAGGCTCTCCCACAGTACTTCTACAACATTGTTTTTCACTAGGTCGATTTTCAATTCTCAGTTATTATAAAATGTTGCTATCCCTTCCTGCATATAATTTGATCTGCTGAGCTTCATTTTAAAGGTGTATCTGTCTTCATTTCAGAAGTCAACAACACACCCAGAAGAGAGAGAATTTAAGTCCTTTTTTTCTTCAGGATGTACCTTTTTGATGAAATTTTTTATTGTACTTCCTGTTAATAGTTGCTTTAAAGTATTGGATAATAGTTTTCATGAAGCTTAAAAGGAAATAACATTTTCCTACTCCTGAAAATCAGTTTCTAGTTATCCTCTGCCTGAGCCTCTTGGGCGAGATGAGCATGTGGCTCAGTACTAAGGAAATAAATAACAAACTTCTTTGGCAGACAGTAAAAAGGAAAAATAGGTATAATTGTTTTAAATCCCCACCTTACTGAGTAACCCCTATTCAGCAAATGAATCCTGCTTTGTCAATATTGACCCAAAGCTTTCCCGTGGCGCTGTTCATGCAGACATCCTAAGTGTAATATTAGTGGGTTTACACTGCTTCACTTCTCTGCCTGAGCCTTAGGAGAATAGATTTTCCCTGAACAAATCTAATTTTTCTCTTTGCATGCACACGGTAAAGTTGTAAGTTTGGAAGAAAACACAGTTTTCATGGTTTTAACTTTTTAAAAAATGAAATTGTAACGCTTGGCTTTCTGTTTCCTGTCTAATAGGTGGAAGTCTTTGATCTGCTTTTTGTCACTAGTGAGAGCAATTCTCGAAAGACCTATGTTGTACATTGCCAAGACTGTGCACGAAAGATAAGCACGAACCTGGAAAACTTTGTGGTGCTAGAACAGTACAAAATGGAGGACTTGATGCAAGTCTATGATCAATTTACATTAGTAAGTCAAATTAATACGTGGGTGCATAAATACATAATTTGTAAAGCAGTTGTAGACTGTCTTGGTGCTCCGTTGTACGAGTACCGTGGACTTTCTGATTCAAATGGAGGTTTGGGTTGTGTGTGATATTTGCAGAACAAAACCTGAAGAGTCAGAATTGTGTGAAATACTACAGTAACTTACTGCAGAACATAACCACTGAGTTTTCAGGAAAAGTATGATGTTACAATTCATAAAGTTGTGGCTTTAAAAATCCAATAGAGATCACCTGAAGACCATAACTGGATCAGATGGAGATGGGAAGAATCAGGACAGTGAAGCTTGGAGAAACTAGCACCAGGTTCAAGAGCATCTCTAATACATTGGTTGTGGTATGAAGTCAGTATAGAAGCAGAGCATCCTATGCACTCAGACCCTTCTTTCCCCTTCCCCACCCATCCCCTCCCAAATCAGCACTGTCCTTCTGCTTAGCAAGTGGATGCTCTCAAACAGTTCTGTCTCTTGGCTTGGGGCCTCCTTTGCATTTCAATTTAAAGCAAAAAGCCTCTTTGCCATTATAGCTCTGTGCTATATATGGCAGCCTCCTGCTTTGAACTATGTCAGCACAACTGTCCTAACATTTCACCCAGGTTTCATTGTTCCAGGCAAAGATGGCTTTTTTTGTAACCACGATGAAAGCGATGCTGGATGTATCTATATAAGCCTTGGCTTTCTGTCGAAGGAGACAAACATTGGACTAAGTGTTATGGGAATTTCATGTTGAATTATACAACAGCCCAGTGAGGGCTGTGCCTTTTGATTAATTTCCAGGTGCTGCAGAAAATGTGTGTTTAGTTATTTCATGTGTTGGTAGCATGCCAGGTTGTGACCCTCTGAGTTAAGGCCTCAAGGTTCAGCAGTTGAGGCTGGAGAGTGTGGGACCATGTCCTCTGAATTTAATTCTCTTCATTAGTCCTACAGAGCCTGGGCTGGTTGAACTTCAGTTCACGCTTCTAGGAGGTCACTGTCATTATAGTCTGTGAAATGCTGCAATTTCAGAGTGATGATTTGTTATAGAAAAGCATATAAATAAACACCTGTTCTCAGATACTTCATCCAGTTGAGTGGAAATGGGGAAGAATGTTTATGCATGGAGATGAGAAGGAGGGAGGGGTATTTTCTTTTCTGTGCTTATACATTATACAGGTAACAGCAATGATACTGTCCCTAGAACAAGGGTTCTCAACCTGTGAGTAGCTCCTTCCCCCACCTAAACCTGAGGCTGGGGCCCTGAAGGACATTGATAATTTTCTTGGACAAAATGGGTGTGCCATTCACTGCTTTCAAAGGGGATACAGACTCGATTGGGAAGAGCCATAGCCTAGAAGTGACATCTCTCAGATGTCAGAGGAGAGTTAAGGTTTGCTGTAAGTCACAGGACAAAGATAATTTCTACTGGCAAAGGTGCAGTAGGCCAGAGAGACTCTGTTTGAGGTTAAGTAGCAGGAGCAAACACAAGGGATCAGCCAGCATTAGAGTTCCATAGCTGAGTACTCTGCTATGATCTAAAGTGTCTCTGAAGACTGTGAGCAGCTTCTTCAAGGGGTTCCACTGATGAGCAGGAAAAGAGAAGGAAATGCCATGAAGGACTCAGGATGGCTACAAAGTGCAATATTGGAAGCAGTTAGGTGTCTTCTAGACCTGATCTCCTGACAGTCGGCAGGAACAAGACGCCTCTCTTCACTCTTGAGGCACTTTGTCCCCATGTCAGAGAATCGGAGACCCTTTCCACATATACCTTAACCTTAAGGGGATGTGTCACTGTTCAGTTAGAAGGGAGGAGGGAAAATGAAGCCCACGAGGGCTTTGGAGAGCCACAAATGGACCATCTCCCCGTTGGTAAACAGGTTGAGAATCGCTGTTTTAGAGTGTATAAAGATATATCTGTACTGAGGGCACATGGAGCTCTTTGCTGCCAAAGTGGGATTGTTTTGGCTGCTCCCATCATATTAACACAGACATCCCCACAGTACACTCCAGTCTGCAGTACAGGCCAAATCCTAATGCAGTGTTCATAAAATACACATTGTATTCGAGTAAGTTGGAAAAAAAATGCCAGTATCCACTCAAAAGAGTCCTGAAGTGTAAAAAGAATAGTGTGTGTGACTTTAAACTCTCATGGTTACAGTTTGTGCAGGTCTTGGTTAAACACAGAGTTTTGCACCCTTGTAGAAAAGGTAATTTAATGTTTTCTCTTTCAGGCTCCTCCATTGCCATCCTCCTCATCTTGACATTTTTTCATGGACATTAAATGAAAACTTTTCTGATATTCAGGAAGTGACCCAGTTCTGCACCACTGATTTTTGTAGCTATCCCGTAAGGCTGCTGGCTGAAAGCTGTGTCTATGCAACCTTCCAAGTGCGGAGTGTCAACCAACTGGACAGGAGAGAGCACTGCCTCCTACTCCAGAACTCAAAACAAATAAAGCTCATCCAGCTGTACTTCAAAAAAATAATTCCATGTTTTGTATATATCTGACAAAACTGGCAACATTATACAGACTACTGACTTGAAGACCACCTCTTTTGTATTTCTCTGTTTCTGGGCTGATGAGTTGGTTTCATCCATTTTTCCTCCTTCAGAATTTCCCTTGGAAAAAGTACTAGCTTAGCTGGTCATTTCTTTGTAAGGTAGTTAGAAATTTTAAGTCTTTCTTTGGGCAACTCTTTTTTTTTCTTTTTCTTTTTCTTTTTTTTTCTTTTTTTTTTTTTTTTTTTTAATGTGAAGAGTTAGGTGATACAAATTTTTTACTGCTTTTATGTTTTTCTGTCTTGTTTTCAAACCATGACGGTTACACTTTTGGTTCCTAAATAAAATTTAAAACAATTAACAGCCAAGTCACAAAGATAAATGGGTTGCACATAGACTAAGGAATAAACTTCAGATTTGTGATTTTTGTTTCTAATCTCGATGTAAATTTACACTATTTATAAATACATATTTATTGCTTGAAAATATTTGTGAATGGAATGCTGTTATTTTTTCCAGATTACCTGCCATTGAAATTTTAAGGAGTTCTGTAATTTCAAACACTACTCCTATTACATTTTCTATATGTAAATAAAACTGCTTAGCATTGTACAGAAACTTTTATTAAAATTGTTTAATGTTTAAAGTTTTTCTATTGTTTGAGTTTTAAAAAGATTTTATGTACAGTGCCCAGTTTTTGTTCTTTTTTGAATCTGATTATATATATTTTATATATACTCTTGTGCTTGTGTATATATATAATATATATAGAAATTCGAATATAAATATGTGTATAAAGATTTAGAGACTAAATTTTTCTCGTTTTAAGTTTTACATCTATGGTAGATTTGAGGTGTCTACTGTAAAGTATTGCTTACAAAAGTATGATTATTTTTAAAGAAATATATGGTATGTATCCTCAAGACATAGAATGACCTTCAGACTGGTTTATTGTTAAATTGCACTTTTTGCAATAACAGACCAATAAATAGTTGCTGCCAAAATGTAGTAGTAGAAAATAAGTAACGGCTAAATTTTAAAGCTCTTCAAGAAAATACCAACTTTGACAGGAAGTTTGGCACTAGTTTTAGAGGAGGAATGAAGAAGATTGAGTTTTGGTGGGGATGTTCTCTAGATTTCAACCAAATTGCAACTTATATATTACGATATGTTCTATTAACGAATTTAAAAGTTAAGGCTGAATCATCTTGGCGTCATTGTTGACCCAAAAAAAGGACGTTGTTTTGTGGTATTCTATTGTATTTTCACATATTTTGTAATACGAATTCACTGGTAAATTTTTGAAGCACTAGGTTTATTTAGGACAGGTTTATAATATATCATTGTAACAGTTTGCAGTTTTAATGATGGTATTTATTTTAAGTTGCTCCTTTCTCATTAGCTTCTTGAAAATGCATTAAATCTAAATTTCAAAATTGATAGCTTTCTTATCGATCAGAGTTGACTGATGCAGAAGGTTCTGCATTGAACAGTTTCTCATAAGTTCTCATTAGTGGGGTATGTTAGTGATTGCATTGTTAAATTTTTTGTAATCAGTGTGAAGTGTTCCATGCACAGAGCATGCGGATAGTTCCTTTTGAACAAAAAGAAATCGCCTCTTATGTTGTAGCTTCAAACGAAGGGTGTTTTAATGAAGAATCAGCACTGTTTATCTAATGCTGTTACAACAGTTTAACCACAGTTAGAGCTGACTTTCTTGCTAGTTCTGACAGCAGTTGGGCAAAAGGGTGTAGAGATTAAAGAAAAGCGTAACAAAATGCTCTTGCCAGCAAAATTATCAACTAGCACTTAGGAAGCCAGTATTTGCAGTTCTGTAAAGATGTAAGTCTCAGCTCTTGATAACAAACTCTACAAATCATAATTTTTTTTTTTACATATGTATTTTATGCAGTCATAAATATTGTAATCTTGACAAACCATGCTGCAACTGAAAAGCTACTCCTTTAAAGTAGTCTTAAACCCAAATAAAAGCAAGATACACTTACCTCAACTAATGGTAAACAAAAGGTCCTCATTTCTCAGTGCTGTAAAAGAACATTGCTAATTAGGGAAAGAGCTACTGTGCGCTAATCAAAAGGGCTTTGTACCTTTCCTCCCCTTCGGAAAAGAGGGATATGGCATTACCAAGGAAGAATATTCATATTTTGCCAATGAGCAAGTAGACCAAACGAGTAGAGCATCAGGCAACGTGGCTCGTGCTGTGGGAAGGTGTCATGAATTTGAATTGCTGCAGGGCTTTCATATTTTGCAGTTTTCATACTTCTTAATCACACCCTGCTCCTAAGTGATGGACAGTTTGGATCTATAAGCTGCTATGATTTAGAATGCTTTTGGTTCGTTTTATTAAAAAAGCACAAGTTAATATTTTATCAGTGGTACTTCTTATGAAGCACTTCTGCTTCTTCAGTTATGAAGCACATGGTGCCAAGTGAAGCATTTGTAATCTCTGGGTGTTTCCAAGCATTAGGAGTTGGGCAGGGCGGGGGGAAGCCGGAATCTTGAGCTGGATGGAGGGAATTTGCTTTCCAAGGACTCTTGGTCTTGGGGCCCTGGAGGAGCTCCACAGCTGAGCCTTACGTGCAGGTGATTCTGATTTGAAAGGATAGGGATGGCCAAAGATGTGGCATTTGTTGCAAGAAATTTCAAGAAGTTACAGGCTAATAGAAGAATGATATTACTAGAGGGTGGATAAAACCAGAGATAAAAATAGGTGTTTTTAAAAAAGTAGTAAAAAGTTGAATTACAGATAAGAAGGAATTAGAAAGAAATAGCAACATTTGCTACTGAGCTGTGGATCTGAGAACTGTCCTGGACGAGCTTGACAAAAAGGGATCCCTTAAATGGTGAAAATAAATAGTTATGCTTTTCTGAGCTTAATTAAGTCCTTCCATAAATATATTCAACAGAGCATTTGATTTTAAAGCTTTCCTTTGGATACCTAACTTGGGAGCAGTTTATATTTGCTGTTTTGGAGAAGTCCTGCCAGTGGTTACAGTTTAGGAGTGATGTTGTTGTCTATAGATGAAATATTTGGATAAAAGTCACTAGAAAGTGAGATGTATCTCCTCACAGGAAATTCCTCAAGCTTTCCGAATTTCTGTGGCAGAGAACTTGTTGATCCTAAAGACCGAGTACCCAGAATCTGTGCCTTTCTAGGTGGAAGAAGGACTTTCCCAGTTACATTTAAATGAGCACAGCTTGGCTCAGTTGAGCAGGGGATTGCAGATTCTTGGGTCAGAGGTGGACACGGCTTGGGGACTCCACTGCTGGCAATTTCCTGGCCACAAATACATTTATTGGTTAGAAGGAAGATGCAAGGGTTCAACCAAGACCGTGGGGAGGAGGGTACTCACCCTTGGGAAGGGATTCAAATGTGTTAGTGCAGGAGGGAGGAGGGTGTTTAAGCCTGAGCTTCCCTGGGTCAGAACCATTTTACCACAGCTGTGATGGGGCCAGCAGATGAGAGTGGTAGGAAAGCTTCATCTGAGAAGGAATTGTCCCTAAGAAGGATGTGGAACTGCTGGAGCGGGTTCAGAGAAGGGCCATGAAGCTGACTAGGAGGACTGGAGCACCTCCCCTGTGGAGACAGGCTGAGAAAGTTGGGGCTGTTCAGCCTGGAGAAGAGAAGGTTGTGGGGAGACCTCAGAGCACCTTCCAGAATCTGAAGGGGCTGCAGGGAAGCTGGAGAGGAACTCTGTCAGGAGCTGTAGGGACAGGACAAGGAAGAATGGTTACAAATTGAAAGAGGGGTAATTTAGCTTAGACCTTAGGAAGAAATTCTTCCCTGTGAGGGAGCTGAGGCCCTGGCACAGGTGCCCAGAGAAGCTGTGGCTGCCCCTGGATCCCTGGAAGTGTCCGAGGCCAGGTTGGATGAAGGCCATGAGGAGCCTGGTGTGATGGTGTCCCTGCCCATGGCTGGGGGTGGGGCTAGGTGAGCTCTACAGTCCATTCTAGCCTCTTAACAAATACAATTAATTCTCTGATCTTCCATGGCTGCTTTAGCCAGGGTGGGAACAGGCAGAGGAGTCACTGCAGCTGCGAGTGCAGGGAGAGAAGGCTGATGGATGTGAGGATTTACCTCTGCAGGGACAGGTGGAAGCCAAGCAGTGCTGCTTCATTGTGCTGGGAGCAGAGGAAGGAGGCTGCAGGTGATGCCCACACAAAGTAAAGTGGAAAATGAAGCCGAAGCTCAGCTCCAGGCGAGCTCAGTGCGGGGGCACCATGGAGGAGGGCACAGCAAGGCAACAGTGAGGGCATGGGCAGAGCAGAGGGCAGCCTCATCCCAGGAAAATGGCATTCCTCCTGAACGAGGGGAGAGCAGGACATT
The DNA here is from genome assembly GCA_013397895.1 of Origma solitaria. NCBI lineage: Eukaryota > Metazoa > Chordata > Aves > Passeriformes > Acanthizidae > Origma > Origma solitaria. The sequence goes on along the minus strand of VZRL01004092.1, from coordinate 68,179 downwards.
TGGGGGAGCTGGAACATGACATTTCCTTCTCGGTGCTGGAAACCATGGAAAGCTGAAGAGGGAGGAGAGCGAGAGCAGCGGCTGGGCTGCTCCCCATGGTGACAGCACTGCTGTGTGTCTGCACTAGGAGCACAGGGACCCTCCCTGAGCCCCACAGGAGCTGTCCCTGTCCCCACAGGAGCTGTCCCTGTCCCCACAGGTGGGAAGCACTGCCCTGTCAGCTGCTGTGTCTGCGAGGAGCAGTGCTGGCCTCTCCCTCTGCAGTGGGAATAAGGGAGCAGGGATGAGCTGAAGTGAGCATGCACTAAAAGAGTCCAAGATAGATGTGATGTGGGGTGAGGAGCATATATCCTTTTTCACTTTGGGAAGCCATAAAAACACTGAAGGGTTGGGACATGGGAAGAGGCACCTCAGTGGCAGCAGCAGAGAGGGCTCAGCTCCCAGCCCCACCTGGGCAGCAGTGTCAGTGTTCTGCAGGTCACTGCCAGTTCCTGCTGCCAGGGGCCTTGTTACAGGGTTAAAATGCAATTGCTGCTGCCCCTGCCTGGGGAACAGTGGGGCAGGGGGCACACACAGCAGCTGGGACACATGTGGAGCTGGGATGGAAATGGATTTATCCCTGGAGCCCTCTGCCTCCCTTCTGTCCAGCCCCGAACAGCTTGAGGGGCAGTGGTTCCCCTCTCACAGAAGGCAGCACATTCCGCTATTAGGATGGAACATTGCTCTCAAATGATACAACCCACATTTTTTTTTTCTCAGAGAAAGTATTTTCAAGCTGTAGGACAGAGCAATTTAAAAGTAGCAAAATCCCAGGCAAGGGTTAATGGATGGGCTAATGGTTAAACAAATAGGCTAAAGCACTGACTCCTGTAATTCGTGGAGCTGGAAGATTCTTGAAGGAGTCACACCCGCACTGCTCAGCCTTTTCCAGAGTCCATGGGAGCACTGAAACGTGGCATGAGAGAGTTGGCTCCAAGTACATGAAAAGAAATTAAAATCATTGAAACGGTCAGGAAGGGACACCACAAGAGAAGACTGAGAGAAGAACTAGCCTAAGCTGTGTGCAGTGACGTGGCTGGGCTATCATTTAGTTCAGCCTTCTGAGCACAGAGAAGGATGAACAGGAATAAAGAATGTTTTCAGCCCTTTCCTCCTCTGTACTTTTCATCACCAAATCAGTGGCAAACTGAGTAGTCCTTTGAGGAAATGGGCTTTTCTTGTGGCAGTGGTCAGTCAGCTGTAGCTGTCAATGCCACATGCTGAGTGCAACATGCAGTGGATGCTGCTGGAACTTTAATCTGTTCAATTTTAGCATATGTAAAATTTAGGGGTTTGGGTTTTTTTCCCCAGAACATCACTGCCAGTGGGCTGTCCCACAGGCTGGCTGACCTTCACAGCAGTAACCTGAAGGACTTTCCTGGCACCTGGAGAAGGTGGAGAGGTGGGCAGTGGGTGCAAACAGGGTTTGGTCCCCTGTCTGCAAGCAAGGTTCAGGTGGGTGCAAAAATGACCTATTTAACAACCAAAGTGGTCCTCAGGTAGGAGTGAGCATTGACTGGTGGAAGGTAAGTGAGCCACCAGGAACAGCCTCATTTGGGCTGGGAAAAAATCCAAGGACAGCAACCAGCAGCCAGTCACAGTTGCCACAAGTTTGGCGTTTTCTGGGGGGGTGTGGGGGGTTTTTTGAGGGTAGTAGTAGTGGGCAGTGCAATGTGATAAGAGCATTTGCTGCAGTGCCAGTAGTCAAAGACCTCCTTAAAGGTCAAATATCTTCCTAGCTGAAGGTCTGGAAGCGTATTCCAGGGGAACTGCTGGCAGGCTCGGGCAGGCTTAGGGCTCTGTATTTGTGTGCAGGACTTTGTCTTGCTTGAGATGCCAATGTTGTCTCTGCTGTCCTGGATTAAATGCTGATTTAGGGATGTACCCACTGCAAACAGAGCAGCTCTCCCAGGTCTGGTTGGACACCAGAAGGAAGGAGGAGCAGGGGGAGCTGTCTCAGCTGGCACAGAAAGGCAGATTACCCCAGCCCTGTCACAGCACAGTGTGCTCGAGTCCCTGGGCTGTGTGGAGTTTTAGGAGCACAGCAACTCCTCAGAGCTTTCCCCAAGTCCTGCTGGAGGGGAGCCCAGGGCAGGGCTGGGTGCTCACCCACATCCCTTGGGGAAGGCAGACAGCAGGAGCTGGGAATGTGTTGGAGGGGGTTTAGGGCTGCTGCTCCCTAATGCTCTGCCCATCTTTTTACCTCCCGAGGCTTCCCAGGCTGGTGCAACCCTGGAAGCCTCGTGAGAGCATCCAGGAAGGTTTGTTTTTAGGTGGCAAAGTGATTGTAGTTATGCTTGAGGAGGCAGAAGTGCCTAGGCAGCTCAGGGATGCTGATACACAGCCATCACATAGGGGTGAGGAGATCAGATACCTGGCTGGGAGATTTAAAAATAAAAAATTGGTTTCAGTGGCAGGTTGATGGGGTTTAATGTTACTGAGAAATAGCAGTGTGGGCTCGGCCCAGTGGTGCCCCGTGGCACAGGTTTTGCATCAAAATGCTGAGCTTTGGCCGAGAACCAACCCAGAACAGATCATGAGCAGATGGACATCGTAGGAGAAAAATACTCTTAGGAGAAAAATGCTCAGCTCCACATGGATTAGGTTTCCTTCATCGTTATCCATTGCTGCACTCAAATGCAATGAGATTTTGGTATTCCTAAACATGGATGAGGGAAATTGCTGTCTATGTGCACTGAACTGTGCATTGCAACCATGTGATTCTGAGTCAAGTTGCAGCCTCATATTTAAATTCTGCTTCAGCATCTTCATTCTCAGGAGGAATGTCTTCACTGAAAGAGTTGTCAAGCATTGGAAGGGGCTTCCCAGGATGGTAGTGGTGTCACCCTGAAGTGTTCAAGGAACAACTGGATGTGGCACTTTGTGCTGTGGTTTAATTGACGTGGTGGTATTTGGTCAAAGGCTGGACTTTATGATTTTAAAGGGCTTTTCTAACCTTAATGTTTCTGTGTTTCTTTGATTTTTCAGCTTTTACCTGTGTTCTGTAGTCAGAAATTCTAAAGGGTTACCTCTAGAATAGATACAGACATTTCCCCTGTAAAAGAAATATTAAAAGGTCAGGGAAAAAATATCAGTTTTTATGAGAAGGGTCTTAGAGGTGCAAGTACACAAATTTTTAAAGGTAGCAAACAAAGAAGAAAAGGAGCAAATTCTGGCAGGGAAGAAGAAGTCTGTGCAGGCAAAAGATTGTTTGACCGAGTTCTTGGTGATCCCCCCTGAGTTCTGGTAAACAGAGAAACAATACATGTGTCAGTAAGTGACGATACCTTTGGAAAGCTGCTTCAACAGCTATGAAGTGAAAAGCAAAGGTGCAATGAGTTTTCCAGCACCAAGCAAAATGAGTTGGCAATTATCATAAGAGCAACTTCAGTTCCTAATTTCCAAAATCAGTGCAAAATGCTGTTTACAGAGCTCGATGGAGCCTCCAGCAATTACGGCTGTGTTATGAAGAATACCATGGCTAATGCTCTCTATGGCTTATTTACACAACCACGAGACGGGAGAACATAAGACCGCATATGAATGAAGTGCTGCTGTGCTTGAATAGGTATTTGATTGCCCTGTGTGTGCCAGGAGCTGCCTTTTTCAGCTCTCTCTGGTGTTTCTCCCCACTCCCGTTCTGCTGGCGCCTGCAGGGTGACAGCCCCAGGCCCTGCCAGCACAGCCCATGGCTTCCTTCCCTCGGGATCATGGCCACACACGCTTGGGGTGTGATGCTGGACACCGCCGAGCTGCGCAGTAATGTGGAAACCGCGCTAGAAAAATCAATTTGGCCTCCAGCACGGAAACATTCCCAGCCCTGGGCTCGCAGCAAGGACAATCCCCTGCCCACCACCCACATCCTCTGCCCCAGCAGCTCATCCCAGGGGCAGCCACTGCAGAGGTGCTGGCTCCTGCAGGAGGGTGCTGGGGCAGCTCAGCACCTTCTTCCCTTGCTGCTCATCATCAGCCAAACAAACGCGGTGTTTTCTCTCACGGGCCTCCGAGTTCTGCTGAGAAAGGGCCTTGGGAAGGCATGAGGAGGTTTGTGCTGGCAGATTTTGGTACCTGGAGAGAGGATAGAGGGATGGAGCATCTTGCGTCAGTGTTTGCTTTCCTCCCTGCCAGTGATTACCCACACTTGGCGTTTCTGCACCACCAGGGACGGAGGGTGCAGGGCAGCAGAGGATATATGAGTTTAAAAAGTGGGTTTTTCTGTGGCTGAAGAGGGGACGTGCATTTCTTCTCATCTTCCAAGGCTGAGTGGTGTGACTGCTTTCAGAAACTTGAATACACAGAAAAGAAAAACAAATCTCACAGAGAGAGGAAGTGCTGCTCACTGCTCTGTGTCTTTTTTTTGCACCTCCTTCCCCTTCCAGTTTGTTTGGCAAGCTATCTTGCTTGAGATCTGCCAGAGAAGAAACCCTCTTTCTCTCTATTCTGGCAAACCTCTTCACTTCTTGAATGTCTCCTATGCCTTATTTGTGTGTTCATTTTGGTGCTTTTCAGTGGTTGTGCTCATCTCTCCTTCTCAAAAGACCTCTCTTTCTCTTAACATTTATCTCCATGCTGTCGCTGGCAAACATCCCTGGTGCAGCTTTCTATTCCCTGACACACTCCTTGTGTCTCAGCCATGCTCATCACCTTCTCTCGGTGCATTTAATGCTCAGAGGGGAGGAAGAATTTGGGTTTGAAGAATAGGTTGGCATTGGGAGAAACTTCCAGATCAGAGGATATCATAAAGTAATTATCTCAGTACTGTAGGTAGACCTGTGCCTGTCACTGATATTGGCAAATCCACTGGGATCCAAGAAAAATAGTCCTTTTAAAAACAGGCTTTTATTTATCTTGTTGCAAGGTGATTCATTTGTTTGGGCTGCCTGAGAAAGCATTAAATGTCTTTCAAGTTTTAAAAACTGAAGGCATAATGTCCCTCCAACGCTCCTCCACCTTAGTCCCCATTACCGAAACGCTGTTTTAAACGTTGGTTTGACTTGAATTACTTTGTGGTTCTCTATTTGTTTTTTTTTCACATTTGCCTCTTGCCGTGCTAAAATGCTCTGAGTCATCACTTCCCTGTCACACAGGTGACATCTTTCCCTCCTCTGCCTCCATCCTTTATCCCCCAGAGTTATTGACCAGTTGTTACCAGGTCAGCAGAGGAAGAAAACTGTGATCCGGTTAATAGGAAATGGACTAGAAACATTTACATTTTTTGCAGTATAACCTCATTCACAGTTTCTACTTTCTAGACAACTTTGTTAATATCTCCAAAATAAGTTAGTATCTCCAAAAACCCAAGAATGGCATGAGGAGGTGGGAGGAGGGACAGTTTCCTGAGCTACCAGGTTTCACCCAGGAGGAAAGCAAAGCCTCTGAGCCCAAGACTTCCAAACCCTAAAAAGCAAACAAAGATCAGATCAACTCTTTTCGACCGTTCTGACTCTGTGAGAGGAGGGAAACCTATATCAATCCATGTACAGCCACTGAAAGCTGTTTCAGATGTTGAAATAAAAAGTCTCTCCAGGGTCCCAGCCCTCGAAAATTAAACCAGATGCATTTTTGCCTGATAACTTGCTTTTGATTCTGATGAAAGTTTGTTCTGAATGAACATTTCCAGGCATGCAAAGTGGCTAATCTGGCAAACCAGTGCTTTAATAGATCTGGGATCTCAGAGCTCCCGTGTGCCATTACACAGTGTTCTCTCCCTCCTACTCACAGCTCTGATGTTAAGACGGTTTCTTTGGACCAGGATAAGATTATTTCCCTCAAGCTGGGTTTGGTTTGGGGTTTTTATTCCCCAAAAGGACACATCAGTGAAAAATTAGGGTGTTTCCTTGAGAAGACAGTGAGTCATTAGTAGCTATGTTGCAATAGCTTAATTCATAAATATTGTGAAATCATTCACATCTTTAATTTGACAGACACTGCAAAACTAAAGACTCCTTCTCAGCTGAGAAAGATGTTTCCTGGTGTGGGAAACCTGAACACAACCTGGGACTTCACCCCAGCAGCCCCATTCCTTGTTCCAGCCATTCCTGGGACATTTGGAATTCACTTGGGCTGGCACATGGGGCCAAACCTCTGGTGTTGTGTTTGGGGAGGAGTGTAAGAAACAAGAAAAGGAAGGATCCGTGTCCTGTTGCGCCCTCCCACTGCCCTACAATCCCCGGCGTGGGGAATTCCTTGGCTGTGGACTCTCTTCTGTCAGGCTCATGACATCTTACAAGGCTGATCTCCCCTGGGAAAACCCTCCCATATCCCTGCCCCTCCACTTCTCCTGTTCTCCTCTGCATGGCACTGGAACCCCAGCTCTGCCCAGGCTCCCTTGGCAGGCTGAGCTCCTCAGAGCCTCCGCTCTGCTCCTGATTTTCTCCCCACGAAGAGCATCTGCCTTGGATGGATCACACACACCCTGAGCAGGGCTCCTCACTCGCCCCCACTGGGTGCTATTTCCACCAGACCCATTTTTCACCATTTTACCACAAAACAGCATCCGAGTCTCAGTGCATGGCCCCCACCCTCCCTCGTGTGCTCCTTGCTCTCCCAGAGGGGGAGGTCGGGGTGGGGTTTACCTGATTTTAGTCTCAACAGATTCACTCAAGCTCTTACTCCTATTTCTTCTTTGAAACACTGCCTGTGACTGTCATTGCAAAATACTGATTTTTTCATTCTTTGGGCTGCCTTGCACTGATTTCCTGCTGGCCTCAGCAGCTCTCCTGGCAGACTTTCTGCCTCTGATGTGTTTGAGAAAGGGTTCATTGTCAGCCTCCACGCTGTTAGCAAGTCGCTCCTTGGATTTCTCTTCTGGGGCTGCCTTACTGTAGTCTTGCATCTAATTTGCCTAATTTCTGCATCTGATTTCTCCTTTTTGAAGGGTGTCTGTTTGGTTAGAATTGCTCCCTTGTGCTGCTGTTTAGCCACCTGGGGTATGTGTGCATATATTTCTTATTTATTGTCGGTACACATTTTACTGTGAACTCCTAATGTGATATCTTTAAAGAGATCCCACTGTTGCAGGGCCCTTCAAGGAAAACTTGGGCAGAGATCACAGCAGATCCCACTTTCCCACTGGGCTCCATATATGGCTTTAAAAAGATACGGAGCAGCTCACAGCTGTTCCTGCAACCTGCAAATCTGGCCTCCAAAAGTTTCTCTCAGAGCAGGAATGGTGTGCCCAGGGATCTGGGTCTGCAGAAGGGAAAAGAGGCACTTGGTAGTCACAGCCTTTCAGTAATTCTTAATTTTTCCCTCTGTAGTACAGAGTTTCTATGTCACACACTCTGTCCTGTGTTTCTATCAAATTTATGAACAACCCCTCATAAAATTTCATGAACAGGGACACCCCTGGGAATGACAGTCTTTTGAAGGCTCTGGTCCAGTCAGAAAAGTCCTGGTTGTTTCCATGCCTTTTTGACCTTTTAAAATTCCTCTTTGACCTGCCAGTGCGGAGGGGTTGGACTCTTTTTTGGATAAATATATACATTTTTTGGTGGAACCTCCAGGTCATTTTCATACTCCTGTCCTCCATTCAGAAGCTACTCTCTTCTGCCCTCCTTCCCCAGTAATTTTATATTGCTGTACACGCAATCCTCCAGTCATGCAAAAGCTGTATTTTTAGACAACTCTGCTTGGCTCCTACCTCGGGACGTGCAGCCATGAAGTTTATCCCTGCTTGGCCAGCCCTTCCCCGGGGTTGGTAACCCCAGAACTCCTCCTGAAATAAAAGTCAAACTGCTTAACTTCACAGAGTCTTTCCCTAAGCACACTGACAAAACAAGTCAGCAGCTGTTTGTTGGGTTTTTCTGGTGATTTCACTCACAGAATTCAACAAGACCACTTCCTACACGTTTGGTTTTTTTTTTTTCACACCCTTGTAGACACAAAGAGAAACTCCTGTCAAGTGTTTGTCCCCAGCCAATGCAGCCATTTGATGGAAAGCCCCCATCACCCCTGGCTCTGTCCCTCAGGATCTGCTCCTGTCCTTTCAGGGTGTCTGCAATGGTGACAAGTGCCCTGAGTGGGAACAGAGGTGTTTAATCCCAGCCCTTGCCCCCAGCAGCATCGTTGTTCCAGCACCTTTCTCCTCTTGCCTTTCAGCAGTGCCTGAACTGTACACGATTCCCTGCTTTGTTTTTCTTGTAGAAACAGTGCAAACACAGAAAGGCACTTTCTCTTCTCCATCTTCATCTTCAGGTGGTGGCGAAAAAAAATGAGTAAATGTTTACAGCTGCTCCAGCCAGACTAAAGTGAACACCCCGAGGTGATCTTCTTGCTTACTCTTTCTGCACCAAGAATATGAACAGAGAGAGGTTTCAATACCTCTGAAAAATCCCTGATTATTCTTAATATCTTGATTATTTTTTCAAAGCAAACCCACTATTTTAAGGCAACACTAAAGGAATGAACCTGACAAGCCTTTATCCACATGAATGTTTAAATTCTGAAAGGGGAAAAAAAAAATCCCATGTGACTGACAAGGTCTTTTTCAAACACATAATATGCTGAACCTTGCATGACATTTCTGTGGGTGTGAAGCCTAAAGAGCTATCTTTGCATGCAATGTAGCAAATGAACTGTGCAAGGCGAGGGCCGTGGCTCTGTGCATCCTTGCTGAGTAGTACTACAGCGTTGTAAAACCTGACAAGCTGCTGCTTTTAGAGCTGCGTGTCCCCAGGGATCAGGCTGCTGTATTCTTGCTCTTCAGACACCTGAGGAGTTTGTTCTAGACTAACTGTTGTCATTTATACTTTGTGTTGCAAGGAATAGGTCTTGTGGGGTTTTGGGGTTTTTTTGGAATGCTAATCCCAGGCTGTTGATCCCTAGAGAAGTGAGGGGTGAGGGGTGGGAGATCAGCTCTGGGGGGAGCTGATAGAGGTGAAGGAGGTGCAGAAGGAAATGCAGATTTCCCATCGAGGAAATGTTTGCCTGCTCTCTCCCCTTGAATGCTGCAGGAGGGATGGGAGGGTCTTGTAGCCTGTCCCACCCCACCCTGCTGGCGTGAGGAACTCCTTGGTGGGGTTTGGATGGCCCTTTGGTCAGGAATGAGGAATGTCAGCAGGGGCTGGGGATGCCTTGTCATGCAGGGAACACCCTTGAACTCAACCTGGGGACCTGTGGGCAAAGGGACTCTTCTCATTGCTCCCGAAGAGCAAAATGTTAGAATGCTGCAAGTAAAGCCAGGACTGAAACAGAGCTGTTTGAAGATCTTTATCTGGTGTCCCTCCCTAGTCTTCCACTTGTCTTTTCTTCTCTCTTTACTTTTTCTGGACTTTTGGATCACCTCACCCTTCCTTGGGGGTCCCTTCTCAGTTGTTCAGGTCATCCTAAAATCCCACTGCCCCAACTCTGGCTGAGACCATCCCCCTGTGGAGAACACCAGGTGAGTCTGCCCATATTTTGTGATCCATAAGGTAGAAACAGTGCATGCCCAACCCCCCAGCCTGGATTAGCTGTTTCATTTCATCTTCCTTGCCCTGAAATTCCTGTCTCTTTGTTTTCAGTTTCAGGATGGCTACCAAGCTCCTTTCAGTGCTGAATTAGGGGAACAGAGGGTACAGTAGCAGCCAGGCTCACCTATTAATCAAATTAATGTGTCTTGGTGAGCCAATTCAGAACACCACAGCGCTGGTTCTTGTGATTTCATAACATCTCACGACATTCAATATTTTTGTTAAAGCTCTGCTTTCCAGATTCATGGGATGATGGGAGAAGCTGAGGAAGAATTAGCAATAAAGCATCTAGAGCACCTGGCTGTAGAGAGTAATTGGCAAATGGGACCCAAGTGCACCCTAAAGTCTCAGAAAACCAGGAGGAAAATAAAGAGCACCTGCAAACAAGTGGTGTTGGCAGAGTTTGCTGGGAAGATGCATGGAATGTGCTTGAATGGCTGCTCCTGTGGACAGGAGCTGATGAGTGCTGGTTCCAAGTTCTGCAAAATGCCACGATATTTCCTGGGTAGCCCCTGGTGGGAAAATTGGAGGGCGATGTGTGTGATTCTGTGCAAAGTGGGCCGAGAAATTATCACCCACAAAAGCTATGGAGGGGAAATCTGAATCTCCAACCCCCCAGGATGGGTAGCATCCCCCACCCCCTGAAAAATGACAGAGTCAAACGATGTTGGTAGTCAAAATATAGCCAAAAACGCAATTTGACCAACCTCTTGACATGAAAACCTTAGAAATATGTGGGATATGGGCCACTAAGAGAGACACCTGATAAACAGCTGGGCATAAAGGCAGCTCCAAACTGCCCTCAGATAAAGGAGGTGCTGGGGCTGCCTGGGGGATTGGTGGAAGATCTCTCCTGCCATTCTTTTTCTCCCGTGGAAACAGTTGAAGTTGTTACCAGGAACGGTTTGCAAAGGCTCAAACAAAGCCACTGACGGAAATAACTCGAACGCCGAGAGGAAAAAATTGCTTGAGAGTTCTTTTGGGAAGGATTAGATTTTAAATAATTGCCATTTATAAGTTAATTTCACATCCTTTTGGAGCTTGGCCTACTAGGATTTGAAGGCTTGACTGAAGCTGGCAGACAGGGTGGGCACTGATTCCAGGATCTGACTGCCAATAAAAAGGAAAATATTAAGAGTAAAAATTGGCAATGAAAAAAAAAAGAAAAAAGAAAAGGCCAGAGAAATAGAGGGAAATGAAATTTGGTTTAGGAAAATTATTGTACTCTGAGCCATGGACTGATTTTATGGCTGGCTTATTAGTCACAGTTTTACATGAGCCTGGCCTTTGTAATCAATATCTGAAAAGAAACTGGTGGAGAACACAGCTCCCAATGCTTTAATAATTTGTAAATCTACAATTTCGTTATTTTTAATCATGAGTGGTTTTTTTATTTAATTTCGTATCAAAGTGTATTAAAAGCAGCGGGGAGACTCCTCTCAGCTTTAACAACTTTGAATCAAGCCCTGTAAAAATAGATGCTACGTGTCTCAAGGCTTCTGCTGCAGCCTTGCCAAATGAGTCCAAGCAGCAAAGAAAAACCACAGCTCTTCTGGTTTTTACCCCCTGCTCTTTAGGATCTTGAGTTACCAGGGCCCAGACAAAGCCTGTGTGACACCTCTCAGTCCTTTTTCCCTTTTTTTGGGCTATTCTTGATCTGCTGCTGGCATTCTCTGAGGTGCTGAGCACATCCATCCCCTCTGTTCGCTCTGTGCTCCCGGCACAGGGTGGGACAATCTCTGGAGGAAAAGGGGCCCAGAGCTAACACCCAGCTATCAGGTGAGCCCAAACCCCAAGAGATTGGAGATGCAGATGATTCAAGAAAAACCGATGGAAACTGGTTGTTAGACAGCCTTGTGGATCTCAGTGAAGGACGCGTTTTTCTTTCTGGAAGAGAGCCATGATGTAGAAATAGACTGAAACCAGGAAAGAGGGCTGCAGCCGTAGCTGAGGCTGTATATTTAAACCTCTTTGCTGTCTGACCATCTGGGCCTGCAGCTAAATTTACCTACAAATGATTTTCAATGTTTCTACATCTTGAGAGGTAAAAGGTGCACTCGATACTTCATGCCGGGAAGAGAGGCAAAATAAATTTCTCCCGTGTCAGACCTGCGTGTGTGGTTTTGGATGCCCAAGCTGTTTCATCAGCCTTCACCCACACCTGCCTGGAACCCTGGGCTGGATGTTTGGCGTGCACAGAGCCCCTCACAGCCGACACAAAATCTGGATTTGCATTCCTCCTCTGTGCAACACGAGTCAGAGCAACCATTGGCAATGAAAATGCACTCACATCTTGTTCCGCCTTTATGCTGTTGCCAATTTAGTTTTTGAATCGTGGCTAGAGGAAGACTCTTTCCATGATGAAAATGATTACGGATGATCCAGGAAACCTCGTTTCTCTCTCAGCTCAGTAAAATTTGCTTGGTGGCTCCTGTGAGACTGGATCCCAGGAGAAAGCCCCAAACCCAGGTGACTGCTGTCCTACCCCTGCACATCAGGGAAGGTTTGCTGTGGGCTTCTGACACCTCGCAGGGAGCTCACGCGAGGGGGACTGACAGATTCTGGGTGAGAAAAGTTGTGTTTTGCGACTTTTGCAACCATCTCGCACAAAATGAGGCACCTGGATTTAGCCCTGGGTTGACAACTGCTGTGAAATGAGTTCACCACCCCAAATTTTAAGTGCCTGAGTCACTCCTTTGGAAGGCAAATGGATGAGAATGGTCGTACCTCTTGCTGGTCAGAACTCAGATCTCCCAAGCTCTTGGGGGGTTCCCCAGCACCTACATTGGAGTACTGAGTGTTCAGCAAGTCTTGTCAGGCTCAGTGTAAATTAATGTCTCATCCTCTGCCTTCTCCTCTTAAGGAAATTTTCCCGTCTGAACAGTTTTGTGAAAATGGTTCCTCCACTTCAGAGAGAAAATGTGAAAATATCTGCTGAACAGTCCTGTTCCTGATGATTTTTCTCATCTTAAACCAAACCCCTGTATTCGTCTCCGATTACTGTCCATTGGCTTGGGAAAGACTAGAAGCAATTATATTTGGGGATTAGAGAAATTAAGTCCCCAGAGACATGGAACCTTTCAACTTTTTAATGCTGTTGATTGTGTCTTTCTGTTCTGTGTGCCACAAAAGTAATAAAATTTAAATATTTTATAAAAGTGATGGGTGATGGTACAGAACTGATCTAGTTCAGTTTATCTATGATTTTTAGCACATTAAAAATAGCCAGAGGGAAGTTTTAAATGCTTCCATCCATCTATCCCACATTATGTATATATCATGTATGTATCATCTCCATCAGAAAGAATTTCTTGTCAGTAAAGGGCCTCTGTCTGGTTGTGAGCATCCTGCCTTGCTTTTCAACAAATGGCATGGGAAACTCTTCCAAGGCCAAACCACGTGAATGAGATTTATTAATCCTGCAGCCCCTTGCCACTCATGACAATGCTAATAATCCATAAGCCATACATCACGTCTGTATCCCATGTAACAAATGCATCTCTGGGAGATGAATAATAAATCCCACGTGCACTCTGCTCCCTCCTTCCACACCGAGAAAAGTCCAGATTTGGGGCAGGTCTTTCCAGCTACCCTGGTTCCTTCTCTCTTCCCGCCCTGGGAGGGGGCTGGCACTGCCCCAGCCCTTCCCAGGACTGCTCCTGTGTCAGTATTTGTCACTGTATCTGCAGTCAGGGTAGCGGTAGGCAAAGCGCGAGTCACAGGAGCGCAGAGGTTTCAGGATCTCCGCCAGCTCCGCGATGGCCTCGTTGACCCCGCGCTCATCGCCGAGGCCGTGGGCACAGCGTTGCAGGAAAGCGTCAATCTTCTCCTGCACGGGGGGCAGGAATTTCCCCGCCAGGAGCTTCGGCAGAAGCTCTTGGCACACCATGACGAGGCTGTGCTTCTCCGTGATGGAGCCGCAGGACACAAATGCAGACTGGCAGTCCACGGTCAGGCAGCTGAATATATCTTTATACTCCTGCTGGCCATCGATCAGCTGGCTCCCTGTTGGGGACAATTAAACCGCTTGTTGGAAACAGAGTAGTGAAATCCTGGACTGTCACAGAGATCTGTACCTCGGTGTTAACATGGGGTTTGTTGCTATGTGAAGGATACAACCACCTTTCGCCACAAAATCAGTGCTGTAGCTGTGTATGAGCCAATTTTCTCGCTCCTGAAATATGTATATTTTTCTCAATGACAGAGCTCTGCAGAAACACCCATCAGGGGAACTGGAGAGGAGTCTGTCAAGTCAAGCTGATGCAGGAAAAATGAGAATTGGAGTACAAACCTAAAATGTGGAGTTCCTACAAAAGCTACCACAAATATCCAGACCTGTAATTTTTTCCATGTTAACCAAAATCATTACATTGCAACAACAGCTCATCTAGCTGGAGCCAAGTTAACAATAATAGCTCTGAGGACAAGAAAAGGAAACCCAGTGGAAAATTTTCTGACAGCTGCTTCTGAATATTTGAGACCTGCTCAGCTGAATGCATGAGCTGAGGAAAGTGCTTTTGAAAATCTGAATATTGAAAATGAAACTGTTAAATTATTGGAAGAATAGTCTTTGACTACCTCTACTTCTAGGGGTAGACAAATGTAACCTGCGAAAAGTGAACAGCAACCCTTGATTTTATGTAAAAGTTACAAAAAGGGGGATTTTGTTATTATTATTGTTATAATAATAATAATAACCGTTATTAGTCAACTTGATAAATGCATGTAAAAAGGGTCCAATTTGTCCCAGTGTTTAAAACAAATGAAATCACGAGATTTCTGCTTGCAAATTTTGACATTTGCGTGGAAAAATTTTAAAGGGAAGACTTCAGACAGCACACGGTGCACACTGAAAGCTGCTGCCTGCTGTGGAGTGGTCACCAAACCACCAACTGCGCAAACAAAACACCCATCGTCTTCCCGACTCAGAGTCGGAATGGCAGGAGCTGCTGCTGGTAAATCTCTCTGTGAACTTCTCATTATTTAATTTAGTAAGTGGTGTTTGGCTAATAAAAAAAAAAAAACAAAAAAAAAACCAAACCAGCAACAGAGCCAAGGGTAGAAGGGGAAAGATTTGTTTTCCCTGTGTGCCAAGCCCTCCTGTGACAGATGCGCGGCCACGGAGCCCGCTGAGTACCTTCCTCCTTGTCGATGATGCCCAGCGTGCTGGCATCGCGAATGAACAGATGCCCGTTGCTGAACACGCCGAAGGTGCCAGCGTCCACGCGGGTGAAGTAGAAGAAGTAGTTGAGGTCGTTGTTGGCCATGGAGCGCAGCACGGCCAGGAGCTGCAGGGCCAGGTCCACAGCCACCTCGGGCGCCGCGCCGAAGAAGTCGCGCAGGGGCTGAGTGCTGGCGCTGACCACCAGGCGCCCGCAGGAGCCCAGGTACCGCGGGAAGGGCCAGCCCTCCACGTCGGGGAAGATCTGCCAGCAAGAGTGGGAATGGGGGATCATCCCTGCCCTCTGCCCATGGGTCCTGCTCCCTCCCGAGTCCCCTCTCCGGCTCCAACAAAAACCAATATAGGGTTGTGTTTTGGTTTCCAAGGCAGCCCAAAACCCTTCCTCGCCCCGTCTGGCCCTAGCATGCACTACCCCATCCTGCAGGAGTTATGATGCTTTTTGTTCCTTTTGGTCCTTTTCTGTAAGGGAGGAAGAAGCTGGTATTTTGAGACTTATTCTGTAAGAAAGACTAACTGGAAAGTCCAAGATAATAATAGGTTTCAGATTAATGAAAATTTTAGCTGCAGAACAGCTAATTTTAGGTGTCTTTGATGGGTCCCTCATGAGCACTGAACAGATGAAGTCACAGCTTGGTGTTGAGGTGGGGCTAAAGCAGTTTTTGCTAATTGGTGAGAACTGCCAGGCTCTTTTGAAAGAGATTTGCAGTCCCAGGGGCAGAAGTTGTGGGTGTTTGCTCCAGCAGGGACACCTGGGCTGGGCTCCCTGCATCCCCGCAGCTCGTGCCAGCAGCACAGTTATCCCAGGTGGAAACCAAACTCTGTGACTGCTGAGATACGCCAACACAAAGCTTTCTGTCGTTTGCCTTATAACTTATCTGTCTGCCCAGCACCTCAGACCCTGCCAAGGCATTATGAACTCGTCCAATTTCATGTTTGAGGTTGCTTCTCCCTTCTGCTGTGAAGACATTTTGGGCAACCACATCAAATCTAGCCATTTTTCTTTGGCGTATTTTTCTCACCTCTTTGAGCTGCATTCCCATGTCTTCAGAGCGCTAAGGGCCACAGTTCATGTCCCAGTGACCCACATCTGGGGGGCTGAATGGTCCCCACGAGCCTCCCACAGCTGGAGCACCATTCCCCCTCCCTGGACCACACGGAGCCCTGTGAGCTGCAGAGTGCAGTGGTGCCCTGGGGTCAGAGAGGAATGATGCTGCCACTGCCTCTTTTCTTTGTGGATTCATAAAAGGTTGCAAGAAACAGCAATGAGGACCAAAGGTGGGGTGGGGAAAGGTGAGGATTCTCCCTTGGAGACATCAGGAAAGAGAGGAGCTGCTTGCCAGGCAGGCCAGAAGGGGTCCAGGGGAGGGGTGTGAGGCTTCCCAGATCCCTGCCTTTCAAAGGGTTTTGAAACCCAGAGCTAGTTACCAGTGGCAGGGAAATGGAAAGCACAGCACTGGCACATGGAGCATGGGCAATCATGCTCTTTCTCTTTTGTAAACAGGCTGTGATTTTATGTAATGCATTAGCAATGCAAACCTAACACTTTGGAGTATTGGGGATGTGTAAAACCCTGGCTTTCACAGTGCTCTAGTGCAATAACCCACCTGGGTTCTAATTTATTTAAGGGGCCGGGCATCCCTGTCTCTCCACAGCCTCACAGATTGACGCAGGGAGCACCTCACGAGCCTGCCTGGCTCCAGCCACCCAACCCCACAGAACAAACGTGCTTTTTGAAGGCCAGGGAGTGTGACAAAGGTCAGGGCTGGGACTCCTCCGCACATGGGGCAGGCACACAGCGTGTGCAGGGGTTTGCTTGCGAGGGCTGTGGGGTGGTGCTCCGAGCTGGGGTTGCAGGTACCTGTAAGAGGATGGGGTGTGAGTTCACGGCCAGGGTGTAGAGCAGGCGCAGCTTGTCCCGGTCTGTCAGGTGGTCCATGTAGATGCTGCCGGCGTCCGGCACCTCCGCGTAGCGCCGCACGATCCTGTCCAGGAGACGCTGGGATGGGCAGCGCAGCATGGGGCTGGACAGGCCCTGGGAGAGGGGAAAACACGGCGAGGATGCCTAATTCCAGCCTGGGGTGTTGCAATGTGCTTGGATCATGCTGGGGGTACAGGCACCCCTGCCCCCAAGGATGTGGGCACATGGGGGATGTCAACAGCAAAATCCTCCCAGGAAAAGACCCACACCATCCAAAAATGCCAGCTCACAACTCAGGTTTCCAGAACGGCCCCATCTCCTGGGTGCTGCAAACCTCATATTCCCTCAACTGCACAGATCCAGGTCTCCCCGCACTGAAGGACTCCTCCCTCAGCACGGGTTTCCAGCCCTGGCAGCCCTGGTGAAGGCCCTCCAGTAGATAGGACAGTGAGTCACTTCCCTCGTTAAATAATCTTTGGATCACTTCGTTATTTGCTTAACCTGTGAGCAGCTTTCTTGGAAATACTATTTGCTAAGGTCAGTAAACATGGTTTAAAAATGTAAATAAACACTGTCTGTGAGTATAAGCACAGGATATGTTCTCTCTCTGATAAACTCATGCATTAACTATCAAAACCAAATAGCCTGTGTGTGTTTTTTGTAAATACCAGCAACAAATAGAGAACTCTTGGCCTACTGGAGTCAATTATTACCGCATTTCACCTTTCAGATCTGGAGGTTCAGCTTGTAAAATTGCACAAGCAATCTATGGCTGGGATAAATGGCATAGAAATGTATACCTTCATAGTAAAAAATGGCCCTTTTTTTATTTTTTAGCTAATCTTCCTTAATAGCCAAGGAGAGAGGATGTGTGGAGGGCTGCCCAGAGCGGCACAGAAGCACCACCCTGCCATGCCTCTGCTGGGAAAGGGAGTCGGGTTTTTTAAGCCACTTTATTAAAAATGATCCCAGTAGCCAAATTTACTCCTTTGGGTTTTGTTCATAATGTGATGGCTGGGAGATGTGCTTCAGAGGAAAGGGCAGTGGAGCTCACGTTGCTCCCTGCCATCCTTCATGCTGAGAGCAGGGATTTGACGCAGCATCTCCCCAGGTCATTTGGTAACTCTGAGGTAGGTCCCGCTCAGCCCTTCCTGTGCGAGCTGTTCATTTGGCATAAAACACTGAATTACCCAGGCCTGACAAAGGAATAAAGAAACACGGAAAAGATGAGTATGACATTTTCCCAGTTGGAGGTGGAAAACGGGGATGTTCTGTGTCTCCTCTGTGTCCCCGTTGGCCTCAGTGAGATCCCAACCACTTCTTCCTTGGCCATTAGTTGCACAAAACAAGTCCAAAATGCCAATAGCTGGTCAAAACGACCTGAGAAACTCAACCCCAACTGAAGTGCTGTTTCACGACAACCAAAAAACCCTTTTCCCCAAAAATAATACAACATTTGTCAAAATAATTCTACTCAGTTCCAGCTGCAAGTCTTCATACACTTGTCTCCTCTGGCGTAGCCTTATCAAGTAAATATTTTTCAATTTATTGTCTAAAATCATAGAAGATGTGCAGGGGAGGGATGATTATGGATTTCTGTCTTGCAGCACTTGCAGGAACATTGAGGCTGACTCTATCACTTTCCCATTGGAGGAGAAGTGAGAAAAAATGAGCAGAACAGAGCCATGTCAAATAAGAGATAAACGGCGGAGAAAGTCTCTTGCAGCTCAGTGTGTATGCAAATATTTGCAGCCAAAGTTAGAAAGCCTTGCTGCCTCCAGGAGTCTGCAGTGCAAAAGCTGAAACCCTGGAGAGTACACAGTAAGAACATAAATCACAGCAGCAGAGAAGGCACGGCGGCTGTAATTAGGATTTTTCTGAGGTCAGAGCTCATCCTCTTAACACAGACGTGGGCATGTGCTGCTCATGGTGCTCGTGGCTGCTGGACTCCTGAGGAACCATTCCAGGCACATCGGCAGAGGTGTGGGAGCAGAGCTGCAGGGCTGGGTGATCACACCTTTGCATCAAACGTTGGTGCCCTTTCCTACACTTTAATGAAGCCCTGACCCACAAAATCTGGGCACTGGGGACTTTTGGTTTCGGCAGAGATGGTCAGCAGCATAAAGCTCAGCACCTGCTTGATTGTTTCAGTGGAGAGGAGTCTCACCTTCCTGCAGACTGGGGGAAACATCTCTACAGCAGAAAAGGAGCTGGGATTGTAAAACTGTCAGACAAAAACTGTCCATAGAAGAAAAACGTGAAGAACACATTCTCAAAACACTGGAGATACAGATTTATCTGAGAATATCTTAAGTCCTTTGCAGTGACTTATCACCCCAGAGAATAAGACCTGACAGACAACCTGACATACTGTTTGTGATTGGTATGGAAAGCTTCTTGTTTACTTTGATTAAATACCCACATTTCTATATCTGATAGTGGGTACTTCCTGCAAAGCCTCAACACAGCTGTGATTTTTTAACCCCTACCCTGCAGTACCTGTTGCATTTTAAACTCCATGTGTTCATACATGTGCATATGTAGTGCGGACACACCGAGAATTCACTTGGATATAAAGACAACTTGTGGAAGACAACTTCTTGCTCTGTTTTCTCTTCAGCCAGCCCAAGGAGGGATGGCCCAGCCCAGGAGCACAGCTGCCTCCTGCCCTGTGAGCCACTGCCTGGGTGCAGGTTCACCAAACCACCAGCTTTAGGGTGGGCTCCAGGGGGAAACACTTGGATAAGGGTGTCAAAGCACCTCCAGCTCCTGGCCATGTGAATCCAAGGGCTTCCTTGGAAGGTAAGGTAAGGATGCCCTGAGAAGCTCGTCCCCACTGCCAGCAGGTTTACAGAAGTCTCTGATGATGAGGCAGCAGGTCTGCGAGGAAGCAGGTCTGGGAGGAAGCTCTGGGAGCCCCACCGTGCCCATCCTTCCCTCAGATGGACACTGGCAGGTGAGGGAGCTGCTGCCCATGTGCTGCAAGCAGAGATTGGACTGGACTCAGAGGCTGAATAACCAGGGTGAGGTGGATCTGCAGCAGGAAGGGCAAGATGCTGGTCAGTAGTTGCTGGTCAGTAGTTGCTGGTCAGTAGTTTCAAACAGTCCATCCTAGAGAGAGGGGCTGCAAATGTGGCTTTTCACCTTGGTACTGCTTTCCTCTGCCTGCGTTCAGCATTCTCCAGGCTGTGCTTTGTAGACAGAGCTGTGAATTTGCCCTGTGGGTGATCTGTGCTGAAACCAACCTGCTCTGTTGGTGCTCCAGCAGGAGAGCACCCAGCGTGGCTTGAGATGATGAGCTCCTGGCTGAAGCAGAGGGTGGCTGGGGCTGCTGAGCCCTGGCTGAATCCTGCTCATCTCTGAGGCAGGCTGGAATTTAAGACTGAAGAGTTTGCTGCCTCCAATAAAGATTTTCATTGTGGCGGGTGAGATAATCACTGTGGCAGGCGGCTCAGCTGATGGCTGGGTCAGGCAGGGCGGGCAGCGTAAAGTGGATAAACATTACTTCATGCTCTGTCATTTTGATTCAAGCACGTTATGGTTTGTCGTAATGCTCTGTCTATCAGACAGAATTACCTGAGCCCATTAGCTCTCCCCAGTGCTGCTGCGTGGGATAAACTGCAGGGAAGGGAGAGCAAGCACTGCTGTGTGGCTGCAGCTCTGTGGAACAGGGTGGGCATCGTGTCAGGCATTGAGAGAGGGTGAAAAAGTTAGCACCTCTGAAAAGAGGGAGAGTGGGGAAACAGAGCCGTGAGAGCAGTGCTTCAGGTAAGTATTTGCAGTGCCCCCAAAAACCCCTCTCCATGGTTGCCAATGTGTGTCTGCCCAGCAAACAGTGCAGGTGGCAGCGGTGCTGGGCTGGGTGCAGAGAGGTGCAAACTGATTTTCTCTGGGAGGATGGCAGGTGGGATGGCCGAGGGAGGAAGGGGATCCCCATCTCTGTGGGGCTGGATGGACTGGGGAGCTCACGCTGTGAGCTGTGGTGGTCCACACAGCAGGGCTGGGAGGGGACACACAGACTGACACACACTTTATTACTGAAATGTTGTTGCTACTGTCCGTTTTCCAGTTTAAACCTCTGTGAGACCAGAAGCCATTTCACAGAGCACATCCCTGACCTTAAAAAGTGATTGCTGCTGAAATTTGGTGATGGGGAAGTAGGTCCCAGGGTCTCTAGATCACTATGTTTCTCTGTATATTCAAATCTATATGCTGCTAGAAGGGATTTACATTCCAGTTTTTGTTTCTCTGGTTGATTTACAGAACCAAAGGATCATAAAAACATGAGCAGAGCAATCCTGAGGCTGATGTGCAAAGGTCTGGGTCTCCCTGCAGCCTCCTGTGCCCTTTCCAACTAAAAAGCTGCTGGGGCTGATGAAATGTCCCAGGGAGTTTGTCGCCGGGCACGTCCCCCCAGGCTGGCCCTGAGCTCACTTCAGAGGCGCCCTGGAGCCGGCATCAGCTCAGCTTCCCACAGGGAAATTCAAGCTCCTGGGAGAAACTGGATAGGTGCAAAGGCAGGGTGCCCCAGCCAGGGTCTGTGCGTGCACATGTGCATCCATATTTGTGTGTGTGCCTGGGTGTGCCCCGGCAGCTCCGCTGGGGCAGGGAAAACTCTAGCACATGAAGAGCCTTTTAAGGAGAAGGATGTGGGCTCGGCTGATGATTTAACTTTGCAGCAGGTCTGAGATACCACAGAGCCACATTTCTCCTTTCTACTTTTTCACCCAGCTCAGCACACGGAAGTTTTAAGCTCTCGATTCCTTCCCTTTCCCTCGGCGCTGTTTGGCACTAACACCTGGGGCACTCCAGCGAGGCTGGAGGACCTGGCAGCCCAACTCACCCTCCTGCAGGTCCTGCAGTGATGCTGGGGGGACAGTGGTGGCCAGCAGGTGCCTGGGCAGCTGCTGCCTGCCCGCCTAAGGATCTGTCCCTGCCCACAAGCTCAGGTGAGGGATGCTCTGAGTGGAAGTGACACCCTGTCCCCTCTCCCTAGTGCCTCTCCTGACATTACTAGACAAAGTACAGTGCAGCTTTACTCCAAAAAAGCTTTTTCCTGTCAGGCACGTGCCCCCTGGGAGGGTACTGACTTCAGGGTGATCTGCTGTGCTGGACTGTCAGTGATTTGGGTGAGCCCTTTTTGGTGCAGCCCAGGCATAACCCGGCAGATCTCTCTCTCCTCAGGGTAACAGAGGAGGAAGAGCTAAAGAAGCATAGCTTTAGCACTCACCGAAGCTGAGTGGATGCAGCAAGCAGTTGCCTGTATAGAAAAATTAATGAAGTCTCTTTTTCACAGTCACCTCTCTCTTGGAAGGGGGAGAAGTACTGGCATAATCCTTCCTTGCCTCTCAGGGCATTGTTCAGTGTATATCCAGCCCCCAGTCTGGCCCCTGCCCCTTCCCACTGGTTATTGCTGTTTGTGGAGTGAGTGGGATGCCCTGGGCCATAGCTGCCTGTCTCCCTGGTGGCAGTGACCCACACACCCCGTGCTCCTGTCCTGCCTTCGCCTGTGACACCCTGGGACTGTGGCAGAAAGGGCAGAGTGCTGCTTTGTGCCTGAGGTCATTTGCTATGGAAGGCAGGAGAGTGAGTGATCAAGACTCTGACTCTGACTGCCCATGCCCCTCGTCCTGCCAGCCTCAAGCAAGAGAGGCCCACGCTGACTTGGACCCTGGTCCGAAGCAAAATCACTTTTAAAGCGTTGGCTGCCCTTTTGGGTACAACTTTACGACCAAAAAACCCAAAAAATGCACAATATTGAGACGTGATGGAAAACCAGGAAAAAAAGGCAGCAATCTCCGCAGTGGGGCTGTTACCATGTTTGTGCACACCGCCCGTGGTTATCCCTGTGCCTGAAGCCACCTCATCCTGTGGCTTTCCACAGGACTTCAGCCTCAGCCTGCACAGGGAGCCAGGAGCTGGTGCCCTCCTCGCTGGGGCCAAGCCCTTCCCAGCCCTGGACAGGCTGTGCCATGACATTTTCTGTGTCTAGGATGGCTTGGCCTTCAACTGTGGCCCTTCCCTTCCCATCAGCTCATCATTTTGCCTCTGCCCTTTGGCAAGAGGGCTTGGCTGGGAGCACCTAGGGCTGCCCCATCTCCACTGACCAGGCAGGGGGAAGAGTGCCAACCACCACCCAAACTCGCCCTCCAGCCAGCGAATTGCAACCACACCCCCTCCAGACCCTTCCCACTCTCCTAAACCACATGGTTCTCACTCTGCCCCCTTCTCCCCCAGCCATGGTGGGGCACTGGAGGCACGGGACACAGACCTGGACCAGGTCGGGGGTGAGGCGCTTGGCCCGCAGCCACTTCTGGAAGCGCTGTGTGCGGCGCAGGGCGCGCTCCAGGCTGCAGGTCTTGGTCTTGAGCAGGGAGGTGCAGATGCGCTTGTCGGCGCGGTCATGCTGGTACTTGGAGGTCAGCCGGGTGATGTCCACCAGCCGCCAGCTCTTGGCATCGTCGGTGTAGTTGCCCGAATAGCTGAGCAGGGAGCTGGGGGGCAGCTTTAAATGAGAAGAAAGCCAGGTGTCAAACCTGCCAAACCAAAACGAGAGCCCCAGGGAGAGCGGGTTAAGAGCCGCACGGACACCCGCGCAGCGCCCGCCCTGCTGAGCTTCTCCAGGCCGGCCCCAGGGGCTCCCTGCCATCCCTCGGGCACCAGGGTGAGGTGAGCAAGCTGAAACCATCAGCTAGGAAATGTGCCTTGGTAAAAATGTCCCTCTCTTCTTTCCACTTAAACCATCCCTTGTCATGAATGCTGCCAGGGGTGAGGGGCAAAACACCCAAACGAGGTCTTTTGGGTAGAGGGAGGGAGGAAAGGGAGAGGGCCACAGGGTTTTGATTCATGAAGAATTCCCGGTGTTTTTAAATTTCCTTGATCCTAGAGAAAGGGTCCCAAAAAAGGAGTACTTGACACTTTAAAGGACCCTCTGGATATTAAAACCTCCTGACAAAAAGTGTATTTGGGAATATCAAAATGACCTCTTGTTTTGAGGTGATGGCTTTACTCAGTCCTGGGCTCTACCTATCTCCCCCAACACCGCTGACTGTATTTCAGCAGCCGGGATGAGTGACCTCCCCGACAGAGCCGAGTTTGGGGTGGGATGGGGGGACGGGGTACGTGTGCCCTGGGCGTGCATTGCCACTGTAGCCATGGAGATCTTGCACTAATCTGCTCCCCCTCCACAGGCACAGCAGGGGAGCATATGGGCTGGGTAATTAGGTAATTTTTTTTTGTTTCAGCAGCCCCCTCAGCCCTGCCCACACGCGTGTTGCACATGCCAGAGCTGAGGAGCGTGGTGCCTGTTCTGGAAGAGTGTCTGTAACCTGCTCTTGGAAAATGGCCCAGCTCTGACCTTTGGTTTGGCCAACGTCCTGCCCTCGCTGCCTCCGAACCCTCCTGCCCTAAGCTCCTTGTCCAAAGCACGTCCTAATTTAATCTCGCCATAAATTAAAGCCAGTGGCTCAGAAGTGAAACGGGAGAGGCAAGAGGTTCCCTGCAGGATTAGCCTAGCTGGAGTTACATGAAAAGACATTAACAAGTCTGAAAGCTGAAGCTGGCCTTTCCTTCCAACTTCTATTTGGGAAATAGCCACAGAGAAATTTGCGGGATTAATTTTCTATGATTTCAGGCAAATAACTGACTCAGTGACATGAGCTACCACCTGCAATCAGAGACTGATCAGACAATCCCTCCGGAAAGCAGCACCTCACTCCCCTTCCCCAACACTCACCCTGTGCAGGTCAGCCCTGGGGCACGCCTGCTTTGGTTTCAACTCTTGCCATGTGCCTTCTTCCAAAAATTTATCATGGAGGCTGACCAGAAGTGGGCGAGTCCAGCCCCTTGCGTGAACAGGTTGGTGGATTACAGCGTTTCAGTTGTTTGGGTGTTTTGCCCAATATGAAGTTGAAGATTCCCTACAATTAAGGCACCTGACGTGATAATAAACACATTGTTTGGGTTTGGGTTTTCTATTGGGTTTTTTTTTGGGTCTGGTTTTGAGCTAGGACTAAAGAAAAGAGAATAATTGCTGTGCCTCCCTGCGATTGTTGTGCATCAGTGCCTAATCTGCAAAGCCGGCACAGCGTGCCAGGCACATACAGGGAAGAGGTGGCTCTGGCCTGGGCTTCTCTTTCTTTTCTTTTTTCTTTTTTTTTTGAGTTAAGCACAAATATGCCTTGTGACTTGCCTCAAGCCTGTGTGTCTAGGGGAACTCACGTCAGGCAGAGAGCAGGAAAATGCCGCCTCCCGCATGCAAGCAGCACATGGATGTGTGAAACCCAGGGCTGAGCGTTAATTTGAGGGTGGATGGAGCGATTTGCTCTGCTGAGGTCCTAGGGGTGAGCCACACTGGCCTGGGAACCCAGCACAGGCTGCAGCAAGTCTGTATTTGGCAGCATTTCTGGGCAGTACAGCTCTGGCCTGGCACACTTGCTAGATACTTTCAAGATTCATCATCAAGTTGTGCTGAAACAACTCCCTTTCATATGAAGCTTTTTAGCTGAGGGCCTGCAAATGCTCTAAGACCTTCAGTGAGATCTATGTGAGTAAGGGAATCACAGATTACAGGTTTTAGATCTACCCAGAACTAAACGCTGAAGAAATCCAAACTTATTTTTCTTTTTTTCCTGAATGAAATGAAGTATTTTGTTTCAGGCAAAATAATTTTGCTTGCATTTGGAATTTTACATTTAAAAAAAAACATTAAGTAAGTCTTAAAATAAAAACAAATGAAGAAATACTATATAAACCCCCACCAAATTGAAGCATTCCAGCTTTTTCAGGCTTCTTTCCCGTTATTTTTGGTCAACGCTCAGCACCAGCATTGGCACAAGTCTGCGAATAGTTTGGGTCAGCTCAGTTCTGTGGTGTTTTGAAAATCCAATATTTTACAAAAACTTTCACTGCACTCTGCTCTCAGTACAGTTGGTAGGCAGGCTTGGTATTCTCATTTACAGATGGATAAAGTTGGGCAAAGATAAGGGAAGTATAGAACATCAGAGCACAAGATGAGTCACCAGCCGTTCTGGGAACAAAACCCACATCTTCTTGCTGTGAATGAATGTCGGAGCTCCCAGAAATGATGGAGAATTAATGAAGCATGTTCTAATGTGAATTAACACAAACAAGCCCAAGTGCCATCCACCTTTGCCAACATGTGGAAAGGTACATGAGGGTGGATCAAAGCACGTAAGCACCGCTGAAATTTCCCTAGTTTAAACTCCCACTTGCCAAAAAAATTCCCAGTTTTTCAAGAAATCAAGTGGGAGAACAAGTTTTACCCCTGCAAAGAAAAGCCTGAAGCTGAGTGACTGCTCAGGAGAACATTTTTTAAGTTCTCCATGCCAAAGCTCTCAGAGCAGAGCTGCACTTTATCACTTCTTTGTGGGAAGCCGACTGTGGGCTGGTGGGAGAGAAAAAGAACTGTCTGGCTTGGGGATCCCCTCTGTCCTCCCTGGGGCAGAAGCCTCCTGCTCCCACATGTTTGCGGCTCTGACTCTGTCCCAGGGGGACACCCGCACCCCGTTCCCGCTGTCCCCTGGGGGACAGCCCTCCTGCCTCGGCTCACGTAGCGCCTCTGTCCCACCGCCCCACGCTCTGTGCAGCTGCAGCCCCACAGCCAGAGGCACTGCTGCTGTTTATGGCAGGGCTAGGGGAACCTGCAGGGCCCCAGCCTCCCCACTGGGCAGGTGGGGTAACCAAAAAGGAGCTGCACCTGGCAGCAGGTCCCTAAAAACCCTGCGCAGGTGAGCGGCAGAGGGGCCGCGGCAGGTTGGGATGGGGCAGGAGGCAGCTCCGGTGCCATCCTGCTGCAGGGAATAAAATACAGAGCAGACCAGCTCTGAATGCACCCCTGGCCCCTGCAGACCCACACCAGCCCCTCAGGCAGCTGAGCTCGCCCCCTGATTGCAAACCCAGGCTGCATTTTGGGACAGCAGACCAGGCTGGGGTGAGTGAACCCCAGCGGTCAGCCCTGTGCACCTCCCTTGCTGCTGGCTCTGGGGAGGGGGAAAGACAAGGGACAAAGTGACAAGCACTGGGAGACGCAATGTGCAGCATCAAGGAGCGCTCTGGCTCAGCAAAACTGGCTTTTTCCAGCGGCAGTGGGGGAAGGATGGATGTCTGGAATTACAAGTCCATCCCAGACAAACCATTATGGTTTTACTATGCTACGTTTTATAGGATAGTTGAAGATAAAAACGGTGATTTGTCTAATACTATGCTACTTACATTATAGCATTAAAAATACAATTTTACTATAATCATTTCTTCTCCCCCAGGCTTTTATATCTATAAAAGAAAGTGCATATGGCTCCATAAATCATATCAGACCCAATAAACCCTTCCTCTGCCAAGCACTGCCTTTAACTTTCTCCTCAAATACAACTGGCAACATTTTCCTTGCTGTCATCAGATACGCTCAGCTTTTGAGCCTAAAAATGATTGGATCGGTCTGATGACCACTTGGACAGTGTGTGTCTCATCAAGAATGAGGCAGATGCGATTTCTGCCTTCAGGTTCTCACACAAATCTCCCCAAAACATACCAGTAATTTAATCACGTGCTATTTTCAAGCGCGTGGGTAACCTCCTGTGCAAAAGTCCTCATGCCTCAGGCAGGTTTAGATCACTTTTGATCTTAGTTAAAACGCACGTGAAATTCTGCGCATTCACGTTGTTGCACCTGGTACAGAACTATACAGCATGTTTTTATGTTTGTAGTAATCATACTCTGTTGGGAGCACACAAAACTAAACCCCCTTTCGCCTTTAGTCAGTTGCTCATAATAAAATACTTCCAGTAAACCTAAACAAGCTGATTTCTTCCTTCCCTCTTCCCTTCCCCCAGCGCTGCCTTGAATTTTTTCAGAGCCACTCTCTAGGCAGAAATCTGTGCCTTTTTCTCCTGCTTTCAGGTTACAGTTCAGGGCCAAAGTCTGATCATGTTTGCCTGGCTTTAAAAGAAAAGAGACAGAGCATCATCTTACACACATTAATTAACACACTAAGTGCTGTAATGGCAACTGGGTGCTAAGCTGCTCTTTGCATTGTTGTTGGTGAAAGTACTTGGAAATTCTAACAGGCAGCTTTCAAATTATTATACAGAACGCTTTAAAAATTACTCTGCTGAGTTTCTGACCTTATTTCCTCTTTAAAGAACTTCTTGCATATGGATGTCCCAATGCAGGCGTTGCATTTATCAAGTCCCAGGAAAGTCCGGCCAAAGCTGTAGCTGGGCTTGGCGTGGGGCACGGGCGGAGAAGCTGTTGCTGCTGCGGAAGGGTCACAGCTCAGAGCCAAAACCAGGAGCAGCATCAAAGCAACTCTGGACCAAAGGCAACATTTCCAGCGCCCCATCTACAGTAGTGGAGAGCTCTGCTTTTTTGAGTTGTCCCTCTCTAGGATTTCGGTCTCTTTTTGATGACTTCAGCCTGCAGTGGTGAGCCCCGAAGCACAGCAAGACACTGTGGGTGCAGGAGACACTGCTGCAGTCCCCATCCTGCCGGCTGGTCACTGCCTCTGTCGGCTTGAGGTTTGGGTGGGAAAGATATGCTGTAGGGTGGGGAGAAGGAAGTACATGGAGGATGCAGATAAATTGGGTTGCCATGGTTATCTTTCCTTTCCTTGTTGCAGCTGCTTTGGCCCCTGCTGACCCTCCCATCAGCCGACTTGGAAAACAACACGAAGAAGTGCTCATCTGCACTTGGTGCAGACAAATGAAGGATATCCTGTCGCTGGAGAAAAGGGCACATGTGGGACACTTAGTAAAAAAACTGGTTTGGAAGGAGTAATAGCATGGCAGAAATGCACATTTTACCAGCAGCCAGACCCTTGGTGTTGCTTTCTTCCTGGAGATTGGTGATGGTGCATGGCTTGATTTCTCAGATGCTTTCTTGGCTCAGTTTGCCCTTCTCATAAAAGCACTGGGAAGGCTGTCAGGTGGAATCACCGCTGTTCTGTTTCTTGAAAACAGCATTGTGCAGCGGTGATTGCACCACAGTGTTTGGTGCCGCAGAAGGCAGGACAGCCTGCGGCTTTCCAAAACTCCCAGCTGACAGAGCAGCCTGACCTCTAAGCCCCTCTTGGAAAATGGGGCTTTTCAGCAAGGCTTGCGTGCTT
Source organism: Origma solitaria (assembly GCA_013397895.1). Lineage (NCBI taxonomy): Eukaryota > Metazoa > Chordata > Aves > Passeriformes > Acanthizidae > Origma > Origma solitaria. Next base: position 39,467 of record VZRL01004092.1, on the reverse strand, counting down.
TTGAATGCCTTTTCTTGATGGTCCTGGCACTGGAAAGAAACTAGAGAAAGAGATGGGGTGAACTCAGGAGAATATCAGAGGTTTTGAATACGCTTAGAGATTACTGCGATCACACCAAAAGCTGTCCTTGTTAGGACAAAAACTTGGAAGTTATGGAAACTGGTGGCTACCAGGGCTGTGCCAGGAGCTCTGCAAGGCTGCTGTTCCGGGCCAGGGAAACACACCTTGAAGGAGTAAGTGGCACCCCAGCCGCAGGCAGCACATGGTGCTGTGGTGGAACTGGGCCTTAGTCCCCTCCTGTCCCCAGATGTTGTGTTTTCATTGCCATGGGAGGCTCTCCTGGGCCACATCTCACCATGGGAGCAGCGAGGAGCAGACTGAGGCTTTGGAGACTTCTTATCCCCCCAGCTGGACTGCTCCCACCAAGTGGCCAAGCCTTTTCCTAGCACATTTTTAATGGAAGAAAAGGTGCATTGTAGCCACCGTTTATAATCCCCTCTGCCATTTAACCTGACGGGACCAAGGGACATGGGAGTCCCAGGGGTGCATGCTGGGCTCTGTAATTGCACCTCACTTTCTGGAGGGGCTGCTGGGTGATCCTAACAGTGCAAGACAAACCTTTAAAGCAAAGATGCTCATTAGTTGTGGCACTGGGGAGATCCAGGCACTCTCCTTGGCTCCATGCCCTCGTGGGAAGCTGCTCCCGGTGCATCCCTACACACAAAATGGAGATGGTGACATTTAGGGCTTGTCTAGAGGGTACAGCACAGACAGAGGAGGATAACGAGCCCTGCTGAGAGGAAAGGGGGATGTAATGAACCCTGCAGAAACTGCAAAGCAGAGGGGCTGGGCAGTGCTAATCCACCAGCAAGTGCGTTCAGCACACAGCTCTGCATTGAGCCGTCGCCGCATTTGGCCTACTGCTCCAGTGTAAAGCTCTTGGAAATATGCTGGGGGAAAGAGACAGAACCAGAGCTAAACACCAATATTTAGCTGTGTCCCACTTCCAGAAGTTTATCCCTGGCCTTTTCTATTGCCAGTGCATTGTTCCTCTCCCCTTTGCAGGAATCAGCCCTGCCCACAGTTTCCTGCCAGGGGCTCTGTGGCATTGCCCATGCTCACACTGCTCCCTGCCCAGCTCTTCCCGGATGGCACCACAATTACACCGCAGCAACCCGTCTTTTTCTTCATTACGTAATGTATAAAACATGTATCCTTCAGTTTCTTTACTAATTCAATTGCCTTCCTCCTGTCTTCAATCCTCTGTTACAATTTTAGGAGCAGCGACCCAGGCTCCCATCTCCCGGCGCCTCAGCCGATGCTTCTCCATGGAAAAAGGAGGGCTTCAGCCTCCGGGGTAGTAATTGAGCTTCTCCCACAGCAAACCCTAGGCTCTGGCACAAAAACCAATGCATGGGCAGCGGGGTTGCTGTGCTATTAATGATGCCTCGATGTCTGTGTTGTTCTTGCACTTTTGTCTGGTTCAGGCACATGTAAAGCAATGTTTATCTCTGCCTAGGAGCAACATGTGTTAAGTGAGCTTTTGTGCAGTGTATCACACCTGCATCACCTCAAAATATTATAAAACCACTTTTTGTTCAAAGAATGGGAGCTGGTCCCTCATATCCACCTCAGCCTTGCTGATGGCATTTGCATTTACCCCCACGGTCTGAGCTCCCTCCTTCCCTCAAACACTTCTGCTTGGGCTGGGCAGTCTCTGAGCAGAGATGATGTGTGTAGGAAACACTCATTCATGCTCACAGCGCTGAAAACCCAACGCTGAAAAATGAGTAGATATACATCTGAACCAGCCCAGAGAGGCAGGTGAGAAACCACAGCTTGCTGAGTGTTGTGAGAGGCTGTGCTTCTGAAAGCGTTCTCTCTTTCACCAAGGTATTTGGCGGGTAATGTCAAACCTGGATTTGTTTTCCTTTCCTTCTGATGACATGGCATGTAGGTGTTGTGGTCAGGTGGTGAACAGCCAGGTCTGCAGAGGCCTTGCAGATCTCCTTGTGGCAGGATGTGGGATTTTCAGGGCATGGATCTCTGCTGGAATGAAGGGCTGGCCCTAACAACCTGATGGGAACTTGACAAAACTTGTAACGAGAGACTCCTGCGCAACCCCATCAACCACCTGAGAACATGGCCCTAACAGAGAAATCCAGTTAGTGTTCTAGAAGTTATAATGTCTATACATTTCTAAAAAGGACCAGTATTAATGTACTGCCCTATCAAAGTCATACCAGTTGCAGAAAAGCTTTTGGGAGTGGTTTCTACCACCAGAATGTTTATCGAGCCTCTGGTCCTTGATGTCTCCCTTCTACCCATGCCATGAGGGCTGTGAGACACACCTGGCAGCACAGGTTCTGTGCCACAGCCATGGCTTCTGGCCACAGCCATGTGGGCAGTGGAGCTCCTGGGTCCCAAAACCACCCAGCGGCTGTGGGTTTGGGTTGGTGTGCCTGTGATCTTCAGCTGCTTATCGAGGTGGGACAGGACCTGCCCTCCCTTGCTGCTGGCTCTGGAGAGGATGAGGAGAGCACAGGCTGATTTTTCCCAAGTATTCTGGGTGTGAAATACACCTTTTACTGAACCCACCTCGTGGTATCCACCCAATCTATTAATGCAATCCAGCTGTTCCCCACTGTCTCTTTCCACCCCAATCTGTTTCCATCTTCCCTGATCCGTGCCAGCTGCCCCCAGGGATGGGTTTCATGTCCGCAGAGCCTTGCAGCTCCCTCTCCCCATCTCACCAGTGCTGCAGGCTGGCTCACTCCAGGCACAATGAGGTGCCAGTTCCACGCTCTGAATCTAACTGGGACACTGGAAGTGACTTTGCAGAGCAGGAGACCTTTTTGATTAGTTAAAAAGGAATGAAATAATTTGGGACAATCACCACTAAGTGTTCCAAACCAGCCCCAATGCAGAGGATCAGAAGGTGCGGTGCTGCTGCTCCTCAGCTGACCTTGCCACCAGGATCTTTGCTGTCACTGACCTCCATCTGCTCGCAGGGATTTGCTGCTTGGCCAACCTAATCGGCAGCTTTTGGGTGACACATCATCTCATCTTCCTCTTCAACCCAGCTTCGCAAAAGAGCCTTCTCAGCAAGTATGAGGTTGCTGAGCAACAAGGCATTGCCGGGCAGGCTGCATCGCACTGCCACGCACAGAAAGGAAACAATAGACAGGAAAAATCAAAGTTTTGCTGGAAGAGGAGAGGCTCCTGCTCTTCCTGAGGTCCTCAGTAAGCCCTGCCTGGGTCTTGCTGCCTGCGTAGCCCGGATAAGACCTTGGCTGCCACACAGAGCGGCTTCGCAGGACAGGGTGGAAATCAGCTCAGGGTGTGGTGCAACGTGATTATTCTTAATAGTATTTTTCATTAATCACATCCAAGATAATCATTAAACTGTTGCCAAATAACCAGTACAGACTTGGTATCAAACTGCTTATCACTTCAATCCCAGTTCAGGCTGGATGTGTAGATGAATAGCTAGAGCAGCTTGACACATTTTCAATTCTTTCAAAATGAAAAATGTGTCTCTTTGAATGCTACAAAACTCACAGCACTTGGGAGGATGCGATCACTTCCTTTTTCTCTGTTTTCCCCCTGATTGCATGATTATGAAAGAAACATCTGTTTTGAAGTGATCTGCAACAGAAGATTTTTGTTCCAGTTGGATTTGTAATGGACAACTTCTGTTACAGAGTCTTATTCTCCCCACCCTGTTTCTTTCCCTTTTTCTTTTGCTGAAAGATGAAAGCGAAAGTAAGAGGAAGAGAAAAAACTCAAGCAAACAAACCCCACTGCCCAGACTACACATACAGACAGAAAAAGGGGCCACTGAGGTGTGGGTGGTGTGAAACACCACAGCTGAGCTGGCAGAGACTGTTTGCACTTCAGTTCTTGTTGCGAAGGTTTGATGTGTGTGTATGGATTTTTCTACATTTTGAATCAATGAAAATACTAGAAGAGGGATACAAATTTGACCTTTCTTTTTTGGTCTCACCAGGGAATAATTCATGCTGTTTGATAAGCTTGGATGCAATTAATCTGAAGCGTCAATAATCTAGCATATTAATTATATAAAAATAGCTATTTTTCTATATGTGCAGTATTTTTGGATTCTCCCTGACTCCATTCTTCTGCTACAGAAGAGGAAACCTGTTGTTCTTTGGGAAATCTTTGCATACCGGTAGGCAGCTGGAAGAAAAAGCCAGTGAGAAGAAAAACCTCGGGCACTGCAGCCAACAGATAAGGCCAGTTCTAGTCAGAGAGGCTGAAATGTCAGTCCAAAAGGCCACTGAATGCTATCAGTTGCTGTGGTGTTTGCAGCATTTATGGGAGACCGTGCCAAGCAGCGAAAAGTGTGGAAGAGGATGCTGGGTTGTGGCGCATCAGTGTCCACAGACAGAAAATGAGATGCAGGAATCCTGAGCCTAAGGGAAAACGATAGTGAGGAGGAAATTGGCTGTGCAGCAGAGCGAGGTGTGCTGGTCACTCCCTGCACAAAGCCTGAGGGGAAGAGATGAGGAGGAGCTGCTTGGGAAGGGAACAAAGCTCCTCCTCAAGGAGCAGCTGCAGACTTCGCATGGGCTCTGTGACCACTGGTACAACCAAGCAGCTCCTTAGGCCAAACCCAAGTCCATGTGGCTGCAACTGAAACACCAGCACCTGTGTTCTGATTTTTATTTTTTTTTAAGTGATGCTGCAACAAAGGAACAAAGCATCCCTTCCCAGGCAAAACAAATAAATAAATATCTCTTTTTTTTTTTTTTTTAAGTGATGCTGCAACAAAGGAACAAAGCATCCCTTCCCAGGCAAAACAAATAAATAAATAAGTATCTCTTCCTATAGAAAAACAGAAATGTTTTCACATCATGCAATTTTTTCAGAGGGGAAAGACTTGCCCACAATATTTTTTCTTGGATGTGTGCTCTTGGTTCTGCATCCCAGCAGTTAAAAGGATTAAAAATAATGCGGACTTTTCGGTGTTGTTCAGGTTTTTGGTCATCTTGTTCTATGAGGCAGAAGCAGGACAAAACATGGTCTTCTAAAATAAAAATGGCATGGCAGGGAGACCATTTGGAATGGTTTGTCCAGTGATCTGAGGCTGTTAAAAAACAGCCTGCTTTCGAAGACCAAAGTGAAACACATTTAAAATATGGGCATGAAAATATTCCTTCTGAGCTGGTTACCTGGTGAAGGAAAAATCTTTTAAAAAATATGCTCTGAAAAAATAAACCATGACAGATATCTGATCCAGTGGCAGACTGCTAAGCCATAAATTTGTCAAAACAAAACTTTCTAGATATGCATTGTTTGGTCCCATTTGTTTTCTGTCCATCAGCCTGCAACCTCTGTTAATAATTTTAATCAGCTGTTTCATTCCGATGTCTGGATGGAAGGAAAAGAAGTTTGGGAGAAAGATGTGGAGAATGCTTTGAGAAGTTCTGACCAACACCCAGTGCTAGGGCTGGGGAATTTCAGTATGAATTTTAACAGAACAAGTGCACTTTAGGCAGTGACCTTTGTTTTTCCCACATACCCAAGGGAATATGTGCCCTATAGCCTTGAATATTTTTGTGACAATGCAACTGACATTTGCAGGTGACAATTTTCCATATCTATAGACAATTTTTGGTATTCAGGCATCGATTCCTGTTCAGGTGGGATCAGAGCTGGTACAGACCAGGATTTGCTGTGTCCAGTGCAAATAAGAAGAGGTTCTTAAAAACTGGCAAGTATATTAATTGGAAGGAAAAATTAATCAAGACATGAAAAGTATTGATTTTCATTGTATTTTGTTTTTAATTTTCCATAAAACCTTGGCTTCTATTCTCTTTTGGCTGCAAATCTGATATTTTAATATTTTGGTGACTAGATGTGTGACCTAGGCCAGTTCCATTCTCTTTAGCCATTTTCTCCCACCACCCCTCCTTGCATTTTATAAGAAATAACAATCAATTGCTGGAGAGTCCTCAAGAGCCCCCCAGGTCTAAGCAGATTTACTATCTGGAAAGCCTTTTCAACATGTAAGCATTGGTCCAGTATTGTGAAACAGCAGAGCATAGACATAAATTATATTTGGGTTGGCTTTTGGAGGACTCAGGTGGATGATTCAATGTTTTATTGCATTGGGGTTTGCATGTCTGGATCCAGATATTTAAGGCGGGCACCAAAATCCCTGTTAACAAAGCAAGGTAAGTGAATTGACTCCTTAAATGTGACATAATCTCAGATCATGTTCAGTCATGAACTCAAAGAAAACCTGCATATCTCATGCTCCATGGTCAACCCCAGGCTGCCCAAACTCTGTCACACAGCCTGTAATCCTTTGGCTCCGCATTAAATTTTGTATTTCAGCACCTTTGAAAGCTTGTGGCATGTGCTCTGTGTGCTCCAGCACACTGACAGATTAGTAGGGGGAAGAAAAGAAAGGAAAAAGAAAAAGGTATGCCAAAATCTGAGTTCCAATGGGTTTTTAGCCAAAGAGGAGACCATACATAGCTTCAGAGGAGAAATACTCTGGAAAACTCCTAGAAAGCCATAGGCAAGAAGTGCCATTTCTTTTCATCCAACTGCTTCTCTCCATTGCCAGTTCATTACTTCTGCCTTTAGACTCCACGGGGGACAGTCATGCATGTCACCCTCCCTCACATCACACACTTCTTTTTCTTTAGCATCCTCAAAGGAAATTGGAGATTACTTTGAAGATTCGTGTTAGAAAATGAAGTGCACACACAGACTCACATGCGAACACCTGCACTGGCTCGTGAAGGCATCTGTGCGGCTCTTTCTTCCATTTCCACTGACTTTGTGCCTGCGTTTCTGGCAACAAATTAATCTGGGAGTGGAAAATCAAGAAAGGGTTAATTAAAAAAAAAAAAGCAAACTTTGCCTTGTTTGCACTGATTTTGCATCAGTTTCCATGGAAATGGAAATAGAACAAGCCAAGAGCAGTGGTGTAGCCAACTTCAGCTGCTGGCTTCTAGTTCTTGCTCCTGTTTCCATGGAAATAGATGCCAAATCAGCAAAAAATAAGGTAACTTGTTTTAAGATAGTAGAGTTTTAAAGGCTTGTCCTTATTTAACCCCAGTCAGGAAGATAGCTGGTGAGGGGAGGCAGCCAGCAACTCAATGAAAACTTTCAGAAGCTCTTTCAGCAGCTGACTGCTTGTTGAACTCTGTCGAGAGTGAATTCACAGGGCAGCCACCGATCTTCAGAAACATTCCGCAACTTTCCTCCACGTTGTAAATAAAATACATTTTTCTCTTGGCATGAGTAGTCCCAGCAGTCTGTGGGAGCCCAAGCTAATATCTCTTTGCCGTGCAACCATGCAAGCTCCTCCTTGGGCTGCCTTTGCCTCCCAGAGCTCAGAGGAGATGTGCTTTTCCCAGCTGCAATATGCAAACTACTCCCATTCCAAAAGCAAAGCTTTGTGCCTCAGCCTATGGAGGGAGAAGCAAAGGAGCATTAGTTGGGGGAATTCCTGACAGTGTTTTACCACAAACACCCCACTTTTTTTCCTAATCCACGAAGGCAGAATTTCACAGAGATAAAAGACATTGGCGATAACCTTGCTTACAGCAAAGTGTGGATGGGAAAGCAGAACTGAATCCAACCAGAAAAAAAAAATCTGCTGTAATTTCAAGAGCTGAAATTTCATCCAAAGCTCATTTTATTAAAACAAACTTTAATAGAAAGCTATTTCAAGGTTGGCTTTTGATCCTTAGCTGTTGCTGAGGTGGAACTGTCTGTAGGGAAGAGTATTTCTTAGTGAGAACTTGTGTGAAGACAGAGATGAGGATCCCATCCTGGGCCCCATTGTTCTTTGAATTGCTCTTAAATTGGGATCGTTCCCTGCTATCCTCCACCTCTCTCTTTCCCCACAATCCCTTTTCTTACACTCTCCTTTGGCATCTCTTTAGTAAGCTGCAAAGACAATCTTGGACAAGGGATCATATCACAGGCCACTTGTGGCTCCTTTTTTTGGTAGCAGAATATATCTGGAAGCCATAAGTGTGGGTATATTTAAAAAAAAATTCTTGGCTGGCATTTGTGGCGGAGTAAATGCAATTCTAATGAGGCGTTCCTTCATTTGCAGTATTTCATTTTTGCTTTTAGGGACATAAAATCTGCTCTTGCAAGGGCACGTGCTTTGCTTCACACACGAAGAATATTCCCTTGGGCTGTTGGGTGAGTAAATAAATGAAGAGTGCAGGCCAACCTAATTTTAAAGGAGTGCATCAGGTCTAGACTGGGGCCTCACAGTTGTTAATTTTAGGCATTGCAAGGAATGTGCTCATTTTCTGACTGGTTTCTGTGGATCTTCTTTGCAGAAAACCCAAGAAACATCAAGCCCTTCAAGAAATTGCCAAAAAAGATAGAATTTTTTGCATAAGGAAGACTTTAAAACATGGGAGTTTTTATTTCTTTTTTTGACAGCACACATTGTCTTAAAATTCACAGTACCTGCTCCAATTGCTCTATCAGACATTTATTGCTGGTGTTGCTGCCATGATGCGATTTCTTTGAAGCTGTTTTTGAGCTGTTGGGGTCCTGTTTGAGGTGGGAGGAGCCCAGTGCTGTGTTACTTATAATCCTCCATGAAATTTCACTAACATTTCCCCGGGAAAAGCTTTAGCCTCTTCTATAAGAGGAAAAAAAAAAAAAAAATCAGGGAAGCAATGGAAAACCAACTCTACCATTTCAAGGCGGGATGTGGGAGGTGGAGCTGAGAGCACCACTGCTTCCCAGGTGTTTGTAATTCAGCTTGCAATGTGCTTTTTGGACTCTCCATTGCACAAGAGTTCCTCATCCCCCAGGCTTGCAGCAGTGCTCCCAGGCCCGCAGGTGACCAACCTGCACAAACGCCATCCCCTCTGCTCTCCATGATTAAATCCCACCAGGAGGGAAGCTCAAAGCACCATGGCACAGCTCAAAGGATCATGAGAACAGAGGAAGGGTAGTCAATAGGTAACTCAAGTTAACTACTGAGAGACAGAATATGTGAATTTTAAAGAGAAAACCAGGATTCCCTTAATCCTGAAAAGATAAGAGGGACAAGAATCTGTCTGAGGCCAGCACAGAAACTCTGATTCACCCACCAAGGACTGCCCATGCTCCAGAGAGAAAGGTGAAAAGTGCACTGTGATGAAGACTACAGATCTTCCTCACGAGCAGACCCCCAAAGACCACCAGGACACACAGCGCATGCATGGCACACACTAATGATATTAATGATTTCTGAGCAATGATTTGTATAACCACTCCTATCCCAGGAAATATGATGAATATTCATGAATGTTACCCATAATATTGTGTGTTGGCAGTGCCGGGGTGTGTGTGTTTGGAGGGGTGAATCCCCACACCCTGCGCCGAATAAAGCAAATCCCCACTGCTCTGACTGTGTCTCTGAAGTGTCTCTGGGCCTGCTTGGGGCGAATCAGAGCAAACCAGAGAACAGCAAGTTGGGCAAACACAAGATAAAGCAATAAAAAAGGTCTGACATGAGGCGCACGCGGCAAAAGAATGACACATGCACGCTTTTCTGTGAGTTTCATAACATTGGCAGATTCCTGGAGCGTGCTGGCGGCTCTGTCTGGGAATCAGCTCTTCCAGCCACCCAGCCCTGCTGCTGGCCCTGCCCTGGTGTCCCCAGGATGCTGTGGCAAGAGGGATGGAGGTGTTCCAAGCAAGCACAGGCTGTCCTCTGCTCTTCCTGCGGAGTGACTGCTCCCAGAACAGAGGCTGCTCCCGTCAGAGGGAATATCTCACAGGGGAGGTGGAGCACAGCAGCCTCCAGGGGCTTGCCAGGAGTGCAGGGAGATGCCAGGCTGGGAAATTCCCTTCCCAGGCTCTGGTTAAAAGTCAGTGTGGGTGAAAACCTCCTCCCAGAGGCACCTGGCAAAGCTGGACGGTGATTGAATAATGTGTAAAACCACAATCATTCTATTCCTGCTGGCTCCCTGTGCTGGGCAGGGGCAGGTGGACAGACAATGTGGGACTGCTGCTGACACCCCACGGTGCTCCTGTCCTGATCCCCAAGCTTGGGAAGACATCCTTTCTTCCTGGCTCTGGTCTCAGGTTATCATCCGTCTCAATCCCAGCTCCATCCCTGGGATCCTCCTTGCTCTCAACTTTTTGGGGCAACCCAGAGTGGATGTGCATGGCACCTTGACCCGTGACAGCCCTCCTGCTGCTGAGACATGGGGTCAGCAAAGAGGAAATGTGAGCAGTGGAGCATCACAGCTGCTTTGCTCCAGAGCTCAGCCTTGGCTGGGCTGTGACCTTTGTTCTGCCATCTCACCAATGGACTCTTCATGCCTGGCACTTTTCTCAGTGTCTGCAAAATTTCTTGGGTTCATTTAAAGTCTGATTTCTCCCTCAGTCACAGAGTCATTTCACTTTTTTTCCCCTCCTTCATCCAGGACTAGATGAGGCTGCCTTCTGCATGGCTTGCGTCATGTACCTGTACAGCTTCTTTTATTTTATTTTATTGTTTGTACTAATGATTTTAATCATGGAGGTTTTTGCATTGGAAATGGAAGGCCTGTAGCTTTCACAGCACAGATGGGAGATAAAAGCACCATAATCACAGAGTGGGATCAATGAGACTTTTTCCAGGAAGATGCTAAAGGCATTATTTGGCATTAACAAAGAAAGGGATAATTAGAAAATAGGCAGAGAAGGCTTTATTCCTGTAATTAATTTCAAAGTTGGAAGTTCCCTAGTGCTCTTCTGTTCAAAAGTGACAGCATATGAGCCATTGCAAAGGAAATGTGTATTAATCATAAACCAGAAACAGGGAGGAAATTGAAACCTGTGTTTCCACCGACTTTAAAAAGAAAAAGCTGCAGCCTGGAGTTAATGTGTATTCTGACTCTATGTAAAGAAAAAACAATTATAACTAGTTATTGACACATTGCATGAAAGGCAAGAGGAGGATGTAGCCAAACTTGGTTTCCTGGGAGACTGGGCAGTCCTCTCCAGAGCAAAAATAATACTCAGGAGTCACTTTGATAGCTTGAGGCTGTGCCTATGTTTGCAGCTGCTTTTTTCTGCACTAATTTCCTACAATTACTATCAGCACTGCTGTGATGGAAGAAGTGTTCAGCAAACTTCCTCTGCCTCCCTTCGATTTAACACTGTCAAAACTGTTTCTGAGCAAGAACAAGTGGATCTGCTTTAGGAGTGCCAGCAGCCACAGCCGCCGTGCTTACAGCCTTGCTCCCATCTGGATCTTCAGCTTCTTAACAGGCAAACTGAACGTCTTGCCCCGGAGTAAGATTGAAAATTAGCAAAGGAAAAAACGCATGCACAGCTTTCTGTATGGGTTTTTTCCCTTCTGTACCCCAGTGTGTAGCTGATGTCCACCTCACCACATCCACAGTTGTGACATGGTTTGGTGCAAAGTGCCCAGGTGATGAAGGCACCAGCCTTGCTACAAGGGGTGAGGTTGGAGAGCTCCAGCACTGGTGTTTTTACTCACTGGATCGCCTCAAGACAGCTGATGTTGCACACAGAGNGCCAAAGGACCCTATTTTTTTTTTTTTTTTTTTTTTTTTTTTCCAATGTCCGGGCAGCTTAACAATTCAGTTTTTTATTTTAATCTGGGATGGACTGATGTTGCTGGCTTTGTTTCATGGGTAGTGCTGGCTTGGCTGATGACTGGTGTAGGTGAACACAACACTCACAGTGCCTCCTCACTCCACGAGGAATTCACAGCCTGCACACACTTGCAAGTTCCCAATTTGTGTAATTTTGAGGCTGACTGTAGAACAACTGTGCCTTCAGCTGCAGTGTAGCATATACGTATTTATATATACCATCATTCAAGTGGCAAAATTTTGCATGTGCACACACACACTCTCTTTGCAATGATTTTCACACTTACTTGCTTATGAGGTTGGTTAATTATCTTTGCTTACACTCCACTCCAGCTTTCTCTAGCTCTAGACCTTCAGGCAGGTGAACTTGGCATCTCACTTTACAACTGGATCAACAAATGCATAAAGGCAAGAAGATTACATACAGATTCTACATGGTTTTATTGTTTCAGAGTTCATTCAAGGACAATCCTTCTTTTAGGTCCCATTCCTAAAGTTTCTTTGCTTGAAGCAGAGAAATATGTACATAAGCTTATCACAGAGCCGTGCCCAGCATTTCACAGTGTGCAGTTGGCATTTGCTGATGGCGGCACTGGTGGAGCGCTCTGTGTTTCCCAGCGCATGGAGAGAGTGTTTGAAACAACAGTTTCCTTTTCTATTACTTCTTAATTTCCATATTCTGTTCTCATTGCATGAGCCCCAACACTTTGCTCTCAAGCAAGTGATGCTATTTAAGTTCTCCTGGAAATACTTTTTACACATGCAGGAATAAAAAAATAAAAAAATGATCTGCATGTCCCTGGCAGATATATCTTCTGAAACCGCTAATGGTTTTCTTACCTCACAACTATATCCACGGAATGTTCCTGCATTTACCATTCCAAATCACTGCCATGATGGCTTAACTCGAGGCAGACAAGCTGCTCTTCTCCTTCCAATAAAATTATTTTCTCCTGATGTGTGTCCTTCAGTCCTATTTTTGAGCATAACCTGGGAAATTCACCTCGGTCACTGTCAGTAGTTAGTCTCTGGCCAGTGGTTGTAAAAGCAAGTCTTCTTTTTCTTTTATTCATTTATCTCTTCAAAGAATAAAGTTTATCAACTTTGACCAAAAAATTTAAATTTTAATTGTATGAGTCCTTTTAGAAGGCAGCACTAATTATTTTTGATTTATAATTATAAATCAAGTTCGTAGAAAGGCATACATATGAATGTCAAGTACCTAAGATATCTTAAGAAAGTACAGAATAAAACAAAGGAAAAAGGCTCCAAAATTAAAATTTTCCAGAACATTTAGATTTCATACTAACACAGGCAAAAATACTTGCTTAGAATACAACTTGAAGATGTGACAGGACACAATGTCATCCTTTTGCAGCCCACGTAAGATATGTTATGATGCACTGCAGTCACTGCAAAACAAAAAACTTAGAAGCCAACTTAGTAATACCTTGATTAATGCAAATTTTATGAAACATTCAAAAGACTATTAACATGTACTCAAATTTCATCGCTCGTTGGCAAATGTAAATGTAACATTTGGCTAAATAATTGTCAAAACTTCCACATTCAAAACCTTTCAGTAGTTGATTAGACTGAGGAATTAACTTTTGTGTAAATCTTCTTGAACCTTTTGATTAGCTTCCCAATTGTCACTGGGAATTTATCATAAAAATTACAGTAGCAAGCTTAAAATTATTTGAACATCCCTAGAGCTAGGAGTCAACTAAATTGAAATCTTTTTAGTTATTGCACTATTCCTGCTCTTTGCTCCTCCAGAAGACAGAGCAACATTTTGGCTTGTCCTAGAAAGGAGTCCGGCTTGACTGCAGGCAATTCCAGCCTATAAGAGACCCAAAATAGACACCTGGCTCATTCCCAAGCCATAGTTTCCAAGTGAACCAGCTCACAGCTCAGTCTCAGCGATCTCTCACTCACACAGAGACAGACTCTGCCGCCCCATTCATGCTCAGCAGCATGCTAGTCCTCAATTAATAACACAGGCTACACCCCCAATCAGGCATTTATTCTCAGTGAATAGGTTTAACGCAACCTAGATCTCCAAAATGGCCTTTCTTTGTGGAGATAGACCTCATTTGCTCTAACCCCATGGCTGTGGCTGTCCTATTTAGGATCTCTTGGACTCCTGAAAAGTCCTTTCTTTTACCCAAGTCATCCCAGCGCTGTCCTGGCCAGCAGCACAAGGAGCTCTGTGTGAGAAGCACAGTCCGTGGGCTGTCCCAAGGTGCTCCCACCCCGCTCAGAAAATCTGACACATCTTCACCCATTATTGGCAAGGTATTTTGGACTTTGGAGCAAGAAAAAAAAAATCATTTGGATTCGTGGTTTTCTTTGCTGTGAAAGGGAAATTAGTTTCTTACCCACTCCTCCTTCCAGACCGGGATATGACTCAGATCCTGATAGTTTAAGGATGATCAGAGCCGATACTGCACTGCTTTTGTGAGATGTGTCGTAGCTGTACTAAGTGCTGAGGATAAAATTACCTTCTGCAGTCTGCTGCTGCTGAAAAACAAGGAGGACTTCTTCCTGTAGGTTGACTCTTACGTAGCTGGAGGTAGATTGCTTTTCATCTGGACTTCAGTCAAATTCACAGTTTTAGGACTTCCCATGTAATGCAATCTAAAATTCTTGTAAAAAAACCCCAAAGAACTTGTGCAACTTTGATGGTGCTGATAACTGGGGGGTGTACATCGTGGGCAATCATTTCAGAAAGTTTTACATTGCTGCTTGCCTTCAAAGTGAAAAATATCACAAGGAAACATGGGTTATTTGTGGTGCTAACAATGCATATTTTTGAGGGTCTCTGGTTTCCTGTGGCACCTCATCCTCAGGGCACTTCATTGTGAATGTGCTGGCACACATCGTTTTCCCAAGCCCAAAGCCACCTGGCAGCTACAGCAGGAAGAATGAAAAGCAATATTCCACTTTCGGTGGTAAATTCTCAACCCATGCATGATTTGGTGTAACAATCTACCTGCTTGCTCTCCTGCAGGGGTAAATTACTGCTGTCTGGACTGTGCTGTGGAAGGAAAAAGATTTCATAATAACCCCTAAATTTACACTCCAAAGCATGAAGGTTTTGCCTTTATTTTAAAGCATGGGAATATCTAAAGCAATATTCTCCCCATGTAGATTTAAAATAGTTTTGAAAGCCATAGTCTTATTTTGCCTCTGATATTGCCCTTAATTTAAATTAAACATACAATCATGCATCTTATAGAAAAAAAAAATTAAAATAATAATTATTCATTTTCAGTACCTGGCTTAAAATACTTTGCAAGTTCATTGATTTTTCAGATGTCTGGAACTGAGCACAGTCTGAACACCAGGTATCTCCTGAGGCATTTCAAACAGTATATCCCAAAGCAGAGCACTCACTACTGCTGTTTGCTTTTCAAAATCTTGACTGTGGGTGACATTTCTGTTGGCTAGATCCCTTAACTCCAGGTAATCCATGGCAGAAATGAACTGCCCCTCTGTACACATGCTCATGCCTTTTTAAAATGATATTTTAAATGTAAATAACTCCCTGAATACTCAAGGTTCAATCAGCACATAGTCCTTGTATGCGGGAAGCCTCAAGATGGCACTCTTGAACTGCAGAGTTTTTCAGGGAGGCTGATTATGAATTTCTTGCAGGGGAAAAAAAAAAAAAAAAGGAATGCAATGGTGAGTGTGAACCTGTGCAGGAATAACCAAGGGAAATATCAAGTAGAACAGCAATATCAAACTAAGGCATGAAAGCCTATCAGAGTTCACATGGCAAAATGTACTTGAAAGCATGGGTTGTGATAAAAAAAATTAATGTTGATAAGACCCCCAAATTTTGTGAACAAATCCACAATTTTTTTGAAGCTTCATCCAGCTTTTTATCTTGCTCTCCACCCCTTATTCACTTTTCTCTCACCAAAGGTGTTTTTCATGTTACCCCACGAGAATCCTGGGGCTGGCTGAGGTGTAGCTCACGTTTGGCACAGATTTGAGGTAGAGCACACTGGTGTTTGATGTGTGTGCCAGTGGCACGTGAACAAGGCACGGTGAGCAGGGGAAAACCCTGGCTGAAGCTTTGGTCTACAGACCACATGTGGAATTTTGTTCTCTGCAGAGGCTGTGCCTCTCAGTGCCTCCCTCCATGGCCTCCCTGCATGGAGCAGAGGGTTCTGTGCTGTGTGTGTGACAAGAGACCCTGAGGGCTCCTCCCTGGCTCTTCCCACTTTGTCCTGCAGCACAGGGACACAGGGATGTCCCCTGATGTCCCCGAGCACAGAGAGGGAGGAAGGACACCTAGCTGTCCTTCATTTGGGTGCTGCAGAACTCAGCTACCCTTCAGACATCGTAGCACCATCCCTGCGACCCCAGTGGGCTCCTGGGTGGGAATCCTGCCTGGGACTGTGCCAGCCTTGCCCAGGGGACAGACAGGGCTGCTGTGCCATGGCTCCCAGGCAGTTTGGGAGCAGCTGGCTCCAACCAGGCTCTGGGGTGAGTGGGGAGAGGCTGGCACCAGCAGGTCATCAACCCTGTCCCGTGGGGCAAGGGGGACTCAGACTTGTGGGAAAGAGGAGTTGGGGAGAGGGACATCAGCTCCCAGGCCTCCTAGAGCCTTTCTCTTCCTCTTCATCCTCCTCCTCCTCCATCAGAGGAAGTTTTGCAGGATTCAGATGCATTCAATAGGAAGCACCCGTGGGAGGGAAGAGGAAGCCCACGGTGGAGCTGTCCTGGCTTACAGACTTTTTGTTGCTTTCCTCCCGTGGCATTTGGCATTTGCCTTCCCTCCCTCAGCAGTTTTATTCAGGTGAGGCTTCTCTCCATGTTGATTTTGGTGACAGTGTCCTGGCAGGTCAAGGTCACAGCTGGCACCTCCCAGTCCCCCAGCCAGCCTGCCTGGCTCGCCATGCCAGAGCTGACGCCTGAAAGAGAGGCCAGAACAAAGTTGGGGTATAAAATGCAGACAAATTTATTCGAGGCCTTCAAAGTACATTTGGGCAAGCAAAAGTCCCCACAGGGACTACACCCAAAATGGACACGGGGTCACCACAAGGTGAAGACCTTTTACAACTTCTGTCCCATTAGCACATTGGCCCTTAATTCTCCAATCGCACCCTCAGGTGATGATGTTCACAACCCCTGGCCTGCTGCCCCCATCTCACAGTTGTTTACGTATTTTCAGGCCCTAAAGCAATGAATGTGTCCTTGAATCTGTATTCAGAGAGCCTTGTTTGGCTAAAGGTGGTGGGAACAGAGGATTTTAGCACTTTGTAAGAAGCACAAAACTGCAGCAAGTTACAGATAGATGAAGAGAAAAAACTAGAAATACTTGAAGGCATCGGAGCCACCACGCCGGAGCCAGCTGTGGATGGCTCTTATGAAACCTTCTGCTGACTCACCCTTCCCCTGCTTGCCTGAGTGAAATCATGCCTGCCTTTAAAAATCCCATTGCAGCATTACATGATACATTTATCCACTTCTTTCTCTGTCATGAACTGCTTCAGATAAGCAGCTGTGAGGTTTTCGGGAAAGATAATGTGGGGTTTTTCTTTCTTTGCTCCAGGGCCACTGAAATAAGCAGTGTTTCTTCTCTGCTTGCTGATATAAACATGAATCCACTGAATCACTGAGGCTGTTCTGGAGATGCTGGGAACTTGTCTTCTCCATTGCGGTGTGGACTCACTCTGGGCCAGGTTTGGTTTTGGGACAAGCACTGTGAGGATTTTCAGTTTCTGTGCCAAGACTGGAGGCATTATTTACTTGCACCCTATTTTGCAGAGCCAGAGGCATGCATCGGATCCTTGTCCAAGCCAAGCACGACAGGAGATGAGCTACCCAAAGCAAGAGCCTGATGAGAGATGGAGTTTAGAGATGGACAGACAGGTGAAAAATTAGTGGAATTTCGCTTAGGTTGAACCAAACCATAGAAGTGGGGTTTTTCGTTTTTCTTTTTACTACATTTTGATCATTACGAGTTTTGGGTTTGCTTCTGATTTAATTACTGTTTGATACAATGTTGGTTTTGATTCTGATTCACTTGACACTTGGAAATTTTTTTTTGCTTTATAAAAGAGTAGATTAATTTTTAACTATGAAAAACCTGTATAAGCTGAAGGTTCCGGTGTTCCCCAAATTTAACAAAACGAAAGTTGCTTTTTCAGAAGTAAAACATTTCAATCTGACTTTAAGGAAAATACTACCTATTGTTTTTCTTTGGGAAAACCTACTTACCAATCATGATAAATCTTATTTATTTCATTTTGTGATGATTATTAAAACAGTAATGAAGCCACGTTTTGGTAAGTGATATACTACTGCACCTTGTTTTTTCAAACACAGCCATGCCATGGGGTGAGAAGACAGTTTAAGACTTGGTGTTGCATCTCTCCTTTTGAGGTGCTCCATCTCTCATTTTCCTGTTGCTTCCTTCCATAATTTGAATTGCTTTGTATGCCTTGTCCTGTGACATCTCTATAATGTTTTCTACAGCTTAAGCAGATCCTCAAAATCACTAAAAGCTGTGTAGAACCCATGCAAATGTACAATTCATCAGTTCAGAAAGGTACAAACAAAGACATTTAACAGTCTGCCAAGAGAAAAGCATCATTTTTCTATCACTCCTGTTGCATTTTCAGACCTCCAGTATTTACATACCTTCCATTTCTGATGTGAATAAATTCTGGGGTTTTTTTCACGTATAAAACCCTCCAAAACTGCAAACAAACTTTGAGCTTTATGCTAGAATTTTTTACTTTCTTAGCTGCAAAATGAAAACTAATGTTCCCCTCTGTCTTGGGCTGGAATACTGATTTGCAGAACTTCTCACTGGATGACACGGTAGATATTTTTAAACCGTGCTTGCTCTTTAATGTGAAGAGCCATCTCTGGGAAAAGTTTGCAAGATCAGGCCCACGGTCATCATTTACTCAAACTGCATAATTCTTAGGTCTTTTAATCTTTTCTCATAAATCAATCCCCCAATCCCCTTAGTCGTATTTGTTGCTCGTCTCTGAATTCCTTCCAATTTTGCAATTTACATTATAATTAGGGCTTAGTGAAACTGATGAGAAAGTGATTTTTGGGGCCAATTTTTATGGTGCTTGTAAATATTCAAGATCTTGCCTTCCACAGGCTCACGAGGGCCCCCCGAACTGCGTGACAGTGGCAGGGACCTGAGGAACTCCCACTCCTGGGGCAAGGACAGATGTTTTGCCAGATTCTCCCACTGTGGCTTGCCACTAATTAGTATTCATTATCCCATTGATTTCCGTGGGACTGTAACTGCCTACAGCAGAGCTCACAGTGAATAAGAATGGGAGGATCTGCCCCAGCCTGTGCTAGGATCCTGAAATCCCAAAATCGCTCCCTGATTTGACTCCAGGTGAGCAGTGGGGCACAGGCAGGGAAGGGTTGGGATTGGGCTCTTTGGGGGTGCAAAAGGCATCAGGCAGAGGTGTTCTCCAAGGAGTGGCTGTGCTGGGGGGTGACAGCAAAGCAGCTGGGTGGTTTTGGCTGCTCTGGCATGCTCTGCAGGCAGCCAGAACAAGTGGTGGAGTTACAGAGCACCCCGTGATTGCTGTCCCTCCTGAGCCTGCCCCCCGTGATTGCTGTCCCTCGTGGCCCTTGGATCTGCCATGGCTCTGCTCACCTCTGCTCCATGTCTGGAAGAGCGTAGAGGCAAACCCAGAGGCAGTGAAGGTGCTTTGCCAGGGGGAGGACTGAAGCAGGTGTACAGCTGGCAGAGGAGCGGCCACTGCCACCACTGCCACCACAGCCACCTCCCCTGCTGCTCTGCAGGACATCTGCCACGGCCAGAGCTTGCCCCGGCACTGAGGAGATCCTTCGTGCTGGGGAGAGATCGTGGCCACCACAAAGACCTGATGGATTTAACCTTTCTCATGCAGCTCAGCACTGGGGTGTGATTGTCCATGGCAGCAGGGGCGGCTCAGGGTTAGGCCATCTGTGAGCCTTTGAAGGAGAGGCTTGTGCAGAGAGTCCTTGCTCTCCCTCTCATATCAGCTGCCATTTACGCCTCTCAAGGACACCGAGTTGGTTTCTGATCCTCTTTTTCAACCTTGCTTTTTTGTTTTCTTACGTGATAGCTACAGTGGGTTGGAAATCTGCCCCGCTAGCAGCAGGCTGAAGACTCCTGTGAGAGTCTTAGCTCAAATGCAAGCTATAGAAAAACCATTTGAAAGTAAACAGCCAAACCCCTGCCTGCCTGTTTTCTGCCTGTAGCCACATCAGCCACACTATCCTCTTGGTTCTGCTTCCTCTGAGTGCACAAATGAGAAGCCACAAGTGCTTGTGCTCAGTCTCAGTCACACAGGTGAACCAGAACCTTTAAATGGAGGATATTCAGACCCTCAGGACAAATTCCTCCTGGATGCACCTTTGTAACCTCTTCCACCAAGGTAATTTCTTCTCTATACAAGGTACAAAGCTTACAGAGATCCTCTGTCAAAAGGGTAAGCCTATGGAAAATGACAGTCAAAATAATGACTGCAAAGTTAAAATTTCAGGATTTTAAGTCCTTCAGCAATTTTGTTTGACCCTCAGTAGAAAGGCTTGAATTCACAAAGCTGCTTGCTGGTGCTCTGATGAATTTAAACGGGCGGTGTGGGATGAAGAAAGTATGAGCTGGCAAATCACTCACCTCTTTTATTATTTTTTCCCAAGGACTAGCATTAGTGCTGGTGCTTTCTGGGCTGAACCAAGGTGCCATGTCAACAGCTGCAAAATTGCGGGAAGCAACTTTGGAAATAGCCCCGATGTGACAGTTTGCCATGGCTGTGCCTTTCTCCTGAGGGACTGTCTTAATCTCTGGAAACTCTGCTTTCATCTGACAACACAGACAGGGTTGCAGGTGCTGTGGTGGGGAAGGAAAACCTCAAAACCAAGAAATTAAGGCAAGCAAGGCAGATATGGGTCTGCAGAAAACCTGGGATCACAACTCTCTGACATGTGAAGTACTCCTGAGGCTGATACTGAAAATTTAGTGTAAATCGTGATGTTCCTGTAAGATGGGAAGAGGATAATGCCAGATATTCTCATTTCAATACCAGGCACATCATTTCTGGTGCCACAAATCAGTAACATTTAGAAAGAAACATTATTTTTACTCTGTCACTCTCAGGGTCAGGAAGAGGCTGAGCTCAAGAAGCCTGAGATACACCTCGACATTCAAGAAGAGCAGATCAGTTGGTCAGAGCTGGGTCTCTCACAGGATGTTATGGCTGAATGTGGCTGAGTCTTACAACCCCTCTGGTTCCACCTCTCCAGGCAGAGCTGTGCCTGTCAAATCAGCCACTCCATACATCGGCTTAACCATAATATCAAACCTAAACTAGGAGACCTGAGCAACTCAAACTATGACAGGAGAATTTTTTACCAGATGAACAGTCTACTGCAAATGATGTGCCACGTCAGGACCCCCAGCTGGAAAACAGTGCTGGACTGATATGCAATATTTGAATACACTGAATACTAAAGTCTTTGAAGTGGTAAAATGCTCTTGAGAAGGTCCTGGCCAGTAGCTCAAACCACACCATCATGGAATGAGGTTGGAGGGGATATTGGGGTCGCCTCTGCTCAAGCAGGGTCACCTAGAGCCAGTTGTGCAGGACCATGGCAACTTTTGAATATCTCCGAGGATGGAGACTCTAGAACATCCCTGGGCAACCTTTGCCAGTGCTCTGTCACCCCCACAGTGAAAAAGCCTTTCCTGGTGCTGATGCAGAACCTCCTGTGTTTCAGCTTGTGCCCACTGCCTCTGGTCCTGTCACTGGATATCACTGAGAAGAGCCTGGCCCTGTCCTCTTTTTGCCCTCCCTTTGGGTATTTATATACATTGATGAGATCCCCTCTGAGCCTTCTTACCTGCAGGCTGAACAGTCCCATCTCTCTCAGTCTTTCCCCACAGAAGAAATGCTTCAGCTCCTCAGACATCCTTGCTGTGGCTTTTTGCTGAAGTCTCTCCAATCTGCCCAGCTCTGAGGGGAGTGGAAGGATCACCTCCCTCCACCTGCTGGCAGTGGTTTTTTTAATGCAGCCCAGGATAACTTTAGCTGCCTTTGCTGAAGGGCGTGTTGCTGATTAATTTTCAGCTTAGCTTTCACTAAGGCTTTCTCTGTAAAGCTGTTCCACCTACACTTTGTGTCACCGATCACCATCCTTCAGGCCAGGCAGTTCAGCAAGATTTTAGTGCACCTCACTGTCTGCTCGTCCAGTCCACACTTTATCAACTTGACGATACGGATCTTATGTGGGACAGTGTCAAAAGTCTTACTGGAGTCATTTCATTTCATCACAGAAGTTCAACCATACCTTCCCCTTGGTGGAGCCACTCCTGGTGGCTTTCTTGTCCTTCATGTGCCTGGAAATGCGGTATGGGATTAGCTGTGTTACCAAGGGTGGAGGTGAGGCTGATGGACTCGAGTTCCCTGGGTCCTCCTTCTTGTACAGTTGCTCAGATTTGTAGATAATTACCTTTTTTAGGCCTAACAATACCAGGGTTTCGCTGAGAACGGGAATTAGGCTAAGCCATGTGGACCAAACCAGTCCTGTGTGGTGTCTCTAGAATCTCCCCAGAACACAAGGCTCCTGAAAGAACATTCAACATCTTACTGCTTGGAGTGGCTTGCAGTCCAAACACAGAGCATGGAGGCTGGGATGGAGGCAGAGAGAAATGAATTGGTTTCCATGAGGTCATGTTAGAGTGTCAGTGGAAAAGTTGCAGTGGGAACTCAGGGACAGAGCTGAAAATGCTGAAAACAGCAGCACTTGCCACTGAGCAAGGGCTTTATCTCTGTATTTTTTTCTCCCTGTGTGGTACGAAGACACCAATGAAAGAGTTGTCTCAAAACCAGCTATTCAAATGTGGGAAACTGGCACTCTAACTGTGCTGTTGGCAGGTGTGCCCTGTGTCTCTTGCCCAACTATCCATCTGCACAAACTGAAAGAATGTGAGAGAGCTCAAGAGTTGCAAGGTGGGTTTTGAAAATTTTCCTTGCTATGGACATAGGAAATATTGGAAGGGAAGCTTCCCTGGGACAGATCACTGTTACAGATTTGATGGTGAAAAGTCTTCCATACTCTGTGCACCATCAAAGATCTATCTGGGGCATGCCCAGTTCTTTTGTCAGCTTTGGGGAATCAGCTACCACACCTGGACATCCCTGACCTTTTTCTGACCAGCTCCTGAGCTTGGCTAGAGAGGAGGTCCCAAGAGACCAAAAACTGCTTGCAAAGTTTTGCATTCAAATATAAAAATTGGGAAGTACCCTTGCTCTCTCAACCCATTTCCCCCAAACTGGGTTATTCCAGCTATTTCACCACTTCTCACATATTTTTTTTTTCTTTCTCATTGCAGATTGGTCTCTTCTGCCCTCTAGACAGAGCATTTAGCACAGACGTGTTTGCCATGTCTCCTGGAGTCTTTCCACCTGAGATGTGCTTCTCACAAACATCATCACAGGTTGGACAAACATAATCTAGAAGGGATTTTTAAAAGCTTTTTTATATACCACACTTCAGAGGTAGGTTCTTTTCCCCAGGTGCTGCTTAACTCTTACAAGGTCAGATCACCCATGTGTCCAGACGTGCTGGTTCTGGCACTGACCAGTCCCTTCCCTCTCAGAGAATGGTGGGAGCTGCTTCTCCCTGCCCCAGGTCATGGTGAATTGTGGAGTTCAGATCAGGGGATCAGCATTTTTGCTGCTGGTGGAGAAGCCAGTGTTATTGAAAAGGCAGATTAAAAGCAAGAGGAGGGCTTTTTCTCTCTCTCATGCTGTCTTGTTCCCTTCCAGTTTAAGCTCTGCTGTGTGGCTAATCAAGGCAGGGAGCAGCAGAGAGATCATCTGAACAAACAGAGCCCAGCATTTGATTTGGATGATGGCACTGAGAATGCCTTATCTTGCTGTGGTGGCCAAGTGACCATCCACTACCGCCCAGCCCTCTGTGCACCACGGAGTGGCCACACCGCGCTGGTGTGCTCAAAGCCAGGCAGCAGAGCTCCAGTGGCGAGAGGATGAGTGTGTGACTGAGTGTTTGCCTGCAGGCAATGAGGGAACGAGCCTGGAAGGAGCTCCTGCAGCGGATGGGGGTGCTTTTATTTCTGGCAAAAAGTTTGGTTTCTCCGCCAAAGCTTGTCACCACCTCCCAGAGCATGGTCTGCTCTCTCTCCCATGCTGGTGTTTGGCTCCCGCCTTCTTCCTCAGCTGCCGAGAAGTTCCCCCTGGTTTTGGCAGAGGAGAGGAAGGCCTGGCCTGGGGCTTGGCACCCTCCAGAGCTGGAAGGGAAGTGGCTCAGGTGTCCAGGGTGCTTTGGATCTGTCAGCCCTGATCCTCACCCCTGCCACAAGGCTCCTCGGTTCCCATGGGAATGTAGCACCTCCTTGGGTGTGTAAATCCATTTCATTCTGGCCAAGGCTTGTGTCTGCTCAGTTGCTCTCAGCAGCACCTGGCCAAGGGTGCAGGAGATGCTCAGGAGCAGAACTCAAGGGCGATGGATGAGCTCAGGATGAGCTCAGCTTCCTTTCAGGAAGGCTGAAAATGTTGCTCAGCCCTTGGAGGCAGGATCTGAGGGGATGAGGGAGCCAGGTCAAGCTCTACAAACAGGAGGGAACAACTTTCAATGTTTAAAATGTACTTAACCTCAGAAGTGTGTACATAGACCATTCTGAATTGTCCTGAGATTTGGATGGTGGTCTGGGTGAGTTTTTTTCTTTTTTATAGTAGGAGCGACCATAAGGTAGGGTAAGTTATATGTGTGTACACTCTCTTTCTTTAGAAAAGACCATATATGCCCCTAGAGAATGAATATATTTTTATTAGTAAATTAAATAATATTCTTCCTTTTGAAGTATGTTTTCCTAACCTCTACCCCCTCGTCACATTAAGGCATTGGTTTTAGCTATTTCAAAACTTACGTATGCATAGATATGGACATATTCTCCCTCCTTTTCTGCTTTTGTCATTTAGTGATATCAGAGTTACTCTGAGTGAAAATCCTCTGGGAGATATTCCAGGAGAAATGAAGGCATTTCAATAAAACCAAAAAGTGAATGCAAATAACATTTTGAACAGGGTACAGTTGTCCAGCAGAAACAATGATTTCTCTCCCTGCATGTATTTTGGAAAAACTAATCTGTGCTCTTCACGTAGGGATGCGATATCAGAAATTTGAAGTTACATATAGTTAGGTTGGGGTTTTTTTCCTTTTGCTTTATGGAGAAGAGGTATTCCTCATGGAAAATTTTCAGACGAGCGATCAATACACAGAATGAATTGTGTGTTGTTAGTTCCAAACTGCTTATCTGGAGACAGTCCATTTTTGTACTCCAGGGTGCTCTAACAAGCATCATGGTTGAATCATAATAAACATTTGATTTTCCTATCAAAAACACATGTACCCACACAAACAAACATATTTCACTCTACTTTCAATGGCTTTGACAGCATAAATTTAAATACCTGAGGCAATTTATAAAGCAGATATAACGCAAAATCCATAGCCAGACCAGTAGAATTCAAATATCTAAGCCTTTAAGAAACTGAAAAGAGCCAGCCAACATGCAGTTGCATAAACGCTCCATTCTCTGCTTTCCTTATATTCAGAAAGAATTCATAAAAATCTCCCCTGCCATCTGCTGTATCCCCACCTATAAGGCATGCTTGCAAATTCTTTTGATGTACAGATCATTACTCAGGATTAAATTTTCATATATGCATGCCAGTCTCTTCTCTCCTTCCCATTCTGCTTCCATGCTCCTGCTCAGGTTCCAGGTGTGCCCCGTTGGTGAAGGGCTGCTTCTCTGGTGCTGTGGAAGGACTGCAGGAGCACCATCTCCACCCACACCCGCTCAGGCATGGGGGAGATGATCCCTTCCCCAAAAAGCTTGGCTGGAGCTGATCTGCCTGCCCAGAGCAAGAGGGACGTGGGGAATCCTGGCAGGTTCCTGCTGCTCCCTCAGCAAAGACTTGCTTCAGTTACTCTCCTACTCCGTTTCTCTGTAAGAAATATACATATAAATAAGTGTACTAACTAGCTATTAGTTGGTGTTGAATCATACTGAATCATTTTCCCAAGGAGTACGAGAAAAAACGACTTCTGTTATGATGAGGATCTCCATTATTTAGACGAACCTCAGTTAAACCAGCCTGCTGGCCAGGACTGTGTGTTTCTCTGCTGCAAACCCACTCATATTTGCAGTTCTGTTTTGCCATGGGGACCTCTTCATTTTGATCTCGTTAGAAAGTTTCCACTCGCTCAGTTTGAGGGCACAGAATGGGGAGGACTGTGATCTGTAAGGATAAAAACACTCACTGCTTGTTTCTAAATCTTACCTAGGCAGAAGCTTTTTGCTTAAATGCATCTGAAATCTGACATTTCAAAGCACAGTCTTTTGTAAACTGGAGGGAAGTGAAGCTGTTAGACTTACAATCTGGAAGCTGCTAAATCTACAGGGAATGAACTTCTCTGGTTTGTGTTCCCAAATTTACAGACAGTCCTCAGAAAGAGGAGGGGACTGAGCCACTGAGGACGATGGCAGCAGAACCTCGAAACCTCAGCACCAACACAAGCAGTTGAGAGTCCTTAGAGTTACAGTTTGGGCAGATGAAGAGAGGAGAAAGACTGACGCAGAGAAATGAACATTTTTACCT
Organism: Origma solitaria; assembly: GCA_013397895.1. Classification (NCBI taxonomy): domain Eukaryota; kingdom Metazoa; phylum Chordata; class Aves; order Passeriformes; family Acanthizidae; genus Origma; species Origma solitaria. The sequence continues at coordinate 13,189 of VZRL01004092.1, read as the reverse complement.
CAAGATGACGCCAAACCTTGGTAGCAGAGCAAGGTTTTAATCCCAGGTTTTGTGATTTCTAGCCCATGGTCAAACAATGTGTCCTGCTGCCCCCTAACACTTCTGGAATACATTTCTTTCTATATCTGCATCTCTCTCTCTGCCTATATAGACACATCTATGTATAACAGACAGAGTTCTTTGTATAGATGGATAATTCTCTATTCATTTACTAATTTATCATACATACCACATTCCAAACAATGTAAATATTTAAAATACTTCATTGGAAATGCTATCTGTTTATTTTTCTCTTTTAGAAATATCCAGAATGTCACACACTTTTCCTTCCTGTTTTGGAAAGGAATCCTTTCTTGCCTGCAGAGAAAGAGGCAGCGATATTGAAATTTCCACAAAGAGATTTTGTCCCCTGAGTGTTCTTGCAGGCATTTGTGCTGAAGAGATGTTAACATAAGCAGCACTTTGCGTGAAATATATTCCCATTGCTGCTTGATGCTTGTGAAGCTGCAGCTCCCCATGTTTGCCAGCCCTCCGAGGAACCCTACAGCACAAATAAGAAAGCCAGGACTTAATATTTAAATTTCCTTTTTTCCAGCAAAAGAAATAACACTTCAAGCTTTTCCTTTTATATGCATAAAGATTTGCTTTGGGATCACTTTAAACAACTTTTTTAGTCCTGTGTGGTCACAGCAGTCTTTGCTTGTGGTGAGGAGCCAGGCTGACCCCACACCTCTGCTATCCTAAGTACAAACCCACCCAAACACCTCCCTGCGGGGTGAGCCATCATCCCAAAAGGAGCAGGAGGCTTTTTCATTGTGCCTGGCAGTCAGAAGCTCCCCTTGCAGGGACAGGGGCATCTGAGGCTGGGACATAATCCTTCCCTGACTGCAGAGTGCTTCCCAGGTGACCCCAGGTGTTATGTAAACGCTGCTTTTTGTTGCTGTGGGCACAGGAAGAGATTAACCAGCCCAGCTGGCAAGGGATTTGAAGTGACGCCTCCTTCCCCACCTCTGATCTCAGATCAAAAGCCCCAGCCCTGCCTGCCACGCCTTGCTCGTGCAGGAGGGCGATGCCAGGGGCACCCAGATGGCAGGGCCACCACAGGGACACGGCTCCTGCAGGGCACTGCCAGGCCTTGCTGACACCTGCTGTGGGGCGAGGAGGAGGAAAAATGGGAAAAAAAAGAGGAGTAGGAGGAGGTGGAGGAGGTGGGAAAGGGAGGGAAGAAGGACAGAAAACACCATACCAGGACACGCTTTGCACAGATGCTAAAAACCAGGAGCATGTTCACTAACTGCGGCAAACTTGGCAGAACTTAAGCCTAATAGGCCTCCTTCGTATGATTGTGTGACTAAACACCAGATGCCCTGAAGGCACAAACTGACAAAGCTGTGGAAATCTTCAATAAAGTGTCTGTGATCCTTCGGGAAGGGAGAGAGTGTCACAGGGCAGCCTCCTGAGAAGACATCCCCGTGGGGATCAGAAGGATGGGGTGGGGATGGAGGTGCTGGGGCCGCGCGTTATAAAACCCAGCACCAAAATCCAATTCTACGACACAGATGCCCTCGAGAGCGCATTTTCATGAAACCATAATTTTTTCTGGAAAAGTGGCAAAGCTCCAAATACTTCCTTCCTATTTTGCTCTCCCAGCACAGCACTTCTGTCCGCTGTCATGAAGAGAACCGGATACTCTGCAAACGGCCTCGGTGCGCCATGGGATTTATCCAAGAGTGTTGTAAACCACATGGCCCTTCTCTCTCCAGCCTTATCTTTGAAATGTCTCAGGAGACATCTTATTTTTATGGCTGCTCAAGGACTGTAAGCCCGAGGAGCTGCTTTTGGGAATGCATATGATCCCTGTCACATCAAATGACTGCATCGTAATGTCAGCGCTGTCTGCAACATAAAGGAGCTGCTGAGTCCCAGCTCTCCATCTGCAGCTCCCCAAAATCCAGGATTTGGAGTCTGGAATTCCTATGTCAGTATTTTCCACGATTTCAGGCTATTTATTAAAACGGCTAATGTGTGATATTTTACCTCCATGTGTTTTGTGGTGAGGAAAACATACAGAGGCTGCTCTTGAGAAATTTTTATCTGCATTTGTGGTTAATGCGTATGATTGCCTGAGGGAACTGCGTGGTACTGTGCCAATGATTCTTCTTGTTCCAAAGCACAGTAAAACTTTGCAATTTTAAATCATTGGCACAATACCTTTTTAGGTTATGTCAGAAATACCAGCTATCAGTTTCAATAAAGTTGCAGCATTTTGTTTTGATCTTTAAATTTATTGCTAGCATGAGAACAGTAATCTGCAATATACCTGCGGGTCAAAATGAAGAAATTAACCTTGTTGGAATGAAACTTTAAGGGTTTTACTCTCTGTTTTAACATGCTACGAAATAGACATTTGAAGTTTTTAAAGGCACAGTTTTCTGATGGATAAATTCCATGGGAAGATGTGTGACTAACATTTATTATCAGGACAAATATGGGGAATTCGAGGATGTTCAGAATAAGAAAATAAGGAAAAGTTGCTGCACATATGAGGGTAAGTTTGAGGGCTTTTGATAACAATTCTGCCTTTCAGAAGGTAAAATCAGAAAGTGTTTGTCCAGACTGGTTTTGTGAAGCTGACATCTGATTCAGCCTCCTTGCCCCCTCAGTGGACTTGAATCTGGAGGAACACATCACTAAGCATCAGAGAAGGAAATAAATACTATTAGCAAAGACATATTCCTCTGGTGATGTTCAATGTCAGGCTTTTGAATTTCCTCTGGCTCTCCTCAACAAAGAATTAGCTGACAAAAATGATACTGCAATGTCAAGAGATAACTGGTTGATCTCATCCTCCAAACTACCTCACCTATTTCTCACTGGGAGCTTGGTTACTCATTTCAGACATCCATTTATTTCTGTTTCACAGACCTATATTTTGCTGCCATATGTCCCTGGAAACCTTGACGTCAGAGATGACTACTCTTGTACCTGAGTCCAAATGTTAGAGGTTCATCAAATGTGCCTCTAATGGTTGCTTTTTTTCATGCTGCTACCCGGGGTTTTGGTCCCAAGTTGAAAGAAGTTTAATGTAGGAAAAGAGAGCAGCCTGGGAGGATGACTTCACAGGAATGCTTATTTTCTGGAATATGGAAACACATTGGTAGTGTAGGAGAAGCAGTAGGCTGAAAGGCTGAATGCCTGGGGTTTATTTTATTAATGACTGAGTGTGCATCGTGCCAAAGGTCATTCATTTCATTTACCCCACAGCTATGCAAGCCTAAGTCTGCCTGGTGGTGACTCGTGGTGACACTTCTTGTTTGTCTCCATCATCTGAGCTTGTGACTGTGGTGGGAAGGCCTCGGTTCTATGATTTTATTCCTGCTGATGTAATTCTTGCGCAGCTAACAGTCATGGCTCCCCAGGGGCTGAGGAAATCGCAGTGGATGGATGGGAGAAGTGGCTTCTAGAACAGTCAGCTCTGTGATGTGTCTGCTCTGCTTTTCTCACCAGCAGGCAGCAGAGCTTGGGTGAGCACATTTCTGGGGAAGGAGCGGGAGGATGTTGTGTCTAGGCTCACACAGAGCCTCACAGATTTAAAGCAAGACACCAAAGGTGAATTCACTTGTTACCTAAAATAAAAAGAAAACAAAACTCTTGCAACACTGTTAAAATAGTAAAATAAAACCCAGGTCTTTATTGGAAGCTGCCTGGTGCCCCCATGGTCATGGATGCACGTGGCATCACATTTCTGCAGTTTTTATAAGTTCAAAAAATTAGCGTATCTAACAAATATTGCCCAATTAGAAGAGCAGTTTGTTAGGTAATTTCTCCCTGGGTTCTACCCCACTGGAGTTGGTCCAGGGGCTTCTTTGCCCCAATTATTGTTGTGTCTTCTCAGACTCTGGTTGGAAAACAAAATGTCCTTTTGGAGATTCTCGACAATGAGACTAAACAGTATTTCAGGAATATGTTAGCAAGTTATCTTATTATTCCAAAATCTAAGAGAAAGGTTAGGAAAAATACCAGGAGCTATATAACCACGCACTAACAGTCTACAAAGCTACAAATACATGAAGAATATATAAAAAGCTAAAATCTTTAGGCATCACATTCATTGAAATTGTAATTTCAAAAATGAATCCCCATAGATACTGAGTCCCACCAGAGAGGAGAAGACTTACAAACCCAATGCCTGTATTGGGGAAATCTGGGTGTAGAACTCAAAAACAAGTAAATTTAATAATAAGTTCTGTTTCCACCTGCCTGGCAAACCAGCTGACTGTTTGAATCTATCTACAGTATAAAGAAATAGCAGCATAAAAGTGACTATTTCACCTTGAGCCCTCTGGCGAGAGGTCCCCATCACCCAGAGATGATGTGTGAGCAGGTCCAGAGAGGAGAAGACTTACAAACCCAATGCCTATATTGGGGAAATCTGAGTGTAGAACTTATAAGCAGGTAGGTTTAGTTAACAAGTTATGTTTCCTTCTGCCTGGTAAACCAGCATAAAGAAATAGCAGCATAAAAGTGACTATTTCACGTTGAGCCCTAAGAGCCCTCTGGCGAGAGGTCCCCATCAGCCAGAGATGATGTGTGAGCAGGTCCTCACGCCCTGGGAGATCACACAGCATCAGCAGAGTCACTGCCTCTGATCCCAGCAGGGTCAGAGCCACAGGTCACCGTGGCCGTGCCACCACACACCCAACCGAGCCACAGCCCAATCTCCGACGCTGGAACCGAACCAACCATGATTTAAGAAACTTGGATAGGAGAGTCCTGTTACAAAACTGTGCCTGCCACAGTTGGAAGGAAGGAAGACTTATATTACCCAAATCTAAAGGATCATCCTCTCCTTCCTGCCTTGGAAGCTGTTTCTTTGCTACGAATGCTGACTCAGCTGAACAGCAAATAGCTGTGCTGTGCTTTCCAGTGAAAGAGGCACTTAACAGCACAGACACACTGTAATGTCTCCCCCAGAAAATTTGTTTTTTTCTTAGCAGAAGTGTCACCTTCTTCCACTGGTATTCCAGAACTTTTCTGATGCATAAGAAATAAAATTTCTTATGGTCATAGATGAGTTAGGCTGAGTACGGTCTGAGTCAGACTCTGAGCACCTTCTTTGAGCAGATATTTCCATATCTTATTGTGGAGATAAGATTAAAAATGCTTCTTATTTCTGTAAATTTGGGAAGAGGAGTTATCCTGGAATTAGGCACTTCCCCTGAAAAAACTGTATGGACAAATGGGACCTAAGTGAACAATCCAGGATTTAAAAACAAATAATATTCCATACTAAAATATCCATATTACATCAATAATTGAATGAAAACAGACTTTAATCAAAGTGTAAATTCTTTTCCTCGGTTGTTCAGAAAAGGTTTGCTTTGCATTTGAATCCTATGCTGGGACATATTTCATTGCTTTTTTATTAAAAATGCTTTTATTGAAAGTATTTCTATAAGTCTCAGGAGACTTGGCAATCATTTTTATTGGATTGATCAGTTCCACTTGCATACAAATTGCTCTCTTTGAATTGACTGTTGCAACACATCTTTTTTATATAAACTGTTCTATTGATTCCGACATAAATAATGTATAGAGTACTTCAAGTCATAAAAACCCATCAGTTTGGGGGATTCTTACCAGAATCTACTACATACCAGACAACAAGCACACAAACAAAATGCAACAGTAAGGATCCGTGAAACCATTAGCTTTTAGAAACTTTCCCCTCCTGGTTTTGGCAGCTGCCATTTGTCTGTCAATAATATCCTTAATTTGCACATGTTGCACATGTTTTTGCATTCATGAAACATGAATGGAAAAAAAAAAATCCCTCCAGCAGATCTAATGTGTCTAATGAGAGGAAAAGAAGGAAGAAAATGGGGGGAAAAATTACATTCAGCTATTCTATTTTTGTTTTGAACTATTATTCTAGGATAGTATATAATACCCTGTTATTCTAGGATAGATATATATTCTAGGATATTAAACTAGGGGTTTTCTTACCGTATAGGTGTGGCTGTCTTCCTGTGCAAGTTAAGGCACAGCTTCATGTTCCCAAGAAAAATCTGTTCTACCACAAACCTACCTGTTGCTCTTGAGATAGCTTGGCCAAACTGCAGCTTATTTGGAAATTGTGTCTCTCAGTTGTGATGTAATTTGCTGCTCAATCTACACTTCTGCCCCTTCATTCCTGACTCATCATCAGCAATGGATTTAAGGTTGATCTCTGTTTCTCTTTCCTCTGAGACACCCCTTCCATGCATGAGCAGCCTCCTCATGTTTACATTCTAATGTCTCCCTGGGGTTTAGGGTTACTTTTTTTGGTTCTCCAAACCCCTTCAGTTAAAAACACACTCTTAATTTCCTCAGCTGCCAGGCAGGAATCACTAACAGGAACCTAGGAGCAAGATCGAGTTGGGATTTGCAGAAACAAGGGTGAATTGATGCAATGGGATGCAGTCTGTAATGGAATTTATTGAAATGGACGTGTAAGGATGAAAGTGTTTTCCAAGGGACGATGTATCCAGTCCATTTATGTTGTAAGAGATACAACTGCCATGTGTCTGGGTCATCGTGTCTCATTTTCTGACTGGAAATATCACTCCTTCTGGACTGCTGAACATCAAGAAATTCAGGCCAAATGGACATGTATTTTTCAGATTCTGTCTGGACAGAATTTTTGGGCAGAGAAAGAAGGCACAGCTGGTAAATCTGAATCCCAGGCAGATGTCCTGCCCAAACCCTGTGAATCCAAGACACTGAAGGTGGGTAAAGGCCTGTGAACATGCAGTATCCTGCACGGACACATGCATTTCTGCTCAGGACATCTCTGTCAGACTTGTGGAACTCCTAAGAAGAGAAGTTGCTGTGATTGTAGGCACTAAAAAAGGGTGAAATAAAGAAGAGAGAGTGTTCACTGTGCTGCTCTCCAGCTAAATTGTGTCTTTGGTCATGTATTGGCCTTGATTTCCTGCCTTGATTTTACACTGAAACCTGGGCCACACTGCTCAGGTGTCCTTGTCCTGCCATGGTGGTGGTCTGGTGTTTGCTGTTGGTCAGCAGCAGCTGTGGAGCACAATTTGGGTGTGTCAACAACTGTTCCACGAGTGCATTTCTTGCACAAAATGGAAGAAAGTCTAATGCCATGAGACATGGTAGGGTTTTGATTTTTTTTTTTTTTTTAAAGTTATGTAAATCAACACGGGAGGCCCATATTTCCTTAGACTGTGGAGGAATGGCTGGTATTTGTTTTTTTTTCCCAAGGGGTTGAGGTTTTTTTTAGAAATTAAGAAAAAGGAAAAAAAAATCAATGTCCTCACCCATCTGTCAGCAGTCCATTAGCACACAAGTCCTTGGCAGTGGGGAGAGGAAGAGCATTCACCACGCTTAGAGGTGGATGGTGGGACAGCAGCAATGCTGGCTGGCTTGTGGCAGTGGCAATTGTCACATCATGTTGGATCTGCTCCTTCAGCCACAGCCTCTTGGATGCTTCTTGTTCCTCCCTGCCTTCCACTGACTGAAATTTCTCTTTGCCTGCAGATCAGTGTCATGGAGCGAGTGAGATTCCACACCTCCTGACAATGCTGGGTTTATCAGGTTATCTCCCAAAGAGAAAGCTGCTTTCCAAGGAAACCTCACCATGTGAGCTTCAAATTCTTTGCAGAGCTTGACTCACTGATACTTTGCTTGTCTCACCAGAAATCTTTTTTTATATTCTTGTTTCCTCACACTCTGAGCAGACTCAGGAGAAGCCAGAAAGCAGTGGGGCTGCCCTCTCCAAGTAGCCCTGACCGGCTTGCCTCCCTCTCTTTCCTCAGCTAACATGTTTTAATAACACTTTAGATGCCCCTATCCACACTGTGGAAAAATTCTGTGAAAAATGGAAAAGCATGATGAGCTTAAATTATGGTCTATGGACAGGATGGGGAAAATGAAGCTGTTTTTTCTATTTACATTGTGCTCCATGGAGACAGCGAAGCTTTACCCGTGCTTGGTTGAATAATGAGCCACTAAACAGAGAGCTGCATATCACTTAACAAACAGCTCCTCGCAGAATTCGTGTTAATTATGCCATTCCTTCTGATTAGATTCAGCTGATTTCTCACTCACTCTCACATGGCTCTGTGCAGGCTCGGTGATGCCTTGTGAGAACAGCACTGACACATCCGTGCTGATCCTGTCATTGGATAGCCTGAGAACTCGCGCTTCCCGGCATGGTCATTTGCTTGCAAACTGACACCGCTGCCATGCCGCGAAGGTTTGTGCTCCTGGAAAAAATTGTGGCCAATCTGCAGTGCAGATTGTCGGGTGGGAATGGGCAGAGGGTGAGATCTGCTTCCCAAAGATGTGTGTAATCCTCCAGTGCTGGGATATGGTTGGGAAGATTTATTCTCGTTACAGATTTGGTAATGTGAACATTGGCAATTAGAGCTTCCTCAGTTTTTTATTTTTCACTCTTTTTCTGCAACTGGGCAGGTGATGGATTCCATGTGGCTGAATGACCATAATCCTGCAGGAAGAAGTAAGGAGGGAAGAGGAACACATTTTCCTTGGAACTTGGGCATGGTGACAAGGGGGCCCATGCTGATTCAAGCAACAGAGTTTTGATTGCAAGAAAATGAAATTAAATGTTCAAATGCAGAGCATTGTATTGGTACCTCCTTCACCTGTTTGCCCAGAAGTTCTGTGTTTTGTGTGGCTTATGTTTATAATTTTCTCCCTTAGTGGTAATGAAATGGCCAGACCTGAGGAAGAGGGAAGGTTTGGGAAGGTTTGGGAAGGGAAGGTTTGGGAAGGTTTGGGAAGGTTTGGGAAGGGAAGGTTTGGGAAGGGAAGGGAAGGTTTGGGAAGGGAAGGTTTGGGAAGGTTTGGGAAGGTTTGGGAAGGGAAGGTTTGGGAAGGGAAGGGAAGGTTTGGGAAGGGAAGGTTTGGGAAGGTTTGGGAAGGTTTGGGAAGGGAAGGTTTGGGAAGGNGGAAGGGAAGGGAAACAGCTGCATCACTGCGGTTCTGCTGGTGAAAATCTAATCTCTTGAGTCTGGTGCCTTGCCCAGGTTGGGCTAAGCTGTTATCACCACTGAGCTCTTTGACTTGCACCAGCGCAAGCTCAGGGCCACTGAATCGCACTGAGTCGCAAAGTAAAGGCAATTCCAAGGATTTTGTTTCCTCTAACAATGAAGGTTTCACTAGTTACCTCTGAGCCTTTCCTGGTGGGCTCCCACCTTGTTGCGGAAGAGCAGAGCTCAGCTGTGAGCTCAGGGAGGTGAGTGTATTTTGCCAGAGTTCTTTAACTCCCCTTCTCTCCCGGGGAGTGCTGGTGCTTCATTTAGAGATCTTCCAGGCCTGGGGCTGAGTACCACACTGTATTTTCTGTATTTCTGCTTTCAAATATATATGACAAAGCTGAGAAAGGAAAATAGTGGCAGCATTTCACTTTGGTAGCTTTTAATAGCAGTTCTTTTATGCTAGCAAGTATTGTTTTCATCCTCTGCCTGTGTACCAACATTTGTCTCTGAAACACTTCAGCTACACACCAGAAATGGTGTTTCTGCATTAACCGAGACCCACAAGTGCAGTTGTGAACCTCTGCTTCACAACATTGCTAAAAATACAAACATTTGTGGTACATACATACTTTGTTTATAATCTCATCGCTGTGTATATGGCTTCCATTGCAAACTGTGGGATATATCATTCTGTCTCTTACAGTGTAGAAATAGTGTATAAAAATCAGATTGAGCCCTTTATTTATAGTTGTCAAGAACCAGATGACAGAAAACATCTTCTGCCTGGAGAATGATTACTGCTGGTGTTTCCTGGGTACCCTCTTCATCAAACAGTGGGAATGTTTCTTGTCTTTAGCATCACATCTGCAATGTTAGAGCCAAGAAAATGTCAATAACTCCGTTACTGCGAATCCCTGCTTTCAAGGATTAATAATTTCACACTTATTCACACACAGGCAAAAGCATTGGAAACTGAAATTTGGCACAAACATTTGTAATCCAAGAGCAAAGCTTAATTCTGCAAAATGATCTCTGCAGTTTTGAGTCTGAGAGAATTCTCAAGGTGCCTGCATTTTATTTTTTTTCTTTGAGTCAGTTGTTTGGAAACGATACAATCTCACTTGCTATCTGGCAAGAGCTCGTTTGTATGCCTGAAGCTCTCAGTAGGGAAAAAATTGTGGTTTATTTTGTCATGCTTTCTTGCTTTACTAATGGAGTTTTCTCTAGATGCCAAGGAAAGGGAGATGGTGAAGTCCAATTGGTACAGTGGAATGCCTCCCTCCCTTCTAAATTTATCCATTAAATATTCCAGCCTCTCCTCACTGTTTAAAACCCCTTTATATGTAGCTGAGTAGCATGTGTAAGGAATATTATGCAGGAAAATGTAATTGTATAAAGAAACCAAAACCCCAAGCATTGGAATAAAGGAAATCTGATTTACTGTGGTCTTTGAGTTTGATCAACTTCAGTTTCACTAAGATATGAATTAAAGTTTTCCATTGTAGCTAGTCATTTACAGTCTCTCCTTCCTTCTTTCTCTCCTTCTTGCCCTTTCCTTTCTCCCATGTAAACTTGAATTAGCTTTTTCTCTCTCTGTTGTAATGAATTTGGCTGAAATTTGCATCTGTGACAACTTTTCCCCTCTTCCTGTTAGATTTTTTTCTTTCAAATAGGTGAACAGGTTCAGAAAGTATTGCCAGATCTCATAGTTGCACATAATTAAAAATACATGTACACTGGAAACAGACAAATCTCATTAGCTTAGAAAAACAGGTTTAAAAAAGCCCTCTGGCTCTTTTAGCTTTTGTGTGACATTATCTCAGTTGTCCAAGAATGACTAACAATCAAAGAACCTGCAGTAACAGTGTGAATTTCTCATCAGTCATTGCCCGATGATCATTGGGCACCTTTGCAAAATGTAAATAAACCGAAGTGCCAAACACAAGGCAACATGCCCAGTTTGATTTTATTATGCAACTGGCAAGTTGCTAAATTGCAGAAGTGTTGGTGAAGAAAATCTGAGCAGATGTTTTTTTCTGGTGATGCAAAATTTCATGTCAAAACCCAGGACTTGGTGGCATTCAGAATACCCACGCTGTTGTTGTTGCTGATGACAAGGGAATACAGTCCAGTTTAGCTTCTTCCAGAGACCTGACATCCCTCCTTTGCATTTCTGGACTGCTGGCTTAAATAATTCACTCATTCTGAAACCACGCACTTGCTTCCCCCCTCAGTCACCAATCCAAAGCATGAACAAACTTCCTGAAGTTATCACTTCATATTTCAGCTTGTAAAACATGGCATTTCAGGCCTTTTGCACAAACTGCCTTGGCTGTTGCTCCTGCTGTGGGGCCAGGGCATGACGAGTGTCCGGAATCCAAAATGCGAGTGGAGGAAATGTCAGGCATTTAATCCTCGGGTGCTTGCACGTAGTGCTGCAATGATCATCAGGAGAGTGGAATATTAAACATCGCAGATGAGACAGTTTGAGTGGGAAGGCTGTGGTTTCACGAGGAGTGCTCTTCATTCTGCTGTTAAAATGATGCAAGTGGGTCAGAAACAGCCAAAGTCAGTTCATGATCAGTGTGCTCAGGGCAGCCTACTCTAACTCTGACAGAGCAGTCACCTTTTTCCACTTGAGGGAAAGGGCTGATTGGACCCTTGAGTAATCTGTGCATAGAACATATTCCTCTCCTCTTCTCTTCTTTGAAATGATGCCAGCTTGGAATTAGAAGTATTACTAAGGCCATCAATTGGATTTGGATTGACCTTTGGATTTCACAACCTGCTTCAAGAGCATCCCATAGAAGAAATCTGGGCCAGTCAAGCCCAAAGGTCCCCCTTGTCCCTCACCAAAAACAAAACCACCAGCCTGCAATGAGAAGCTGAATGAACATGTGGAGAAGAATGTCAATGTCCATAATATTTGCCTGGTGCAGACCTGCCAGGTCAGGTCTGTAACAATTCAGAGAAACCAGAAAGTCACATCAAAGGTGATCTCCAGACAACGTCAGTGGGGAAAGCCTGAAACAAAAACACTGATTGAACAAAGTTCCTGACTACTTTGGCTTCAGCCAGAGTACCCACATACTTAGTGTCCCCTGCTAAGTGGTGGCCTCAAAAGGGACAGAAAAAAAATGACATTCGAGTGCTGGGTAGGGTTCAAAACCTACAGTAGGTGCCCTATATGGCCTTTTAGCTTCTCAGAGAGTGTTTCAAGGGCTATTCTGATGTTAACTGAAACTCCTCATATGCCTCGTACTTTTTTCCTGTTGTTAACAGGAACTCTTCATATGCCTAATATTTTTGGTAATGATAAATCCCCTCTTATTATCAAGTCAGGGGAATTTGCCCTATAAAAATAGCTTTTGCTGCAAGGCTGACAAGGCACCTTTAGTATAATCAAGACAGGTAACTCTAGACCCGGAGAACTGGGAGAAAGTGTAAAAGTCAAGGCAGTTGTTTAATGGCTGATAAGTAATTTCTGCGAACATCAATGGACATCAATAACAGTGCTCATTTTCTCCAGGACTTTCGTAGCACACTGCATCCTCTGTTCTTTCTGCAGAAATCACCCCAAAACCTGTGTGAGATGTTCTGCTTGTACATTTTTCCCTGCATGAATTATAATGGTGCGAAAGTAATGGAATAGAGAGGAGCATCGGGACGTCTGTCATCAATGTCCATACCAATATGACAAGCACTAAAAAGCACCAGTTCCTCAGTAGTGCAGAGAATGAGGGCTGGATGGATTGTATTCCTGGAACTATTATTACAGAGAGCCTTGTAAGAAGGATACACGCTGTGGATGAAATGAGTATGGAATCACAGAGGCTAATGATAGAAAAAGGCCATTTATGTCAACTGTTATATTTCCCTGCTGGTATAAGACTGTTCCCAATGAGATACAGTGTATTTTTAGTGCTTTGTCCAGTCTGGTTTTATATGTAAATAATAAAGATTGTCATCCATAAAAGACCCTGAAATACTTTTGTTCTAGTTTCGTCTTCCCTCTTCCTTCCCTTTTCCCCTCCTTATTCAGGCCAAATGAGAACAGGAAAGACAGCCATACATCCTTTTTTCCCCTTTCTGTTCTCTCTTCTTTCTACGGTTTGACCCTCTTCATAGACAGGATTTATCTGACCTGATTTTAAAAGAATTGCATGTAGTAGTCGAAAATAAAG
>VZRL01004091.1:619665-631447 GCA_013397895.1 Origma solitaria | reverse complement strand
AGCAGCACAGCCCCAGCCCTGGGATCTCTGCCTGAAAAGGCTCAGGATTTGTGTGTAGGAAACCTGGATATGAAACAGCTCCCAGACAATTTGTACCTCGGGAACAGCAGCAAGTGCAAGAGAAAATGTTCTCTGGTTTAAATCCCTGACATGCCAAAAAAAGAGAGATTAAATCAGTGATAAGTGGAGTTAATGTCCAGGTTTAATCAGAGATGTGTAAAGAAGATATTAAACTCTTTTCAGGAACCAGGTGACTGAAAAATGAAGCCCCCACAGTTGATCAAAGCACCAGCATAGAGCTAATCCTGAGGAGAAACCATCTGGCTTAAAAGCATTTGGTTTCAATATAGGAAAAAGAGGACTTGGGCTACTGATCAACAGACCTGGCTTTCCTTCTGCTGTTTTATTAGGAATTACAGCCGGAAAAACATCAGAAAAGCCAACAAAGAAAGCAGCAAGGAAGCACCAAACAGAAGCTGTGGTAGTGCGATGGAGAGAAAAAGCTGAGGAGTGAATTTTTAATGCCAGCACTGTCAGAAAAGTCGGGAATCTGCTGCAAAGATGCTTCTCTTGCTTTATCCAAAGACCTGAGGCATCGATTCAAGGCTCTGTTTCAAACTGGAAACACCTGGTGGGGCTCAAAACGCTTCCCAAATGCCTGAGGCTGAAAAGAGGATAACAGGGTGTTCTCAGCAGCATTTGGGAAATGCTCCAGAGGGTTATTTTCCAGCAAACATTGCTTTAGGTGCTGTAACAAAAGGTCGGGCTCAGTGAGGTGACAAAAGCAGTCAGGAGTCACCCCTGGCTGGCACTGGGGACTGCCAGGCTCTAATGAGCTCAGCAGACACTCAGCCCATGATGTCCCATTTTTCCACCACAGAGGTCACAGTTTGATGTGGCATTGATGAGGTTTGTGATGTAAAAAAAAATTTCATTTCATCCTTTCCGTGCCAAAAAGCAGGAGGAACCCATTGGGCAAAAATCACTGGTTCTTCCTCAAAGTTCAGCCACTTTTGGAACAATTAATGGCACAACCCAGGCTGGGCTAAGTCTTTTTAGGCTGGGAACAGTTTGAGATGTTATAAGGATAAGGATCTGTCTAGGGATGTTGTCACATTTTACATCTAATTATGCTGTTAATAATGTTCTGCTGGATTGCTGCTGAGAGGGGAAATAATCTCAAATAATTCAGCTTGGAGGGACCTGGGGAAGAAGGGAAGGTTTCAGGGAGTCTTCATTGCAACTTTCCAGAACCTCAAAGGGGTTGTAAAAGGGAGGGAGAGGGATTTTTTTGTAGGGGCAGAGAGTGACAGGAGAAAGGGCAATGGATTTAACCTGGCCTTGGGCACTGCCAGGGATCCAGGGGCAGCCACAGCTGCTCTGGGCACCCTGGGCCAGGGCCTGCCCACCCTGCCAGGGAACAATTCCTAATTCCCAAGATCCCATCCAGCCCTGCCCTCTGCCACTGGCAACCATTCCCTGGCTCCTGTCCCTGCAGCCCTTGGCAATTGTCTCTCTCCATCTTTCCTGGGGCTCCTTCAGGCCCTGCAAGGCCACCCTGAGCTCAGCCCAAAGCTTCTCCTCTCCAGGCTCAACAATCCCAACTCCCGCAGCCTTTCCTCCCAGCACAGCTCTCCATCCCTCTGCTCATCCTCGTGCCTCCATGGACTCTCTCCAGCAGCTCCAGCTCCTGCCTGTGCTGGGATTCCAAGGCTGGATGCAGTGGGAAGTAGGAATTCTCTTCTTCACCTCAGTGGAGCTTTGGAAGCGTCTGCAGCTGACAGAAATTCACAGTGAATTAATATCACACATTGGAGCAGTTGAAAATTTCTGCTTTTCCACAAAGAGCAGCTAACACAACTGCCCCGAAACGTTTTTATCCAATCCCATCTCTCCTGTGACACCTTCACTTTCGTATTTTTTGTGGTTTGTTTTACTGCTGGTGCCTTTTTCTGCTCTGTGACTCAAAGCAATAAACTGAATTCATGCTGGCAATAAAAGCCTGGAGCTGGAGGCATCCCCACTGCCCTGATGGATCAGGGCAGCTCTGCCTCCCAGACAGAACAGGAGAGAAAATTCCCATCCTTTCTTCTTCCCTGAGGAGAAAATACCCCTGGGGCCTTGCAAGAAGTGGGTGTCAACCCTTCTGAAAATCTGATTATAGTGAGCTGGCAGAGCTGCTGTCATTGGTTGCACGAAGAACACAAGGCTGACGAGGAAACAAAACCGAACATTTGGATTTTTCAAGCAGGATTAAAATCTGTTTTCAGACATTGGGACTCTTGGCACAGAGTGCTCCAAACACCACTGCAGACATTTTTTCCTTTTCTTTCATTTATTAAGGCATCAAAAAGAGATTTCATCATGCAGGCCCAGGGTAAACACAACCTTAAGACAGCACTTAGGAAATAGCCTTTGTTCAGTTATAATCTGTCGAGCTTCTGGCTCTCTTCTGGCTGTCTTTGGGGAGATCAAGGTGTTCCTTTTCTGTGCCCTGTTTGTTTTCAGCATTCAGGCTCGAAACCCATCCCAAAGGTGAGATTTACTGTACCAAAGCACGAGCTCGGCGTTGTTTGAGGGAGACAATGCAGGGAGTCTCTGTACACTCTGCCAGTGGCACATTAACCCTAATTTGGAATTATTCCATGGGTTTATTTCAGCCATCAGAAGCCTAAATTCACACATTTCCAAGAGCTGTCACAGTTCAATTTTTATGTATTTTTATCCTTCTTTTTTGGTTGCTTTCAAGATCAGAGTTTAGTGGCTCATTCAGACACAGCTCACATTTAGTTGTTCATTCAGACACAAGATCATAAAAATCATAGAAGCACAGAATGGTTTGGGTGTAATCCATGAAATTTAAAAAAGCTATTTAAAGGTCTTTTGTGGAGAACAAATTCATCCATTTTTCATCTTGTATCCAAAAAATAAAAAGCTGAAAACATCTCAGAGCTGCAAGGGTGACTGAGCCCCAGCTCAGCGTCTCAGTTGGGAAACACCTGAAAATTCATGCCTCAAAAACTTCCTTTAAAACTGAAACCTCTCCTTTTTTTTTAGACCACAAGTCCTGGAAGAAGGGTTACACAAATTCAGATATGGCAGGATTAGCAACTGACATCTGGCAGAATAAATTAATTCCTGCTTTTCTTCTGAGCCTGAGTCTTAAGCAGCTGGTCCTGGCCTGGAGGACAAGATCCTAAAATCCAGGGAGTCCGTGTATACAAAAATAAAGCTGTCAGCCTCTGAAATGATGTGGAGAGGATGTGGAGTGAGAGGAATCTCGGAGGGAGGTTTGATTTTTAGTTTTCTATTAAAAGCACAAAGCATTTTTGTCATAACACTGTTATTTCTCACCGCGCTCGTGCGTCCTCGCTCCAAGTTTTTTCCTCGCAGAATGATGAATCGCAAATAATTTTTTTACTCCTGAGATATTTCCAGAACAAAAAAAAAAAAAACCAACAAACTGACATTTAAAATCTGCATGCCTAGCAGGTCATTAATTACCTCATTTAAGAGCTGACAGGTCTCATGTCAGGCTCGACACTGTTTTTCAAGCTGTCACACCCACGCTCTGCCTAAAAGCTGCAGAGTACAAACGTCATCATTTATAATGCAAAAAGGGATCATTGATTATGCCCTGATTATTCATCAAAATGCTTTCTTTCACGTCTACTTAATCATTGTGGTTTCTTGGAATATGCAAACCTTTCAGGCCAATCTTTCTCCGCAGCAATCCAAACAGAGCTCGGAGCTGACACCAGCTGGGCAAATAGGGCACGGATGGGGAACAATGCTCGGCACAAACTCCACCTCTGGAGGAGGAAACCGGGTTTGGGGTGGGGTCAGGACCTGTGGGATCTGTGGAGCTGAGGTCTGAGTTCCAGGGCTGGAGAAATTCCTTGCTCTGGGTCTGTGTTTGCTGCGATGTCCTTGGGATGATCGCGGCGAACCCAACCCTCTTCACACAGGGGATGGGCAGCAAGAGTGAAAGCATCAGGAACACGGAATTCACAGAATTCACAGAATTCACTAAATCATTTTCACGTGGAAAAGCCCTCCCAGCCCATGGAGGCCAAGCTGTGCCCGATGGCCACCTTGTCCCCCGCGCAGAGCACTGAGTGCCACGGCCAGGCCTTGCTGGGACACCTGCAGGGATGGGCACTGCAAAGCTCCCTGGGCAGCCCTGCCAAGGCCTGAGCGCCCTTGCCATGGAGAAATTGCTCCTGGTGTCCAAGCCGAGCCTCCTTTTCTCTCTTCCCTCTTCCTTTTCTCTTATCTTTTGTTATCTCCAAACATAACAGAGAGGTCAGATAACGTTTGCCACCGAAAAATTCCCCTCATCACTATTAACACGTGATTTCTAGGAAAATGTGATGGGGCAGCAAAGTCCACACATATCTGACCTCGAAAGAAAAGGATTTTATTCCCCTAATGAGTGCAGGGGGGGTCAACACCTTCCTGGAGCCCTGTGGAGATCCAGGTGCTTGAGGCTGTTGTTGCTGCCAGAGTGATTTCCTGGAGCACTCGTGTTCCGCACTGCACTTATGTGCTCCACACCAAGGATATGGCACTGGAAGTGCCACCAGCCGGTGTCCCCAGTGTCCCCAGTGTCCCCAGTGTCACAGGCCAGCCCCACCACTCTGGGCTCACACTGATCCCAGAGCACCAACCCCTGGAGCGAAGCTGCCTCCAAAATGAGATCCTCTGTGGAGCTCCACTTTTGCTCCTGTGAATGTGTTCTCAGAGAAGAGCTCAAATTTTCAAATATTTATCCGTGAGAGGAGCAGAGCCGTGTGATCCCAAGAGCTTTGTGGGGAGAGGCCTGAGGAACTTGCTTTTCTCCATCTAGAAACGGGAGCCAGAGCATCTTCAAACTCTGGCACAGGCACTGCTTGAGCCAACAGAGATGGAATTATCCCCAGGGAGCTCTAGTTCTCCTCCTTGCTTTTCACATCTGTGAGCAGGGAGCTCTGGCTGTTTGGCAGATGGGTAACAAAGTCCTTGGAAAGGCAGAGCATCGTTTTGTGGGATATTTTGGGTACCGGGATCAGTGTGTGGCACAGGTTGGAGCAGGAGGCACCCAAGGCATGGACGGCACCTTTCCTCTGGAGGCAAAGAGGGAGTGGGATTTGGGGTTTTCACCCCACAGGGACCCTTGTCACCTCAGGCAGGTCCAAAAATGCAGCAACTCCAAGTGCAGTAAAAAATGTTTATGATCTTAAAATGTTCTGAAACATCTGCTGTGTCTTTACTAAAAATAATTAATGGTGCATTTCAAATCAGCTTCCTTTGTCCTAAAGAAGCCACAGCATAAGGGGAGGTTCAGACTGGAGAGTAGAAAAGAAAATTTTCTCTGCCGGACTGGTCAGGCCTTGGAATGAGCTGCCCAGGGAGGTTTGCAGTCGCTGTCTTTGGGAGTGTTCAGGAGCAGTCTGGATGTGGCCCTTGGGGACAGGGTTTGGGGTGATTATGGGATTTTGCAAAAATGTGAATTCCTTAATTGAATGAAGCTATTTACAGAAAGAAATGTCCATCCACAACACGTTTATTTTTCTATGGGTAATTCTACAGTCCTCAGAACGGAGGTTTCCAGTTTTACAGAGGAAAACGGAGACACACAAATATTCAAATATTCAAATATTCTCTGCCCAAAATCCACAGTGAAGAATCAGGGAGCTGGACAGACAGTGCCCAGTTTGCTGTCTGACCGACTGGACTCTTCCTCCCTTGCAAATGCAGTTTTGGGGACAAAGAGCACCTGCTGGGGAGTCTCCAAAACCTGCAGGCTGAGACAATCACCTCCTTTAAACCCTGAAGTTCCTGAAGCAGTGTCAATCCTGAGATTAAAACGGAGACCAGCGCTAAAGTTCATAATGGCAGAAAAAGTAACGCTGATAACATTATCTTTGAGGTTAATTAATGCACGATCGTTCCTGGGAAGCTTTTCCCTTTGTTCCAGAGCGAGTTGTTTGCCAAGCAAACTCCAGGAGCTGTGTGAACAGCAAATGTTCCTACAGGGAAAGGCTGGGCACAGCGTGGGGGTGTTTGCTCAGGTTTGGGCTCCAGTCACCTGCGCTGGGTTTACCAAGCGGGCTGGGAGCTGTCCCTATCTTTTGTGTTCCCAGCTTTTGTTGCTGAGCTCCCACAGCTCCTTCCCAGCTCTGGGAATGGACCTGGATGGTTTCTTCGTTGGCCTGAAGGGAGCCTGGAAAGGTGACTGCCTTTGGACTCTGCCGTGAGCCCAGGGAGACACTGCAGTTTGAGATCCACAGCAGCAATTGTGGGATAGCATCCCAGGATCCTGGGATCACCAGGGTGGGAGAGCCCCCCAGGATCACCCAGTGCCACCCCAGCGGCACCAGCAGCACCCCAAACCCTGTCCCCAAGGGCCACATCCACACTGCTCCTGAACACTCCTAGATTTGTGTTTGGGCAGCAGGTGCTGACCTGGTGCTGATCTCTGACTCGTCAGGATGAGGATTAATGTTGTGTTTGCAAGAGAGATTATCCTGGGAGAATCACAGAATCATCAAGGCTGGAAGAGCCCTTCGGGGTCATCCAATCCCACCATCCTCACCCCAAACGCTGTCCCCAAGGGCCACATCCACACTGCTCCTGAACACTCCCACAGACAGGGACTGCAAACCTCCCTGGGCAGCTCATTCCAGTGCCTGACCACTCTGACAGAGAAATTTTCTTTCCCAATCTCCAGCCTGAGCCTCTCCTGGAGCAATTTGAGGCCATTTCGTCTCATCCTTTCACTTTCACCGACCCCCCTCAGTGCCCCTCCTGTCAGGAGGTCTTCCCCATGTTTTGGTTCCATTCCCTCAGAAGGGCAGTGCACCCTTTTCTTTCACTGCTCTGTTCAACACGGTATTTACCAGAGCACTTTCAAAACAAACACACCCTCCCTCGTGCGTCAGCTCAATTCTCTGTACCTGCTGCCCTATAAAACAGGCTAAAGAATTGGCTCAAGCCCCTCATGGGGTCAGTCGGTGCTGGCGTTAAGGTGAGAGCTGCTGCTGTGCTGCTCAAGTTTTCTCTGAGCTTCTGGTCTTTATCTAAGAAGTAACAGGTAAACAGATAATCTAGTAAAATATCAGATTACAGATTAGAAACTATTTTTCCCTGTCAGAGTGGTCAGGCACTGGACTGAGCTGCCCAGGGAGGTTTGCAGTTCCTGTCTCTGGAAGGGCTCAGGAGCAGTCTGGACGTGGCCCTTGGGGACAGCGTTTGGGGTGCTGCTGGTGGGATTGGATGATCCCGAAGGGCTCTTCCAGCCTTGATGATTCTGTGATTCTTCCAGGATAATCTCTCTTGTAAACACAACATTAATCCTCACCCTGACGAGTCAGAGATCCACATCGCCAACCCAGGTCAGCGCCTGCTGCCCAAACACAAATCCCCTTTGCAATCTCTTCATGAGGTTCTTGCTGTCACCTCACCGCCACGACTGCGAGTGTGGTCCTGATCCTATTCCCACCACCTCCTGCCATTCCCCTCAGCTTTGGGATGCTCTCCACGGCTGCTCTGGGATGGAGGATGTCCCATTCAGGGAGCCCTTCCTCAGCCAGGGCAGCTCTCCCACGAGCAGAGCTGAGAGCACAGGACACATGCAATCCTCCACTGCACAAAACCCCCACGTGTCATCACAGATCTTATCATCAAGGAGGTTTCTGCTCTTCAGAGTGGAAGTCTGCAGTTATCTTCAAATATTCAGGAGGCCTGGTGCCCACATTCCTGCAGAAAGAGTGGAAACAGATGGAAACCTCAGCTCGGGAAGAGGAGCTCTGGCCAGAGTGGCTTTTCCTCCTCCTGACACACATGTTCAGCATGGTGCTCTGCAGGCTTTAAACACTGGGTGGGCCACAGGACTGGCTGCTGCTGTTTCAAAACTAAGGCAGGATTTGATTTTTTTTCAGCTCAGGCTGAAGGAGTTCAGGTTTTAAGGTCCCAAAGTCAGAGCTGCTGCCAATGACAGCCTGAAAAGCACAGCACCTTCTCCTCATCGAGAGGTTCTGCAGAAAAGGGCAACAGAGCCCTGGTGGATGTTAAAAATCACAGAAGCCCAGAATCATCGAGGCTGGAAGAGCCCTTCAGGATCACCCAGTGCCACCCCAGCAGCAGCAGCAGCACCCAAATCCTGTCCCCAAGGGCCACATCCACACTGCTCCTGAACACTGCCACAGACAGCGACTGCAAACCTCCCTGGGCAGCTCATTCCAAGGCCTCTCTTGAAAGGAAAACCTTTTCCAGTCTCCAGTCTGAGTCTGCCGTGGTGCAATTTGAGGCCATTTCCTCTCCTCCTTTCCCTTGGGACACAGCAGCACAGCCCGACCCCCCCGGCTGTCCCCTCCTGGCAGGAGCTGTGCAGAGCCACAAGGTTCCCCTGAGCCTCCTTTGCTCCAGGCTGAGCCCTTTCCCAGCTCCCTCAGCCGCTCCTGGGGCTCAGCCCTTCCCAGCTCCGTTCCCTGCCCTGGACACCTCCAGCCCCTCCAGGGCTCTCCTGCAGGAGCACAACTGGAGCCAGCCCTGGAGGGGCTCTCAGTGCCAGCACAGAGGGACAATCCCTGCCCTGCTCCTGCTGGACACACAATTGCTGATCCAGGCCAGCTGGACTAACCCTGTCGTGCTCAATGCCAGGTGAACCTTCAGAGTGCCCAAACCCTCCAGACTTCACACTAAAACCTCTCCCAGAGTGAAGATGTCCTGGAAAAGCCAAAGACACTGAAGTGGTTGTGATTTATGCAGAGCTCCAGGTGGGTACAACATGGGAACGTGGTGGAATCTTGGAATGATTGAGTTGGAAAAACCCTCCAAGATCATCAATTCCAACCATTCCCCAGCACTGCCAGGCCACCACTAACCCATGTTCCCAAGTGCCACATCCACACGGCTTTAAATCCCTCCGGGAATGGTGATTCCACCACTTCCCTGGGCTGGAAAATCCTTCCTCACCTGGAAGTGACCTGAAGGAAGACCCGAACCCTGCACAGGCTGGACACAGCGTGAGGCTCAAGGCACCGTCTCCTGCAAATCCATGAGATCATGAATATCCCAAATATCTGTGAAAGCAGTGATGCAGGATCCTCCCCTCAGGTATTTTTGCAGAAATGTCTCAACACACATCCCGTGTCTTATTTCCTTGATACGATTCCCTATAAATCACTCAGAAGCATAATAAAAATTATTATTACAGGTGAAAAGCTGTAGAATTCCTGTTTTTGAGACATTTCTTTGGCTCTGTACCTATGTTGGAAGAATCACCCGTGATATCACCTTTGTTTTGGAATTCTCCAAGGTGCCTAAGGCAACCAGGCACTTGAAATGTGGATTTTCTTTGGGCACAGCTTCGAAAACTCCAGCTGGTGGATTTTTTTCCAAGCAGATACCTCCCCCGGGGAGTGTGACCACGCTGGGAAAATCTTCCAGCACAGATTTGCAGCTCCCTCACCCCACTCAGTGAGAGCCAAGGACTTGCTTTAATTCCTCTGCAGGAGTGTATCAGCACTGAGGTTTTCGTGGTGAGCTGGGAGAGGTGTTAACAGCACTATCAAACCTCAGTTATTTTATCCCAACACGGCTGTGGTTTGGTTTTCAAACAACCCCAAAGATAAGCAAATATCTGCAGTGACCCCTCTTGCATCATGGATATTTGATGAGAGCAAACAGCGCTGTGGAAGGAGTGATTCACACCTCCCGCGCTGCTGGGCACTGCTGTGCCACAAAAGGTGTTCCGAGGGCTTTTATTCCTCCCCAAAAAGCACTGGGATGTGTTTCCCAGGGAGGTGGTGCAGTCCCTGTCTCTGGAATTGCTCCAGAGGTGTCAGGATGTGGCCCTTGGGGACAGGGTTTGGGGTGAGGATGGTGAGGTGGCACTGAGTGATGCTGAAGGGCTCTGCCAGCCTTGACAATTCTGGGATCTGCTCTCCCTGTGGCCATAAGAGCACACAAAGGATCCTGTGCTGGCTGTGCTGCAATTCTCACAGTGAATTCCCAGTGAAAAACCTGGGAAAATCAGCTTTTCTGATTGCTGTTCCCTGTCTCACCCCCTCACTGCCATTCCCAGTTATATTCACATAGCTGATGGTTTGGCTTGGCCTTAAAACAACACCAGGGCTACACAAAGAGGAGAATTTTATTTCAGAGAAATTGCAAAAGGATCCTGGGAAGAGCAGGAAAAAGCACAAGTTCCCATTCACGTCATGAATCACACAAGTCCAAACCCAAAAACAATTGCAATATTTCTCAACTCCCTCCAGAACTGACATTTAAAGCTCACATACATTTCCTGCAAGGCTTACAAGAGCTTCTTAAAAATATTCTTGGCTGCAGATAAGCTTTGGTGAAGCACCAAATCCAAGCCATGCACACCAAGAATTTTAACCCAACTATCCCTTAGTATTTACTCCTTTTAAGAAAAAAATTAAATTAAGGAATAAAAATCTGTGTAAGACTCACTGAGCCACATCTGGAGGATTATAAGGCAGAAGTAAAACACCACTTGGTTTTGAGATGGATGATCAGGATCTTAAGGTCCTGAAAAGGCATTAAAACCCACAAAACAGGCCATGCTTTTATTTTAAACCCTGTAGAATTTTATATTATCTGCATTTAAAGGAGTAGGACACTATACCAATGCTTTTCCCTTAAAAGCTTACCCTGACTAAGTAAAACTTGCAAGCCCAGAAAGGATTTGCCAAAGAAAGGCTCCTTAAGACTGAAATAAAAGAAGAGCTGAGCGATTCTTAAGCCTGGTCTTAAGTTCCAAAGTCAGAGAGCTTAGAGCAGAGCCAGGGATTTGTACAGTGAAATTCCCTGGGAGGGTGGGCAGGCCCTGGGATAGAATTCCCAGAGCAGCTGTGGCTGCCCCTGGATCCCTGGCAGTGCCCAAGGCCAGGCTGGACATTGGGGCTTGGAGCAGCCTGGGACAGTGGGAGGTGTCCCTGCCATGGCAGGGGTGGCACTGGGTGGGATTTAATGTCCCTTCAACCCAAACCATTCCATGATTCTCTCCATTCAGGAAGTGAAAATCCCATCCAGTGCCCAGTTTGTGGCCTCCAGACACATCACACACCTTTAGTGGTGACAGAGCTCAAACAGAGCGAGCAGCAAGAGCATCAGGGGTGAGGAAACCATCTGGCAGCTTCCCAAAACAGAGAGAGAAATGGCAATTCTGTATGGGAACGGAGAGAATTCATCCCAAAGTCCAGCCACGACAGATACTCCAGGGAAAAGCAGAGAACAAAGCGATGGTCCCATTCCAGTTTGCATCCAGACCATTGGCGCTGTCCTTGTCTCAACCCTTTTGGAAACCCTCTCTCCTTTTGGCCTCCACGACATCTTGAGGCAATAAAGCTCAATGAACCAATTCCACACTGCTGGGAAAAGCTCGTCCCTTTTGTTTTTGGCTTTATAATCCCACCAGGCACCCCCCACTGCTTGTGTTTTGGGAAAGAAGATTTCGTCTTTCCCTATCTGCCTTCTCCGTGCTATTCAGGATTAAATAGGCGCCCATCACGACCCTTTCCCATCCCATTTGTCCATTTTCCCAAACTTAGGAAAATTTCTATATTTAGGCTTAATTTCTGCAGGGATCACTTCAGTCTCTGCTCTTCCCTTTACTTCTGCTGGATTCAAGAAGTGATGCTCAAAGAAGCATAAGTTATATTATTTATTTTATTGCATTATATTATATTATATTATATTACATTATATTACATTATATTATATTATATTATATTATATTATATTATATTATATTATATTATATTATATTATA
>VZRL01004091.1:603117-619479 GCA_013397895.1 Origma solitaria | reverse complement strand
TCTTTATAATATATATACTGAAATCTAAATATAAATATAGATTTATATTTTAAATATATATATTAAAATATAATATAATATGTTCTATATATAATATATGTTTATAATCAACTGCTTTATCTATTTTATTTCATTTATTATATTATATTTCTCCTACCTAAAAGAAGGTGCATCTCTGAGTTATACAGACAAAAAATGCTCTGTTCATTCATTTTTGGCTCTTGCTGAGCACTGAACCAGCATTTTCACCCACCACAATCCAACTCTCCCAAGGTGACACAAGTACCCTGCAGGCAGTCAAATCCCCAAATTAAACTTGCCACTGACTTTGAAGTGTCTCAAGTGAAGAATAAATCTGTGACGGAGTGAATCCATTCCTGAAGAACAGTCTGGACTATGGCCAGGGCATCTGGGATGGATCTCGGGGCTGGACCCATTGGCTGAGGCCAGCGGTGTGAGGGTCAGCCAGGCCAGGGCCCTGTCCTGCCCTGGGTCACACCAAGGACATGGAGCTCAGAGGGCAGAGGCTGCAGAGCTGGGACAGGCCCTGGGGGTGCTGGGGACAGCGCTGGACACGAGCCCAGGGCTGCCCAGGGGGACAAGAGCCAATGGCCCTGGGCTGGATCAGCAATTGTGTGTCCAGCAGGAGCAGGGCAGGGATTGTCCCTCTGTGCTGGCACTGAGAGCCCCTCCAGGGCTGGCTCCAGTTGTGCTCCTGCAGGAGAGCCCTGGAGGGGCTGGAGGTGTCCAGGGCAGGGAACGGAGCTGGGAAGGGCTGAGCCCCAGGAGCGGCTGAGGGAGCTGGGAAAGGGCTCAGCCTGGAGCAAAGGAGGCTCAGGGGAACCTTGTGGCTCTGCACAGCTCCTGCCAGGAGGGGACAGCCGGGGGGGTCGGGCTGTGCTGGCAGGGAACAGGGACAGGAGGAGAGGGAACGGCCTCAGGCTGGGCCAGGGGAGGCTCGGCTTGGACACCAGGAGCAATTTCTCCATGGCAAGGGCGCTCAGGCCTTGGCAGGGCTGCCCAGGGAGCTTTGCAGTGCCCATCCCTGCAGGTGTCCCAGCAAGGCCTGGCCGTGGCACTCAGTGCTCTGCGCTGGGGACAAGGTGGCCATCGGGCACAGCTTGGCCTCCATGATCCTGGAAGTCTTTTCCAACCTCAGGGATTCTGGGATTCCGTGATCTGCTGGATGCTCTGACATCTCCATGGGTGTCTGTGCTTCCCTTGCCTTTTCCCTGACCGCGCAGCCCTGCAAAACGCCAGAATTAAGTGACACGAGGCAGAGCCATTCTGTGGGGTCTGGAATCCCACCCACTCCTCCTGGTGAAAACACTTGCCTGACACTGGGCAATTAATTTTTTATTTTTAATTTTTTAACAGAATCCTGATCATTTCTCACCCACATCACTGAGTCCTCAGCTCCTGTGTCAGCAGAGGCGAGAAAACCAAAGGGTCTTTTGTGCATTTAATGTTCTGCTGATTGGTGACAAAAATAAAGCAAAACATCCCTGAATACTCTAACAAAAGATTTACAAGAAGACAACAGGAACTGCTGGAGGATAATCACTAAACAGGGCCCACAAAACTTTTGGAGACAGAAGACTGTCAAAGCATGTCTTCAGTTTTGCTCATGATCTTGCATGATTTTGTTAACTAACTGTGATGCTGGATTAGGAATTTCTGATGTGGCATTAATTGGACAACTGTGAAAAAGTGACAATCAACAGAGTCATGGCAGACGTGGCCCAACAGCTGCCAAAACCCACAAAAAATACAAAAAACTGTATTGTTGCATTCTGCACTAAGTGTAGTATTACATCAAGTTATTCCACAGGCAGCAAAAGTGACAATCCCTCATTTCCAGGGCTCTGAAGCTGCCAGATCTGCTGAGGTGGGGGGCACTCCTGCCATGTCCCAGGGGAAAGGAGGAGAGGAAATGGCCTCAGATTGCACCAGGGGAGGCTCAGATTGGTGATTTGAAAAAAAAAAATGTCCATGACAGTGTGGTCATGCACTGGAATGAGCTGCCCAGGGAGGTTTGCAGTCGCTGTCTGTGGCAGTGTTCAGGAGCAGTGTGGATGTGGCCCTTGGGGACAGCGTTTGGGGTGCTGCTGCTGCTGCTGGGGTGGCACTGGGTGATCCTGGAGGGCTCTCCCACCTCAATGGTACTGTGCCATTCCCAGCAGTCTGGAGAAGGCTCCAGGGAGATCTCAGAGCCACTTCCAGTGCCTAAAGGGGCTCCAGGAGAGCTGGAGAGGGGATTTGGGTGAGGGATGGAGCGACAGAACAAGAAGGAATGGCTTCCCACTGCCAGAGGGCAGGGCTAGATGGGATATTGGGAAGGAATTCTTTCCTGTGAGGGTGGTGAGGGGCTGGGGTGGAATTCCCACAGAAGCTGTGGCTGCTGGAAGTGTCCAAGGCCAGGCTGGATGGGGCATGGAGCAACCTGGGAGAGTGGAAGGTGTCCCTGCCCATGGAACTGGCTGATCTTTAAAGCTCCTTCCAACCCAAACCTTTCCACGACTCCACAATTCCATGCCAGCTCCGCAGCCATGACCCATAGTGCTGATGTCAACCATGTCCCTTGTCATCTGTCCCTTGGCTGGGTGACGAGAAATCTCGGGGGCAGAGGAGAGCAGAGCACATCTATCCAACTGCAGGAGGGCAAAGCTGATTTATTCCATGGGAATCTTGGAGCAAGGCACCACTTAGGAAGAAGCCACCAGGAGAAATCCACATTTCAATCCAAAGACAGCTGAAATGCAATAGCCACAGTTATCGCTGAGACAATCTGCCACTTGCCAACAAGCAAACCACAATAAATGGCTAATAAAAACCAACCTCTGGGAGGCACAAAAAAATGTACATTACTGTTATGTTGTGGTTAATTCCCAGACAATAGTGCAAAATGAGGGTGAAGTGCTACTTCCTGTCATTGAAAGGCAGAGAAACCCAAACAGCGAGAATTCCTCGGGCTGAGGAATGCAGACATACATCATGTCTGCAGGAATCATAAAAAGATCAAATGCAATATTTTCTTTCAGTGCAGACAACAGCTTTGAGATTTTCCATCCAGACAGCCTTGAAAAGCGCCTCCAGCATTTGCCAATTACTCCTGACAAAGACCATTTGGTAGTGAGTGATGTTTTCAGTGAAATAAAGCAGTGGAGAAAACTGAACATGATGAAAGGGTTCTTTTCCTCCCTCTGAAGTGCCTGAAAGTTCTGTATTCACGGGGTTGGGTCTGAGCTTCCTGCCGGTGACAAATCCCACGGGATGCGAGCGGGGAGGTGAAGTTTGTTTGACAGTAATAGGAAAGGAACTGGTTTTCATGATCTTTTAAGCAGCCAGAGAGTTGCTGGCTATAAACAAAGGAGGAGTTGCTGGGCCCTCTGTTCCACATCATCCCTCAGAAATTTAAGTGCATTAATGGAGGGAATGATTCCCCAATACTGAAGTGGTCAGAGGGCAAAACAGGCTGGAGCTTCCTGCCACCAGCACTTGATTTACAAATCGGCTGCAAGCTCTAATAACCAGAATATTCCATATTTTTAAGTGATTTATTAATCACGGAGAGCTTTGAGACAGGTAAAAATAGCTCAAGCTCTACAACTGTGTTTAAAGAATGATTTGAATAACTTACTTTTAGCTCTCTTTTGACTTTTCCCCTTTTAGACACAGGACTGAGGTCCATTTAGCTCCACATTTCTACCGAAACTGTCAGGAGTGTTTGTCTCAGCCCTCGTGTCCTCTCTGCTCTCTGCCTGGGCTCACACAGCCTCACAGCCCTGCTGCCTTTTGAACCTAGATCACCAAATTAACCAAATTTGTCTCTTCCTCCCAAGGGTAGCAGCGTCTTTATCCAAGTAACACAACCCAACAGCAGCAGCTGTTTCGTGAATTATCCAAGGAACGCTCCCATTTCCCTCTCCTTGACATTCAACAGTTGCATCTTTTTATTGACTTAGGTCCAAATCTGAACCCGTGGGGAAAGCAGGGGGGAAACTCCAGAGACTGTGGGTGCATTAAGAATATTTTTCACGCTGTTTCATTTTGCAAGGGTCTGGGGTTTCATTGTTTCACAATTCTCGGCTCATTTTCTCTAACAAAAACATTTTATTTGGAAATTAGGAAGGTTTAAGCCATTGTTTTTTCAGTGTTGTTACTCTTAGTTTTGTTTCTGGCTCTCCACAGCTCCCTGACTGATTTTTCTAGTGGAAGGTGTCCCTGCCCATGGCAGGGGTGGAACTGGATGGTCTTTAAGGTCCCTCCCAAGCCTAAAAATTCTGGGATTCTGGGATACACTGACATAGCCAAAACCTGGAATGGGAAATGAGAGATTTCCCACCTGGAATCCACGTCCGTCTGTGACACACCCAGATGGACCGGCACAACAAAAAGTCTCCAACACTGACAAAAAAATGCCGAAAGGTCCCTCCTGATCCCTTCCCAACATCCTCTGCTGGCCAGACCACCCCCTCCAAGCAGCTCTGTCCATACAGAGCTCATCTCGTGGGAAGGACACACACATTCCCTGCCATTCCTTGTCGCCAGGCTCTGGTTGCCAGCCCAGGAAGGGTAGCACAGACAGGAGTGGCACCAGCCTCCTGCTGAGTGTCCCTTGTCCCCTCACCACTGCCTGCCAAGGGTCATGAGGGCCGAGGTGCCCCTGCCAGAGCAGCCCCAGCAGGAGGGAGCCCTAAGATAGCACATCCAGAGCCTCTGGAATGTGTCTGCAAGGGAGGCAAAGCTCAGCTGATGGTTCCTCTAGCCCAGCTCTGCCATCAGGGAATTCCAGAATGGTTTGGGTTGGAAGGGACACTAAATCCCACCCAGTGCCACCCCTGCCATGGCAGGGACACCTGCCACTGTGCCAGGCTGCTCCAAGCCCCAATGTCCAGCCTGGCCTTGGGCACTGCCAGGGATCCAGGGGCAGCCACAGCTGCTCTGGGCACCCTGGGCCAGGGCCTGCCCACCCTGCCAGGGAACAATTCCTAATTCCCAAGATCCCATCCAGCCCTGCCCTCTGGCACTGTGTCCTGTCCCTGCAGCCCCTGGCAATTTCCTCTCTCCATGTTTTTTGTTTCCTCCTTCAAATTCTGGAAGGCCACAACGAGGTCACCTCAAAGCTCAGCTTCTCCAAAATCACCCCAGTCAGAGGAAATGTTTCAATCTGCTCCATCAAAGCACATTATTGAAAGGGATCTGTGCCAAAGATCCATCTGGTCCCCAATTCTGAAGAAATAAAGCACAGGAGCAGACACTTCCCCACTGCAGTCCCACCAATGAAACCATCAGAGTGGAGTTCATGGAATCACAGAATTATCAATGCTGGAAAAGACCTTCCAGATCATCCAGTCCAATGACTTGAACTCTGTCTCGAGTGACAGTTCCCAGGGGAATGACACGAGGAAACTTGTGAGAGGAACAGCTCCAACAAAGTTAGAATCCAAAAAAACCGAGAGAAGAAAAAAGACTACAAAGCTTCGATTTTCACTTGAAACCAGCAGAAAGAAAATTACATTATCAACTATTTATCTCAGTTGTGGTGTATCACTGAAGACAATACTTCTTACTGTTAGAAATATGATACAGTAAATAGGATTATAATTGGATGGGGATGTACTGTAATTCCTTATTTCTCTGCAGTACAGCTGCATCATCTAGTGGACAGCACAAAGATTGCATTGGTTTTACATTTTATACAATTAGTTTGTGATTAATTACCTTTGGATTTCCCCTGAATACACTTCACTGCAGTGCTTTCTAAACCTAAATTCTGGAATTACAGATATCCATTAGAATATTCAGTGGAATGCGCTGGAAATGTATTTTTTCTTTCCTTTTATGGCATGCTTTGGTTTGGAAGGAACATTAAAAATTATTTCACCTCCTGCTGTGGGCAGGGACACCTTCCACTATCCCAGGCTGCTCCAAATCCAACCTGGCCTTGGACACTTCCAGGGATCCGGGGGCAGCCACAGCTTCTCTGAGAAACTGTTACTGTTGAAAGAAGCCCCTCAAGTTTTGTTGGGATATTTCCCTGTGTCCTAGAGCTCATTAAATCCATCACCCGAATCACTGAGTGCAAACTAACACTTCAAATTGTGCCCCAAATGTGGCGCTTTTTGGGAGACATCATTTTTTAAAAGCTCTTTCTTTGGGAATGTCGTCTTGGCAATGTTTTCAGGTTTATTTAAAAGCTTTCATTATCAGGCTATGAAGTTGATACTCACTTATCTTGTCCCAGAGCAGACAGGCCTGAAGGCACTCAGCAATGATGGATGAGCTCCACACATCACAGAAGAAAACTGGGAACTGGCAGCCACTTTCTGCAGAAGATCAAAGAAAATCCGTGTTGTATTTATATCAATTGACACAGCAAAGATATTGTCAGGAGGTTTCACATTTATCATTTTTCAGTGACTTCAGTGACTGCACTAAATCAACATTTCTCTGAGAAAATCAAAAAATCAAGCTGTGCTGTTTCTGCCTCGTGCTCTTATCACATGAAATCAAGCGGCTCTTATTACCCTAACTAAACTCAGTGTCTCTGCCCAGCCACTGAGTGCATTCCCACTTCAGCTCTCCTTGAATCCCAAAATCACCAGGGCTAGGAGAGCCCTTCAGGATCACCCAGTGCCACCCCAGCAGCACCAGCAGCACCCAAACCCTGTCCCCAAGGGCCACATCCACACTGCTCCTGAACACTCCCACAGACAGCGACTGCAAACCTCCCTGGGCAGCTCATTCCAGTGCCTGACCACTCTGACAGAAAATTTTTTTACCTGATCTCCAGTTAGGAATGAAATGCTGGAAGGGAATCCAACTCCCTGCAATGGTCTAGGCCAGGTTGGTATCACTCCTGGATTTATTCCCGCTGTTGCTCAGATTTGCAGGTTCAATCTGAAAGGAAATTTATACAAAGAGGGAAATAAAGCATTTTTTCCAGTTAGATCCCAGCTAAATCCCTTCTCAGGGAACAGAGAGCCAGAGTCAAATGTTAGCAGCACATCACTGAAGAGACGCTGTTCGCAGCTCAAGGCAGAGGCTGAAAGGGAGAATTTGCACTCAAAACTTTATTTAGTGTCCTGTAAAAGAGCTGGAGAGGACTCCCAGAGCTGCTGCTCCCTCAGGCTCTCAGCTCTGCTTAGGATACCCTGACTTCCACATAGTTTAGGTTGAGCCCAAAAAGTTAAAGCTTAAATTTAATTTTAAGGTGTATTTATATATATACACATAAATTGCTGTGCTCTGCCTTCTTTCCTGCACTTCCAGATGCCCTTCCTGCTCTGCCTGGAGGGTGTGTAGGAGTTCCAGGAGCAGAGCTCATATCCAAACCACCTGGAATAAATGTGGAACCCCCAGAGCAATCCTGAAGCAAATCAAACTTCTGTCAAACTCGTATTCACCTCACCAGACACACTGTACAGGAGCTGTTCTTAAAATAACCATCCTCGGGAAAAAAGAGAAAAAAAACAACCAAATATCCTTATCTCCCTTAACTCTGGCACTGTTTCGATATAAAATTATAAAATTAGAAACACAGCTGGTGTTAGAGAATGAAAAAGGGTTTATTAAAGAAAGGCAGGAGGTGAAACAGTCACGGGAGCACAGAAGGACCTTGAGGCAAATGGGACAGAATTCCCTACAGTACAGCATTTCCAAATCCAAAGGAATCTCAGGAGGCACTTCAGAGCCAAAAAACACCAAATTCCTTAAGGCTGGAAAAGGATTTGAGCTCAAAGTCCAACCATCAGCCCAGCACCACCACGGTCACCAGTAAAACAAGTCCTCAAGCCCCACATCCACATTTTTTGACTACTTCCAGGGATGGTGACTCTTCCCTGGGCATCCTGGTCCAGTGTTTTACAGCCATTTCCATGAAAAAATAATTCCTGATATCCAATCTATACTGATCAGGACTGAATGGGACTGGCAGGAGTGTAAAATACGGTGGCAAGTGACTTAAAAACATAATTTAGGCAATTTGAGGGTAAGTTGGCGCCAAGGATATAAGAAATGGAGTTCCAGCTCCAGCAAGAATTTTAGAAAAATAAAACAGAGAAGTCTTGTAGAAAATGAAGTAATATATTTACAAAAATAAACACTTTTTAAAACCAAAAAATGGAAAATAATCACAACAGTGACGATTACAAATGAAGTTTGTGCAACTTAAATAAGGGTCCTGCCCTGAAATTCTTTAAAAAGTTCTCTTTTCTCCAAACCACACAAGGAGCTCAAGCTCTTCACTTCAGCAGAACTTTCTGTGTGAAGGTCAGCAAAGAACAAAATTATTCTGATGAAGTTTTAAATTATTCTTTGCTGCTCAGATCCATTAAAGAGTTGAGCAAGGCACATCCATGGCAATAATCCCTGAGCACCACAGCTCCAGGGGGCTCAAGTTGTTGCCAAATTCAAGTTGCAAAGAATCTCAGCTGATTTTTGAAGGATCTTCAGGTCTTCTGAGCGCAGCATTTCCACCAGAGCCAGGTGGGGTTTGAGGTCCTCTTTGTCCCTTTTCAACTGGGAAATCTGGAGTTTAGACAAATGGAGTGAAATGATTAAAGTTTTTGATTATTT
Organism: Origma solitaria; assembly: GCA_013397895.1. Lineage (NCBI taxonomy): Eukaryota > Metazoa > Chordata > Aves > Passeriformes > Acanthizidae > Origma > Origma solitaria. The sequence goes on along the minus strand of VZRL01004091.1, from coordinate 610,899 downwards.
AATAGGATATGCAGAGAAAATTTGTGGAAATTTGTGGGGATTTCATGAAGTATGTCAAAATAGTGGGGTTTTTAAATGCCACAAGAGAAACTTTAATACTAAAAGGGGAAAAAAGGTGAAAGGGAAAAATCATCAAAATTCTCACCCAGAAAATAACATAACGATAGGAAAGAAAGGAATCTGAGCCACCTTATTCCTCTCAAACTACCTGGAGAAGGACATGCTGGGTCTCCTCCATTAAAAAATGACAAATTTTTGCTGCTGTGTCCAAAGCCTGCTGTTCATTCCTGGCAGAAATGACATCCCCAAGCAGGGTCCTCCTCCAGCAGGCACTAGAACCAAAATAAATGTTTGAACAGCACAGAATTATTTGCTGCACTCCCTAGCTGGATGCCAAACATGTGGTTCTGCTGCACTCCCCCTCACCTGGGCTTGTAACCCATCACAGGGATTTATTTTTAGTTCTTATATCCATTTATTCCACTCAGCAATGAATCTTCAAAGCACAAACAACACTGAACAATCCTTTTTTTCATTTATTTATTCCCTCATTTCATTCATTCCAAGCAAAGTGCAGGTAACCATTTTCCATCTCTGATGTTTGAGGCAGATTTGCCATTTGGAACAAATGTTCCAACTGCACTGACAGTCCCTGGAGATGAATTTCAGCAAATTATTTGGCCCTGGAATTCCAGCCTGTGGAACACATGAGCCAAGGAAATCAAGCCAGGTTAACAGCATTTAAAATTTCATCAAACCAACGAGAAAAAGGCCTGAACTTTGAAGGACTATCTGGGGCTAGAAATAGAAAGGGAAAACAATAGAGTGTGGCTATTAATACAAGAAAGAAAAACACCAAAGCAGCAACAGGGCAATGACTTCATAGTGAATGGTGTTCTCTGCCTTTCTTCTTCTCACTTCTCAATAAAACAGACACGAGAGATCCAAAAATTGTGCCAGTATGTCACACACAGCCAGCACAGGGCTAATGGTGAAGGATCCAGAAAATATTGGAGGGTTTGGAAAACCTGTCCTGGGAGGGGAAGCTGAGGGAGCTGGGGGGGCTCAGTGTGGAGCAGAGGAGGCTCAGGGGGGCCCTCATTGCTCTGCACAGCTCTGACAGGAGGGGACAGGGAAAGGAGGAGAGGAAATGGCCTCAGATTGCTCCAGGGGAGGCTCAGGTTGGAGATTGGGAAAGAAAATTTCCCTGTCAGAGTGGTCAGGCACTGGAATGAGCTGCCCAGGGAGGTTTGCAGTCGCTGTCTGTGGGAGTGTTCAGGAGCAGTGTGGATGTGGCCTTTGGGGACAGCGTTTGGGGTGATTATGGGGTGGCACTGGGTGATCCTGAAGGCTCCTCTACCCCAATGATTCCATGAAATAAAGGAAAATGGCACAAGCACATCAACCAAAGATTCAGAGTGCTACAACTCACAATTCATCTGCTCCCAGACTCAACACCTTGAGTGCTGTGAGGAGTCTCCAAGATGGTCCATCCCATCCGAAGGTCAGGTTCCTACAAAGTCAAAGTGATGAGACGAAGGTGAGGTTTTAGTGTGACATTTTCTTCCTGACATGTGTCAGCAAGGGAAGATCTCAAGCTTGGATTCTGATATTTACAACTTCTCCATCTCTCCCAAGAAGTGAGTTTGCTTAAAAAACAAATTTTTTTTTGCCAGATTTTGATGCCAGAAGCAAAATTTGAATCCCAGAAAAATTGAATAAAAATCTCACCAGGAAACAATTCCAGATACCTACTCTAGGAAATCATGATCCTTTAGAACTGAAACTTTGGCCTTTCTCTGCTTGTCCAGTGGTGAAAAATATTTGAGGAGAATATCTGCAGAAAAATATATTTTAGATATTTAAACAAATGATTTGTAAAAGAAACCAAAATCATCAGTCCTGAAATAACATTTCAACCATATTTTTCAAGTAAGACTAAAATCAAAACCTGTTAAATTCTGGTGAACTTTCCAGAATCAAAAGTATTTCTACTTCCCAAAATCTATCAGCAATCTTCATGATTGTGTCCTTATAAGAGAAATCCTGACTCAAATTGAATTTATGAACCACTCTCAGCAAGTTCAGTTTGTGCAGATCAGGATTTTAATCTAAGACCTCCAGTTGGAATCTCTGCATAGATGCTGTTCATAATCACCATTTTATAAAAGAAAATGTTAATAAAGAACATTTTTAATTTTAAAAAATTTAAATCATTAAACTCTGTGCAAAGAGGTATCAAACCCTTTTCCACTCCTTGAGAATTTACAAGCTCAGTTCTCCATTATTGTGCCTTTCAATGTTCAGACAATCCATAAATCCAACCTGATGAGACATAAACGCTGCTGTGAGGGTTATCCATGGCAACAAATCCATATTCCAGCAGCAGCCTCTGATTATCATGAGGTCCATAGCAGATAAAAACTTCCTGATATTTCTTGCACTGTGAATTTGTCCAAATTTCGTAACTCCTTGTCTGCTCATTAAACGCAGCCTTGACCTTCAGGGAGCGAAAAAGAAAAGATTTTATTCTTGGAAAAAGCAAACATGAAAACTTGAATTTTAAGACCCTGAAAGGATTGAACAGCTCCCTAACTCAGGGAGAAAAGTGTTTCAGGAGTCTGAAAAGACAACCCATGAGTGTGAAGGACAAACACCAAAGCCTTGGCCTGCAGCATGTGCAGACTTCTTGGAGAGGCCCCAAACGGGCAGGGACAGATGGCTCCATGCAGAGTTGGCCTCTGTGGTGCTGCCCCAGCTCAGTGTTGGCACACAGAGGCTGACAGAAGGTGCAAATGCTCTGTGCACTTCCCTCAGGCTGCTCAGGGGCTGCAGCAGAGGTGAAGTGACACAGGGTCTTGGGATTTGCCTCACGACAAGGAATTTGTCTTGCTTTTAGGAGCAGATCAGGGCTTTGTTTACAAATGGCTCTTCCCAAAACCTGCCCTGGATGCAAATCTCCCCCAGCCACTGTGGGGTCTCCCTGGACCTTGGCTGGGCCGCATAAACTGGGATATTTGAATTATAGAATCACTGAATGTTTGGGTTGGAAGGATCATCCCATTCCCACCCCTGCCATGGCAGGGACACCTCCCACTGTCCCAGGCTGCTCCAAGCCCCAATGTCCAGCCTGGCCTTGGGCACTGCCAGGGATCCAGGGGCAGCCACAGCTGCTCTGGGAATGCCATCCCAGCCCCTCCCCACCCTCCCAGGGAACAATTCCTTCCCAATATCCCACCTAACCCTACAATCCTTTAGTTTGAAGCCATTCCCCCTTGTCCTGGCACTCCACTTCCTGATGATCAGAGACATTTTTCCCCCTGAGATCTCTCCCTGACCTCTCCACACGCCTCATCCATCACATAAATGCAGATGGCATTGACAGAGTGCATTTACAAATAAAGAAATTTACTGATTTATTTTTAGTTTCTCACCTGAACATTTGGGCTGTGGTTTAGCAAATCTAAGTATGGTGCCAATGCAAAAACATCTGGCTCCAGGGAAAAACATTCCCTCTGTGGATGTTTCATGTAGATTGTCCTGGTATTTATAGTGCACCAAGCCCACTCTAAAGCACTGTAGTTAAAAATAGTTCCTGTGTTTTCAGCAAATAAAGGCTGCAGGGAAGAGAAAAAACCTTTGGAAGATATGAACAATTCATGGATCATAATTCTCTGCTCCTGAGCCTTCTTTTTTAAAGGTTCTGGGAGAAGGTTTAGTACGTCATGGTCCAAACAAGCAGGACAAGTGTAAGTCTTGGGTAAAACATCCAGGTAGGGTTTCCATGGAGATTTCTCCCCAGCGTGTTTCTCTGCTATCAAAAATGTGCACAGTGCCAGCAAAGGAGACACAGGGGGCTTCCATCTAAATAAAAATAAAAATAAAAATAAAAATAAAAATAAAAATAAAAATAAAAATNNNATCTCTCTCAGAGTTCTTTGGAAGTTATAAATAGCTTCTATTTTAAACTTCTTTGTAGTTCATCTCCAAGCCCTTCAGATGATTTCAAAGGGGCAATAAAAGCTGGTTTGTAATAACAATTCCAGGTTTACCCCTCGAGTTGGTTTTTTTTAGGATACACAACAAGTATTCAATGCCCAGCATGGGACTTTGTTTCAAATTTTCTAAAAGGCCACGGCTTTGCATCCCAGTTTTATCTTCCTTCTCCTATTGAAGTAGATTCACAAATTCCCAAAAACCATTCCTAATTCACATTTAGGTCCAAGCTGCAGCTCAAGTTGCAGGCTGTGCTCCCTGTCTCCAGCCCTGCCAAGCAAAAAGGGATGCTCAGTGTCCAAACCTCTCCTACCTGAGCATTCCACAGCCATGAAATGCTGGCAGCACTCAGGGAATGCACTTTAAAGCTTCACCACCCCTTCAGATGGTTCATTACTACTGAACGACCTCCACTAAAGGCCATGGAGTGTCATTTGTCACTTACTTCCTGATATATCCTCCCAAGCAGCTGCTGAGGACAGTGCCCGTGGTGAGCAAGCACTTCTCAGGCAAAGAAATAATCAGATCTCCTGCCTTAGAGGGAAGAGAGAAAAAAATCACATACAGAGAACAGCAAAAGTCAAGTGTAAATGACTTATTTAAAGCTGGTGTGGGGACTGGGAGTTTCACATTATGGCTGCAATAGTCTAAAAGTCTGAAATTATATTCACAATGCAATTCTGAGCTTTGCTTGTTGCAAAAATCATTAAAACTCGAAAGAACCTGAGGAGCTCCTGAGTTAGAACCAACATCACTCACCTGAAGAGCTTTTGTTGCCATCAGCCCTCTTCCTGTCTCTGCAGCAGGAACAAAGAGCAGGAGTAAATAAATGGAAATATGGAAAATCAGGGATCTATGAACAGATCAGCAAGGAAAAGCTCTAAAAGAACAGACATTATATCTTACAAAACAGAAATCCAGTTATGGATTGTTCCAGACATACATCTCATTTCTTTGTTCTCCAATTCTCTTTATTTTTCAAGATCTTCTCCCTGCATCTCCTGCAGCATTTGCTGTCCAGTTATAGCAATTATTAAACTTATTTTCCTCCCAGTTATAGCAATTAGTCAACTCCTTTTTCTCCATTTTTTCCTTAAACACATCTTTCATCACCAGCTGCAGTCCTTGGTTTCAGAGTTTTAACTAAACTTTCCAATTTCTAGTCACAATACTTTTCTCTGATCCATTCTATTCTTTCTGCTCTGTCTATAATATTGCAAAATGTTTCAAATATAACATACTAAACCAGGAAAAAACCCAAATACATATCTTTAAGCATTACTAAGTGAATCACAGCTCTAAAATCATTTACTTGTGTGCATCACCAGATCTGCTGAACTTACTTGAGGAAAAAAAGATTAAGAAATTATAGCAAGGTTAGATTCCAATATTGGAAATTTTTTCTTTAAAACTACATTATGAACACTTCAAATTTTGGCTTTTCTCAAGCCTCCCTATCTAATTTTGCATGTTAAATGGACATTCCAAAAATTCTTAGAAGAGTAACAGTAACTAGCTTTTTTCCTGATGTCAGCCAGGTGCATAATTCAAAAGGAAAGCAGGAATCTAAAATTCTTAGAAGATTCGGAAATTTGAACCATCAGTAAATAATTAAAATATTACCCCAGAACTCTGCTGGCCTTAAATTACTGTCTTCAAATCCTCTGTCTTTCAACCACTTCTTAAGTTTAATGTATTCCATCTTGTGACTGCAGTTGACTAAAAAGAGGAAAAAAAATAATGCTATTAAAGAGCATTCTGTTGGAAAATAAAGGAAATATAAACATTTTAGAGCATAACAGAATAGCAAGAAAGGTTCCCATTGCACTAAATAAATTCTAGGCCTCTGGGAGGTCTCAGAACCGTGTAAGTTACTCAGCATATCCAAGGAATTTCAGAATAATGTAATATTTGCCATTAGGCAGAAGAGAGAGCTCAGAATATTCACCATGCTCTGCTTGGGACTACAAACTAATCAAATATTTGCATATAAAAAAAGGTAACACTTATGAATGTCCTCTTCCAAGCACAAAGGCTTTTGACAAACACAAATAATAAAATGACACCTTGACAAGCAATTGGTTATTTTATTATTTAACTTCCAGGGATAATGGTACCTCCATCCAAAAAGCCTTGCAAGTGTTTTCTTCTTCTCTTTCGACCTGTCCGACCTCTGCTTTTCTTCATATTCAGTAACAGGTTTTCCCTTTTTTAGACAACCTGAATTTTTTAAAAAAATTTAAAAAATAAGTGATTTAGAAGCATTTTAAGTCACTTTCAAATTTCTCACTGTGAGGGTGGGGAGGCCCTGGGATAGAATTCCCAGAAAAGCTGTGGCTGCCCCTGGATCCCTGGCAGTGTCCAAGGCCAGGCTGGACATTGGGGCTTGGAGCAGCCTGGGACAGTGGGAGGTGTCCCTGCCATGGCAGGGGTGGGATGGGATGATCCTCCATAGAATCATGGAATATCCTGATTTGGAAAGGACCCACAGGATCATCCAGTCCCACCCTGTCCCTGCCCAGACCCCCAGCAATGCCAGCCTGGGCATCCCTGGCAGCGCTGTCCAAAGGCTCCTGGAGCTCTGGCAGCCTCGGGGCCGTGCCCATTCCCTGGGGAGCCTGGGCAGTGCCCAGCACCCTCTGGGGGAAGAACCTTTTCCCGATATTTTTCCACTTGCCAAAACTGCCCTGCACTAAACCTCAAAGTGAGATTTGTCCTGCCGGGAGGGAGGGCCTCGGGGAGCCGGGATCACCCCCAGGCGCTCGGGCTCCTCCAGCGGAGGGCCCTCCATCCCCTCCCATTCCATTAGGTTGAAAAGACCTCAAGGATCATCGAGTCCAAATCCCATCCCACTCCCAGAAATGGGAAGCGTGTATTAACAACACCCCATTCCCAGCTCGGCACAGATCCCCGGGACTGGAGGGAGAGAATCCGCCCCGGCAGCGATGCGAGGGAGGGAACTTCCTGAGGCACCGCCCGTGTTCCGCGCCCCCTCCCTGGGAGATCCAGCCGCATCCTCCCCTGGAAGCCCGGGCTGTGATTCCCGAGCTTCTCCCGGGCTGGAATTGCTGCCCGGGGTCCCAAACCCACCTGCCGGAGGGGACACAAGGACCGGCATTCCCTCGCTGTCCCTGTCCGCGTGTCCCCGCCCGCTTCCCCGCCCCTGAGGCGGGGCTGCCGCGCCATCTTAGGGGCGTTCTCATCTCCCATCCCGGCGGTTTCTGAGCGTGTGTGCGTCGGGAATAACACGTTCTGCGCTCTGTGTGTGGAGCTGAGGGAAGCGAGGGAGAGGTCCCCGCGGTGCTGGAGGTGGGTGATGGGGTGCTGGGTGTCCCCCCGGACTCTCCGGCCCCGCGTTCGCCCTGAGGGGCTCGGGGCTCATGGCGGCCGCGGGTTCCCTCCCCGTGAGGGGGACAGGAGAAGGGGGACGAGGGAGACTCGCGGTGAGGTGGGAAGTCCCTGTCCCTGGGAAGTCACTCTGGAGATTCTTGGAGTGTTATATCCTCCTTGCATTCCTGCTTGGGGTTACAGGCGAGTAACCCCAAGAAATGGGGATTTTGGCAATGATGTCAAGGGGGAATAAAACCACCGGCTTTTTAACGCTTTTATGAAGGAAATGCAGCTTCTTTAAATGCGCTTTATCTGTTAGGAAAACAGCAGGCAGGCTTTCTGATGGTGGGTTACACAGTAAGCATGGTAGTCAGCCTGTGGTCTGCTGTTTCACCCCGAAAAGGCTGTAGTTGCTGCTCCTGCCTGGCACTGAAAGATAAAGCTATTCCATCCCCT
>VZRL01004091.1:568706-603090 GCA_013397895.1 Origma solitaria | reverse complement strand
TTTTTTTTCCCATGGTTTGGGACCTTAAAGATGATCTAGTTCCATCCCTTGCCATGGACAGGGATACCTTGGACTAGACCAGGTTGCTCAGGTTTTGAGTCTGAGTTTTTAAGCAAAACTTGAGCTGAACCCATTGAATATTCCCAAAAAATGGAAAGTCTTTCTGTTTGGGTTGTAACTGCAGAAGAGCTTACTCCCACAAAAAGTTAATTTAGTACTTAATGTTAGTCATTGACTTTTTTTAGTGGAGACATTTCTTTCTTTTTACCCATCACTGGGTGGCCTTTCTTCAGAACATTTTGCACCAGATTTTTCTGAATACCTCGTGCTACATTAAGAATTTACAGAGCATGCACAGGAATGTAGTTTCACATGATCCGAGATGGAATTTTAAACAGTATTTTAAAGAAAAAACACTAATTGCCCAAAGAGGTTGTGAATTCCACACCCCTGGAAGTGTCGAAGGCCAGGTTGGACAGGGCTTGGAGCAACCTGGAATAGCTGAAGGTGCCCCTGCACATGGCAATGAGATGATCTTTAAGATCCCTTCCAACCCAAACCATTCCATGATTCTAATTCCTTTTCAAACAGCTGTTTTACTGTCTGACTGAAGTTTTCTTTGCTGTTGCAGTCCCTGTCACCTTGGCTGGCATTCCAAGGGGACAATGTCCAACGTGCCGGTGGCTGTGGTGACGGGCTCCAACAAGGGGATTGGCTTGGCCATCGTGCGGGCCCTGTGCAAGCAATTCCCGGGGGATGTGTACCTGACATCCCGGGATCCTGGCCGTGGCCAGGCTGCGGTGGCACAGCTCCAGGAGGAAGGGCTGCGGCCCCTCTTTCACCAGCTCGATATCGATGACCTGCAGAGCATCCGAGCGCTCCGGGACTTCCTCAAGGAGAAGTATGGAGGGCTCAACGTGCTGGTGAACAATGCAGGCATCGCTTTCAAAGGTAGGGAGTGGTTTGTTGGGATAGTCCTGTGTTCTGCCAAGCTGTGGGGAGAGGGTGGTGGATGCAGCCAACACTTCTGTACCAGAGCCATGCTGCATTTTTGCTTGGGCAAGCTTCCCATCTTAAATATGATATGAGAACAGTGTGCCAGGGGAGGTTCAGGTTGGACATCAGGAGAATTTTTTCCTGGAAAGTCAGGCCTTCGTAGGGACTGCCCAGGGAGCTTTGCAGTGCCCATCCCTGCAGGTGTCCCAGCAAGGCCTGGCCGTGGCACTCAGTGCTCTGCGCTGGGGACAAGGTGGCCATCGGGCACAGCTTGGGCTCCATGGGCTGAGAGGGCTTTTCTAGCCTCAGGGATTCTGTAAACATGCTTCTCTGGAGGGTTGTGTTTGCATCCCGTGGAAGTACTTGAGGGACACAGGGCAGGTGAGGTGGGTTGGATTAATTGTCTCAATGCCTAGGACTTTCACCAGGGCCACAGGAGCTCATCACCAGCAGAAATATCAGCCCTGTTCCACAGGGATCTGTGTTTTCTCTCTTATGCAGTGCTTTATTCTCTGCATTGTCTGCTTGGGGATGCTGGCTGATAAAAAAGAATCTTTGTCCCGGGGTGGATTTTGTTGTCTCGAACTTTCTCAGGCCATTCAGTCACCTATAAATCAGTTCACCTAAATCCTGCTGTGCTGAGCAAGAATTTAACCCTTTCGCCTTCCACTGGGCAAAAAGGCAGGGAAAGACAGTTTTAAGGTGGAAGGATGTGTTCTCATTGTGTGTGTGAAATTCAGAGTCACATTAGCTCCAGACAGAGCAAATCACAGGCCTGGCTGATGGTTCTTTGGAGGGGATTGTGCCCCTGAGCTCAGGTGAGACCCCACGTGCAGAGCTGCCCCAGCCCTGGGCCAGCACAGGAAGGAGCTGGAGCTGCTGGAGAGAGTCCATGGAGGCACCAGGATGAGCAGAGGGATGGAGAGCTGTGCTGGGAGGAAAGGCTGCGAGAGTTGGGATTGTTGAGCCTGGAGAGGAGAAGCTTTGGGCTGAGCTCAGGGTGGCCTTGCAGGGCCTGAAGGAGCCCCAGGAAAGATGGAGAGAGACAATTGCCAAGGGCTGCAGGGACAGGACACGGGGAATGGCTTCCCACTGAAAGAGAGTAGGGAACTTCTCATGGAGTGGGAGTGCAGTGATGATGTTCTGAAGCCCGGTCTCTTTTTTTGCCTGTTACTTTATAGGCAAATTGCTTATGATCAAGATCAGCTTATTACGAGGCAACCCTTAATAGAATTGTCTGAGCTTCAGGGTGTGCTCAGGAAAGATTCCAGCAGCAGTTAAAATATCACTTCCAGATGTTTAGCCTTGACTTTCCTCGAGCTGACTACAATGACTCAGCAGCAGGTCACATAATTTAGAATGGGATAAAGGCCCCTCTTGTAATTGTTGCAGTGTAAGTGTCAAGCACAGAGGGTGTAATATCTGTGTAAGAACTTGCCATGATACCTCCCTCATATTGTTTTGCTTCTTCCTTCCCAGATTGGTGTTTCTACCCAAGCTTGCTTCTTGCCTCACCAAGTTCCTGCTGCCATCCCAGAATTGATACTTTCCTTTCTTTATTGTAGCCTTATGTGCTCTTGCAGTCTGTCAAAGATTACATTTGCCATCAAATTTTGTTATTTTGGTTTTGTGCTGCACTTGTCCAGCAAAAACTTCCTTTATCAAATGGTGGTGGAGCTGTGGATGTCTTCTGGATGAACCTCTTTGGGAAGAGTTGTCTAATAAAGCTTCTTAAATCAAGGAAGTTCAGGATGTTATAATGTATCTTGTTAGAAAAGTGAGTGGGGTTTGGAGCGTAAGGAAGTTCTCTCTCACAAGGAAGGGAGGCTGTGGAAGGAGGAGTCTGGAGTTGTGTAGGTTTGTAGTTCTCCCCTGCCATAACCATGATCTGGTTCCATGTGTAAGATTTAAAAGTAAGCAAGTGATTTGTAGATGAGTGCGGGTCATTAAACTGTGTTTTGCAATAAAAACACAACCATATCAAATACTTGCTCAATGACCTGTTGCTATTTCTCTTTTGAGTTACCTTGGACCTGGGCTGTGGAGACAAGTGAACAGTGCCCAGTCTGTGCCCATCCCTGCCCAGTCTGTGCCCATCCCTGCCCAGATGGAGCTTGCAGCAGCAGAGGAGCAGTGCTGGCACTTTAGCTCTTGTTCCCCCTCCCTTTAACCATTAGCTCTGCCTCCAAGTGCAGGATGCAGAGCACAAGGCTCATTGCTGAGCCCACTGCAATCCTACCCCACTTGAGGTGGTGCCAAGCTGAAGTCATTCCCTTACCCAGCAGTTCTGTAGTTTCCTTACACTGACCTCAGCCAGCTCCTTTTTCTGGCTACAGTTCCCACCCTTTTGCTGGTGTTAGCACAGATCTGTCACCTCAGGGGGTGATTTTTGACACAAGGATTGCTCAGGTTTGGGGGTGGTGGGGGTTTTTTTTGGTTTATATTTGCAGACTGCACCAAACCCTACCTCTGCCTTCTTTAGAGAAGCTTTACTTACATGTTTTAATTTATCATATGCTTGTTTTCTAATTATTAAAAACAGTAACTAGGATACACATTTGGGGTTTGGTAACTTCTGTTCAAACAGTAGTACAAGTCTGACTTTTTTTCTTTTTTTCCCCTTCCTTGCCACCTCTTATGACCAGTTAATGACACAACTCCATTTGCAATCCAAGCTGAGGTTACACTGAAAACAAACTTCTTTGGAACCAAGAATGTTTGCACAGAATTGCTGCCTCTTATCAAGCCTTATGGTAAGTGAAATGTAGCAAGTAAAGAAATGGTTTTGTATGAATTTTCGCCCTTTTAAGTGGGAAAATCCTGTCCAATCTCAAACACTGCACCCGTGTTTCAGCTGGGTTTGATGTGGTGCCGTGATGTGTTTGCTGCTGTAAATGAACTGTAGTCTCTCCTAACATTTAAGTTCATCCAAGTTTTTAAGAAAAAAGTCAAGTAGATGAAAAAAGCTGGGAATTGTTCGTTCGTGGGGAAGAAGGAAAAAACAGAGTCAATTAATTTTAGGGAGAGAAGAAACAGTGCCAATGTTGCAGTCTAGTCCTTTTGTACTAAAGTGAAGGATGACTGTGTTAATACAGTCATTAACAGGATTAATTTCTGTGGCTTTTAAGATTAAATCCCTGTATTCATCACCAGAATGGTTGTGAAGTAACAGGAAGGAGGGGATAGCATAATTAATAAATAAGAGGTGCAGCATCATTTTGGAAATGATAAGTGATTTACTGATTCTGCTGACTTGTTCCTCTTACTGAAGTTCTGGGAGATAATCCTTAAATTTGTAAATCTCCAGGTATTCTTTCTCCTGTAGTAAGAGTATACCTACAAATTGTTTGTTTCCTGGAGGTTTATCTGAAACTTTGGCAGGGTCACACCTTAAATTTATTAGAAGAAATAATTTATTAGGCATAAGAACAGTGAGTTAACTCTGGTCTTCTAGGAGCTCTGCAGAACAACCCACCAAATTATTTTACAGGGATTCACCTGAGGTGTGAATCCAGAATTGGACAGCAGACCCACTTCAGTGTGGGCTTAATATGTGTGAAAATAATCAGTTTTTATTCTCTTTGCAGGTCGGGTGGTCAATGTCTCCAGCATGGTGAGCAGCTCAGCCCTGGGACGCTGCAGCCAAGAGCTGCAGAAGAAATTCCGTAGTGACACCATCACTGAGGATGAGTTGGTGCAACTCATGACCAAATTTGTGGAAGACACCAAGAACAGTGTCCATGAGAAGGAGGGTTGGCCCAACACTGCCTATGGGGTGTCCAAAATTGGGGTCACGGTCTTGTCCAGGATCCAAGCGCGGATGTTAAATGAGAAAAGGAAAGGTGACCACATCCTCCTCAATGCCTGCTGCCCTGGCTGGGTGAGGACAGACATGGCAGGTCCCAATGCCACCAAGTCCCCAGAGGAGGGGGCTGAGACCCCTGTTTATTTGGCCCTTTTGCCTTCCAACGCTGATGCTCCTCATGGCCAATTTGTCAGTGACAAAACTGTCAGAACCTGGTGAGCTCAGGAGGGTGGGGATGGAAAGGTGCCTGACCTTGTGCACCTGATTTTTTTCCTTAATTCCATCATTGCCAACCCTTTCCCCACTCCCCCTGGGATGGATCTTGGACATGGAGCTGGGATGAAGAAGCAGGTGCCTTATTATTTCTCAGTGCAGTAGGTTTTTCCAGGATCCAGAGCTGCTTCTGGAGGCTGTACATGGTTTCTTAAAGAGGATGAGGTTGTTTTAGAGTTATGGTGTCACCAGTTTTGGGGGAGACTCCTAAGACCTGGACAGAGTCACTGCTGTACAGACATTCCTTACTATCAGAACTAAATAGAATTAAGTGAAAATAAAAAAAGCACTAATACACCATTTATAGCCAAACATAATCAGTTGATTATATTAATATATCAGTAAATAATTACTGATTTATATTTGTCCAACTGGCTTATTCTGGTAGTAAAAACTTACAAACTTTGAAAATACGTTTTAATTTTCTGCAGATAAGTTTGTGGCTGGAATGTGTGATGTCTGCACAAGATACAGAGAAAATAAACTACAGACCTGACACAACAAGTGTTCCTCAGTTCCTTTATTGCTCAGCCAGAAGCTTCCTTATTAAAATCTGGATGAATTGCTCTCCACATAGCAGGAATATGAACTGTAAGTGATTTGGAGAGCTCTACATTTGCTTTAAATGCTGCTTATTGCCTTTCAAATACTCAGAGTTGAAAAATTGCCTCTTCTGAGGCTGAAGGAGCTGGAAGCAATTGCCCATAAAGCTGTTGTTAGTAATGACAAATCAATAATGTGCTTGTTAATTGTTAATCAGGAGTCAGGGAGATGCCAGAGAACCCAGAACAGGTTGTGTTCAGGGAAGCCTTGGAGTGGAAGGCTTTGGAAATAAATCTTGTAGGGGGGTTATTAATTGCTTATCAGCACAGAACAAAGGGGTGGTTATAAGTTGGTCTTTTCAGCATACGGGAGCTATTGTTTTTGTGAAGAATTACCTCATCAGTCATGCCCCAGAGCTCCTTGAAGAGAAGGCCAAAAGTTCTCATGGTAAGCTATTGTCTGGGAAGAAAAAAACCTGAGAGACCTTTAGTTTAAGGGAAAAAAACGACAAAGTAAAGTGTAAAGTTTTGGCAACTCAGCCCTGATGTGCCACAGAAAAAACACAGTCTGTGTGTGCATTTCCAGTTGTGTTAATGGTTTCTCAGCAAAACACAACGTGGTTCTTTGATTCAGTCAAGAGTTTGTGCACAGCTTTAAGAGACTTAACCCAGCAGTGGGGAATCCTGCCTAATTCTTCATCCCTGAAATGCTGCTTGAGTCATTGTGTTTTAAAAGCTATGTGTCCATCTGCTTGGCATCTCCAAACATTCCAAACACACCTTGGCCTTTGTTTTGTGCAGGGACCAGACTGGAAGAGTCCTGGGTAGCTTGACCACAGCCACGTCATATCCAGTGCTAAAAACAAATTAGTTTCTAAGAACCCCTATGATCTGTAAAGCTCCTTCTTAAGTCTAACTCAGGATCTGCTGTGTTGGTTTAGGTTTTGGTTTGGGTTCTTTTTTTACAGTCAAGCCAAATTCTAGGTTTGCAAGTTTTAAAGCAGGTGTAAAACTCATCCTGGAGAAGAGAAGGCTCTGGGGTGACCTTAGAGCAGTTTTTCAGTGCCTAAAGGGGCTATAAGGGAGCTGAGGAGGGACTTTTCACAGGGACATGGAGAGGCAGAACAAGGGGCAATGGCCTGAATTGGAAAGAGCAGGTTTGGATTGGATATTAGAAAGAAATTCTTTATGTGAGGGTGGTGAGGCCCTGGAAGAGGTTGTCCAGAGAGATTATAAATTTCCCATCCTTAGAAGTGTCCAAGGCCAGGTTGGACATTGGGGCTTGGAGCAGCCTGGGACAGTGGGAGGTGTCCCTACCCATGGCAGGGGTGGCTCTGGATGGGATTTAAGGTCCCTTCCAACCCAACCCATTCTATGATGGTTCTGTGTATTTCAAATTCTTAAATTAAGCCCTTTCCCACCATTTGTACTTCATGAAACAACTTTGTGTTAGGGTGAGGAAGCGATGTGGGAGGTGATGACTGGATAATCACTCTCATTTCTCATGCTGATGTTGATTACAAACAACTTCCCATGGGATGAACAGAAGGATGGACAGAGGACAGATATTTTCCCCACCTGTGCAGCTGTGGTGGGGAAAGGAGAAAGCTCTCAGGGAAGGAGAAGCAGCTGTGTGGATGGATCCAATCTCAGCTGGATCTCAGCTGTTGGAAATGGGAACAAGAAGCAGAACAAGTTCCCAGGAAGGAGCATGTCCAGGAGAAGCTGTACCCATTCCCTGCGGCCACTGGAAGTGGGAATGTGTCCCGGGAAGAGCTGGAGCAGGGCAGAGTGCCAGGGCAGGGCTGTTTGCTGGCAGGAGGGTCAGGCCAGGCTGTGCAGTGGCCGTGCCAGGCTGGGGCTCTGCACAGGGCTTGCATTGTTCAACCCAAATTTATCAATTATTTATTTCCTTTCTTTTCTTTTAACTGCCTCCCTCCTTCTCTCCCAGGTCTGTTGTGTGGGAATTGTTTTGTTACTCTCAGGCTCTGGCACCCTTGCTGAGCATGAAGTTTAAGGGTTAGGAAACAATGAAATAATAATGAAATAATCATGGTCTGTTGTCCTGTACAAAACTTTTACACGTGATTTACTGGTTTTCTTTTCGTGGCACCTCACTGCCATTGAAGGAGAATCATGGAATCACAGAATGTTTGGGTTGGAAGGGACCTTAGAGCTCATCCAATTCCACCCCCCGAGAAAGTAATTGGAAAACATCCTAAATAACACACTATATTTTAGGACATAAATGTCATGTCTCAAGGACATCATCACACATACGAGTTCTTTGCTCAGTCAGGCACATGTTCAGAAGCACTGACCTGCATTTCCAAGAATAATTCTAAAATTTAGAAATTGAAACTTGATTTGGTGCAGTTCAGAAAGACATTCCTAAAATCCAGCTAGGAAGCGGAAAGGCAGGTTGTGTCAAGAAAAGAAAACAGTATATTAATGTAACACTTAATCTACTTACTATTCTTAATGTAATGTAACTTAACATTTAATGCGTTACTTAATAATGTAACTTATTGGAAGTCATTGCTGAAACAGTATCCGTCCAAATCCGAACAGTTTCTCTTCTCTCACCTTGACAAACTGGATAAATTAATTTCCCTTGATTTCTTTTCCAGCTGCTTTGAACAACCAGGATTTTCTGCCTGAATGTTAAAACAAAGAGAAGAAGAAGGAAGGGGAAGAAGGGAAGGGAGACGGGGAGGGAAGACGGGATGAGAAGGGATGGCAAAAGAAAAAGGAAGGGAATGGGAAGAGAAACGGAGGTTAAATAATATGTTTCCTTGTCGGGCACCATCGTGTATTTTACTTCCCATGGGTATTTTGCTTCTGTTTGTTTTGTTTGTTTTTTCGGTTTGCTGCCAGAGTACCAAAAATCCAGCACAATCACCTTCTCTCAACTCTTTTGTAGCGAACAGACAGCTCCTTATCTCGAACTCGAGCCCCCTATAAATGCGACATCCGACCCCTCGTAAAAACCATAAAAATTTCCCCAAAACGCCTCATTCCTAAATCCAGCTGGAGCAGAAGCGAAGCTGGGAGCGCTGCCACTCCTTTACCTGCAGGGCAGCTCCCGGCCCTCGCTGCGCGGCCCGGCGGGGCGGGGACAGGCGCGCTTGTCCTTGTTCCCAGAGCATGGCAGTCTGTGCGGCGGCAGAAGGCAGCGGTGGGGCCGCGGTGCCGATGCTCCGGTGCATCCCGGGGCTCTCCCGGGACTCTCCCGGGGCTCTCCCGGTGCTTCCCGGGGCTCTCCCGGCGCGGAGCGGCCGCGGGGGGAGCGCGGAGCCGCCGCCCCGCCCGCACCGCCAGGGGGCGTTCGGCGGCACGGTCCCCCCGCCGGGCGGAACCATCTCGGCTCGGGGGGGAGGCGCATGACGCGCTGCGGGCCGTGGCGCTCCGCGACAGCGGGCGGCACCGGGAGAAGGGTGACAGCGGCAGCACGGGACAGCGACAGCGGGTGACGACGACAGCGGCCTGGGCTTGTCGGGATAGCCGTAGCCCCGCCGCTCTGGGCGATGCCGCGTTGCTCCCCGCGCGGCGCTCGGTGGTGTGGCCCCACTGCGGCCCTCACGGCGCGGGCGGGGGCGGTTTTCCACAGGGCCGGGTTTCCATAGGGACTGCGGGAGCCGCTCCCGCCCCGCCGCGGCCCGGGCTCCCACACGTCGCCGCCGGCGCCCCGGGAGGTGCGGGGCCCTGCGCAGGTACGGAGTGCGGGAGGGCTCGGGAGGGGACCCGGCTGGAGGGGCAGCGCTGGCCCTCGCTGGCCCCGCTCAGCTGCCCCGGGACAGAATCCCAGAATTGCAGGACGGCTGGGGTTGGAAGGGACCTCTGGAGATGATCCACTCCACGCCCTGCCAAGGCGCGGTCACCTGGAGCAGGTGACACAGGAACGCGCCCAGGTGGCTTTGGAATAGCTGCAGCCAGGGAGATCCACAGCATTCCCAGGAAATGGGAATGGGCACGGCCCCGGGGCTGCCGGAGCTCCAAAGGGATGCGCAGGGTGGGACTGTTGGGGGTCTGGAGCTCGGCTGGATGATCGTGATGGATCTTTCCCAACTCAGCACATTCCGTGATTCTCCCTGGGCAGCTGTTCCTGTGCTCTGCCACCCCCATGGAAAGAAGCTCTTCCTCATGTGAGGTGGAATTTCTTGTTTTAGTTTGTGGCCATTGCTCCTCGCCCTGACCGCTGAAAGGAGTCTGGCACCATCAATGCTGGAAGTTGATGAATAATTATTTATATCAGGGTTTACTAAGGAAGTTGGTGACCTGGGATTTGGGAGACATGCCTAAAGGTCACTGGCAAGTGGGTTTTGTATGGCTTTTAAATTATTTTATATTATTATTTATTTTCCTGCCTTTGTGTCCAAGCACAAACACGATCTATTTGTCCTATTTAGATTATTGGATTTTGTCAAACCTTACTGACATCTGGCAGCTGAGGTGCAGGAATATTAATCCACACTAAACAATTACTTCCATCCTTGCTTTTCTGGGTGGAAATCAACTATTTACCTGTCTTTTCACTGCAAAAATCCAAATAAAATGTCTTAAGAGCTGAATGTCTCCTGTCAGCAAACGAGCTGCCTGATTCTAAGTGATTCAGACAAATCTCTTCTTCATGGAAGTGGCAGCAGCCCTGACCTGGCAGAGAGCTGCTGGAATAACTTCCCAGCTCATGCTTTGTTCTCAGCAGTATGAAACAATCCCATGATTAAGATACCTAGATGAGATGAGGGAAATAAGGTTCCATTTCTTGCCCAGTGTTTCTATCAGATTACTCTTAATTTTTGCTGACAGTATCTTGCAGCTTTTCCACTTTGTTGCGTTTTATGGGAGGTTTGACTTTCTTTTTTTTTAGATCCTTGTTGGAACAAAAGGAGCAAGGTCCCAATAAATGTTATTCTCTGCTGTGAGAAGCACTGCAAACATCCTGATAAAACCAAAATTAAACCCTCGCTGTAGCCAAACAAACCAACCCAACCAACCCAATCTGGCCCTGATGACATTGTGTGATAATTTTATTTTTCCATGGAGGTGGATTCAGGTTGGCTGGCACAGGGTGGTTTTATTGGCAATGCCTGAATCCTGCTCAGGGGAGTGCAAAAGTGCTTAAACCTGCATTTAAATCCTTTCTCTTTTTTGGATTCATTCAGCATTTTCCTCTTTCTGAGAGTTTCCTCCCCAAACCCTTCTATTGATGGAGTTATAGTTGTTTATTACAATGTATGTAATGTTTTAAAGGATATGGAGGATGGCTTCAGTTTGTGTCCTAACAGCAGGAGACTGAATGCAGATATCTTCCAGAAATGCAAAATGTTTTGTTATAGAGCTGGGATTTCTTTTCTGTACCAGTGATGTAGCAGGGATTGACCTAAACCTAAACCTAAGCATACTTAAAATATCCTAAAAGAATATTTTTATGTCTTCTAACAGAAGTGGTGTCAGAGATAGCAAAGGAGAGAAGGAGGGATTTTTCAGTAGAGAAAATCCAGCCATGCTTGCTTCCCATTGTTCTAAACCAGGTGTATGTTGGATTTTTAACCTAAATGCCTTGCAAAATACAGGAAAATCAGGTCTGAACAACTTCTTTTTAAATATAAAATATACAGATACTTTTTGTTGAAATACAGGGAGATTATAATGCATGGCTTGGCATTTTGGCACAACACCTTGGACTTGTACTTGAGCATCTGCTGCTGCCAAGTTGAGCTGCAGAGCTCTGAGAGCTCCTTCTGCTGTGGGCTGAGAGCCCTTTAGCAGGATTTCTCTGGAAAGCTGTATTTGGATAGGGAATATTTCCCATTCCATGCCCCAGGTAACCTCACGAAGCACAGGTGATCAGTTATGAAAACAATTTCCAGCTCCCCAACTCCTTATCAGTGCTCGGAGTGCGACTTTGTAATCCTTCCCTTTCTTATTGTGTGACATCCACGTGCGTGGAAGGGAAAAACACGGTCTAAAAATAGGAAAAAGTGACTGCAAAGCTTTTGGAAGAGGCAGTGGGGAGCTAGAGTCACGGCCAGGGAATTATTTTTAACTTTGTGTTGAAATTTTGATCTGCTGACCTGTTTATTGTGCTCTGTCGGTGCTTCTCCATATTTATTGTTATCTTAGGGATGCCAGAACTGAAATGTGGGTTATTTTTGTAACTCTTTGCATGTTTTAGTTTACCAGGAGGTTCCACCTTGCTATGAGAACCCAAGATGGATCCAGAAGAGCAGGATTTACTTGGGGATTACAGATACAGGAATTATTCTTCAGCAATTGAGAAAGCTTTGAGGAACTTTGAATCTTCCAGTGAATGGGCAGATCTGATCTCTTCCCTTGGCAAACTCAATAAGGTACAGTGTCAGGGGAATATTTTGTCATTTGTTTATTGTATTTGTATTGTTATGAACTCTTCTGTCACCGCACTTGGAAAAACTGCAAATGCACTTCAGAAAAATAATGGACGGAGCTAAGTCAATATCTTTTATATAAATGTGAGAAATTCTGGTGAAATCAGCAGAGTTTTCCTGCAAATGATATTTGCTGCCTTTATACTGCTAAGTTAATTTATTTTTTGCATCAAAGAAACTCTCAGCATGCTGCTACTCACTCTAGAGCAGCTAAAAAGCTTTTCTGAGAACAGGAGGTCACAAGTTTTAGAATATTTTCTGAGTCAAAACTTCTCTTTAAAGGTCATATTTACTTGGCTGTGCCCATTCCTTGGAATTGGGGAAATTTGGTTATACCTTTTGTATGACCATGGAGAGAGGCAGAAAGAAAGAAATATTGTTTTGGAACAAGAGTTGCACATTTCTGCCTTCACTGTTTCATCCCGATCACTGTTGAGTCAAGAGCCTGAGTCCTTCAAAATGCTTTTCTCAAAAGGGAAACGATGAAATAATTAAAGTGAGAGGTGGCTTTGATCTTTTATCTTGACCCAGATGAACACACTGAACTGATGAGCACCTACCTGAGACTCTTATTCAGGTACAGAATTGCCAAAATATGTGGCAGCACAGGAGAAACAAAGGGAAAAGCTTTCAGCTGATCCAGCAGTCCATCTGCTGTGGGATTTTATGGATTTAATCTTTTTAGGAGCTTAGGAATTGGTGGAGCAAATCATGCCCAGCGTTCAGCCCTGCCTGTTATCTGAAAATAAGGAGGATGTGGCAGGGGAAGGTGTTGCCAAAAGGAAGACTGGGAAATAAGATGTCAGTAACTATTGCCTGAACTTCTGTGATGACTTGGTCTCCTAGAGCCTCAAACAGAAATATTATTGTTGGCTTTTATCAGGGTTGGGGGAGGTGTTTCTAACAGAAAAACCTCCATTTTCCTGCAGTCAGTGGTGGAGGTGGATGAGCAGGAGAGAGGAGATCAGCAGGATGTCAGCAATAAAATTGCTTTTACAAACTCCATGTGGTTATATTGAGGATATATCCTGGGAGTCACCTGAGTGCAAGGATAACTGATCTTAATCACACATGAAAATGCTGAGAAAGGGAGGGACAAAACACCAGAAGTGAAGAAGTTCAGAAATTCTTTTCCAGAGCTGTGTGAAAGATGTTGTTGCCTCTATGGGTGTAATATTTTCTGAGGCTTTCTCCCCTGCAGGCTCGATTAAGACACAAACACTCTCTTATTTCCATTAAGCTCAGTGGCATCACCCTCCAGGTAATCCAAGGTCTGTAGAAAGCAAGGCAGGCTCTTATTCCTTAAAAATGAGGTAAAAAGAATGGAGGGAGCTGCTCCTTGGCTGGTGAAGAGAAACAGCTCTGCTCCTTCTCTGTTATTACTTGATGATCTTCAAGGTCTCTTCCAACATTGCTGATTCTGTGATTCTACTCAGAATAAACTGGAGGTTGTTTTTGAGTTTCTCTCTTGCTTCTACAGCTCTAAATAATATTTCATGGTGACTTGTAGAACCAGGGAAGCAACATCTGAATGCTCAGCCAGAAAGATCAGTTTGCAGAACTGGAGAGATTTTATTTCATCATTTAAGGGAGATGAGCCTTATCTAACTTGACATGACTTCAGCACAGACAGCTTCACCTTAAATTGCTTTTAGACAGGCAGAGGAATAAAGGGGTTTATTTTTTTGTTTTTTGACTCATCTCTTGCTCAAAGTAGGTCAGATGAATGTTGCCCTAAAATTATGTGTGTTCCTCATGGGTTTTATGGGGAGCTTGAGGTGAGTTACTGCAGTTTTGCCGACGGTTTTTGGCTGTTTTTTGGGTTTCTGAGGTCAGGAAAGATGAATCTCCCCTGCAGGGATAAAGAACTGCAGGTACCAGGTGTGAGTATGAGAGAATTGGCAGAATTTGCTCATTTATTTTACACCCTAAGCTCATAAGGGAAAGATTTTGAGGGTTAATTGGAAGGCTGTGGGTGTTCTACATCATCATGAGAGAAGAGAAACAGTGGGAAGCAGTATTTATAAATAAGAATATAAATGGGCAGATGCAAACAGGTGGATCAAATAGGAAGCAAATATGCATGTCAGTGGTTTAAGGATTTTATGAAATCACTTTCATACTTTGATAGAAAAGCTGCTGGGGTGGAGAGATGTTGCCTTTTAAACTGGTGACCCTGGATCCCTGGAATGTCCAAGGCCAGGTTGAAGCAGCTTGGGACAGTGGGAGGTGTCCCTGCCCATTGCAGGAGTTGGAAAAAAATGATCTTTAAGGTCCCTTCCAACCCAATCCATTCTGGAATTTTAGTAGTATTTGCTCTAAAAGAGCATTTTCAAACTGCTTTTTATCCTTGGACATAACACAAGTCTGTAAATCCAACCTTTAGTCTTCACTCCACAATTTCAAAGCAATTAAAAAAAAAAAATCTAACTTCCAACAGAAAATAAATCTGTTACTTCTTGGTTCTGAAGGCTTTTCTTGCCTCAGAAACTTCAAGGTGAACTTGATCTCACCCAGAGCCTTGTTCTGTTTGGAGGGGAAAGGCAAACAAGCCCCAGAAGTCATTGCAGCTGCACATTGAGGTTTGTTTGAACAGCAACGCTCAATGTCACAATCTGTCTGTTCTTGAGGGAGAGAAGAGGAGGATTCTTCTGAAGCAGGGATTTAATGAGTGCAGCCATTAATTAAGCAATTGCTTCATATGAAAAGTCAGGCTGCCAGGGCTTTATCCCAACTGCTGGCTCAGTTACAGACTTCTGCTGAAGACAAACCTTATTTCTATTTTGGAGAAGTTGCCTCCTAATTATTTTATTTTTTCACTAAACCCAATGGACAAACACAATTTTCAGGATTGGGGATATTTCATACAACTTTTTTCCCTCTTTTTTAATACAACTCCAGCTCCTACTTTGCTTACAACCACCTTTAAAATTCATTCTATTCATGGTATAAAATTCATGGTATTTCAATGGAAGCTGGAGCTCTGTTTAGAATTTTTTTACTTCTAAAATGAATCAGTGGAAAATGGAATCACAGGTTCCTCTTCTCCCCCTCTCCTCACAATCACAGCTGTTTAAAACAAGAATTATGGTATCTCCTAATTGAAGATAATCGTATAAATTGATGCTGCCTTTTCCTGGAATTCTAGTAATGGAAATAAAAATGTTTACTGAATTTGCATGGGTTTTTTATCAATTTTTCAACTGTTCTCTAGTGGTGCTACAAAGCTGTACAGAAGGAATTAAACCAGGAACTGAGGAAATGCAAGTATTCCTCTCTGTGTGTGTGCATGGGTTTGGTTTAATTTTAAGGCACAGGTGCAAAAAATAGCAAGTTTTCCTTTTGTAGACAATTCTGTACTTTTATAGCCCAGTTTCACAGAAATTCTGAGCATCCTTATGTTTAGTGGCAGATCCTGAACGTGGGAACAACGGTGTGGGAATGGGATCTCAAGTTTATCCACCTCTAACAGCTAAAGTTTTCGTTTCAGCATTCCCAGATCCTGATTCCTTGTGCTTTTTTCACCTGTGGAAGCTCAGGATATTTAAAATTCAAACTTGCAAAAAATAGCAAGTTTTCCTTTTGTAGACAATTCTGTACTTTTATAGCCCAGTTTCACAGAAATTCTGAGCATCCTTATGTTTAGTGGCAGATCCTGAACGTGGGAACAACGGTGTGGGAATGGGATCTCAAGTTTATCCACCTCTAACAGCTAAAGTTATAATTTAAGCATTCCTGGATCCTGATTCCTTGTGCTTTTTTCACTTGTGGAAGCTCAGGATATTTAAAATTCAAACTTCTTAACTTTGCCTGTCAGCTCAAGGAAATTAATTAGCATTTAGAAATCTATTATCCTGTCACTCTTATTTCAGTGAACACTCTGAGATCCCTCTGCAAATTAATTCCTTTCAAACCTTTTAAAATTCTTGGATCTGTGCAATTCTGGGGAAACTGGGAAGAACCTTTCAGCAAAGCAGCAGCCAGGCCACCTCTGCTGGGAGGGCTCTTGGGGCGACCACAGCCTTCTAAAATGTTGGAGTGGGGTTTAAAATCCCCGAATCTGCCGCGAGATCAGGGACAACTGGGAACTTTTAACAAGATGGGATTTTGGGATGGAATTCTTCCCTGAGAGGGTGCCCAGAGAAGCTGTGGCTGCCCCTGGATCCCTGGCAGTGCCCAGGGGACAGTGGAAGGTGTCCCTGCCCATCCCTGGATGATCTTTAAGGTCCCTTCCAAAGCATTCTAAATGTTTTGCTTATCTATCCCTGATGTTTGGGGGAGGGAGTTCTTATTTACTTCGAATCCTTAGGAAATGTTGGAGCCAAACCATTATTTCTGTAGTGGATCTGATTGTCTGTGTCATAAACACTGAATGTTTCCATTTTCTGCCTGGCTGATATTTAAATTCAAACTGTTGGAGTATGAGGATGGTATTTGTTCACTCTGAATACTGAAAGAGAAAATATTTACCACTGGCCTAGTTTTTTGTAATTAACTCCTTTTATGTCTATAAATATACAGAGAGGGTGTGGGCAAATACTTGCCAAGTAATATAAATAGAAAGTTTCAAAGTCCAACTTTCCAGCAATCTTCAAAGTTCTTATGAATATTAAGGATTTTAATGTTGAAATCATATTCCTCATCTAACACATGGATAAATGTCTCAAATATAAAAGGTGTAAAAAAGGTAACTCCACAAATATAACCTGGTTTAGTTAAATACGTGAAATATCGCTCTATTCTTGGATTCTGGTTTTTATTACCCACTAAATGCAGATCTGCCCATCCTGGGGGAGGGAGGGAAGGAAATGAAGTGGCTCGAAGTGACATCTGTGTGTCTGCCAGGATGGTGTGACATTTCTGTTTGCTGTTGTTATAAACTCTCAACGTTTTTCCTTCCTGAGTAAATTCACTGCCAGCTGGTCTTACTGAAGGGCGCTGGGTTTATCTCCTCCCCTTCCTGCAGAGGAGTGGGCAGTGTTAAAGTGATCTTGGCTTTATTCCACAAAGGGTTATTTCACTTTCTGCTGGTTTTCCAGGCAGGATAGAAGAACCTCAAGTTGAAAACAATGCCGTAGGATAAGACCATCATTTAACTTTGGAGAGAGTTAAGAATGTGCCTGATCCTGGAAACCTCCCAAATGTCCACTGGAACATCTATTTGTGTTTGCTGACTGATCAAAGCCTGAAGTGCCCTTGACTTGCACCTTCTCTCTTTAATTGTCTCTGACTTGAAGAGAAAACTTATTTATTTCCCTTGACTTGCAACTTCTCTTTTTAATTGTCTCTGACTTGAAGAGAAAACTTATTTATTTCCCTGCTGAAATGCTCTGGTGGCTCAAGGAAAGGAGTAGCCTTTCCCAAAAAGGGAGGCACAGTTTTTCCTAAAACCTGGCCCATCAGCAAAACTCATTTAATTATTTCCTGTCCTGAAGATCTTTTATTTGTACATCAATGCAGTGAATATAGATATTAAAATTCTTGCCCCGAGAAGCTGTGGCTGCCCCTGGATCCCTGGCAGTGCCCAAGGCCAGGCTGGACACTGGGGCTTGGAGCAGCCTGGGACAGTGGCAGGTGTCCCTGCCATGGCAGGGGTGGCACTGGATGGGCTTTAACGTATTTCCAACCCAAACCATTCCATGAT
Organism: Origma solitaria; assembly: GCA_013397895.1. Classification (NCBI taxonomy): domain Eukaryota; kingdom Metazoa; phylum Chordata; class Aves; order Passeriformes; family Acanthizidae; genus Origma; species Origma solitaria. The sequence goes on along the minus strand of VZRL01004091.1, from coordinate 585,420 downwards.
TCTATACATGAATTGAAAATATATGAGGAAAGATAAATCTCTAATTCTTTCTTTATTCCTTAAAAGCTGAGATGTTCTTCTTGTCACTTCCCTATTCCTCCTGGCGACAGGATAAGGATACCCTGTCCCAGTCCTGCTCTTTGACTTCCTTTTCCCTCCTCTGGACAGAGTCAGACCAGGCTTTTCTACATTTTCCATCACTGATTCTACATAAAAACTCAGTTGAAAAGTTCTGCTGTTTCACTGTAACAAAATGCAATTATGAGTTAAACTCTTGAATGCATTTAGTCCCTCTCATCATTCCTGTCAATCATTAACGTGCAGCCATTATATATTTTATGTTTCACATTATAACTCTCTATTCTCCTGTCCTTTCTCCCCCAGGCTCTCCAGAGTAACCTCAAGTATTCTCTGCTGCCCAGAAGGCTGATCATCAGTAAAAGATTATCCCAGTGTTTGCACCCAGCCCTGCCCAGTGGGGTGCACTTAAAGGCTTTAGAAACCTACGAAATAATCTTCAAAATCATTGGCACAAAATGGCTTGCCAAGGATTTATTCCTGTACAGGTAATTTAATTTTTTTTCTAAGCCATAACCATCTCAATCTATTGGAATTAACTATTTTTTTTTTTGTCACTTCTTTTTGATTCAAAGCTCTGGCTTGTTCCCTCTGCTGGCAAATGCAGCAATGTCAGTGAGACCTGTTCTCCTTGGGTTGTATGAGAAATATTTTCTCCCTCTCCAAAAATCCCTCCTGCCTGGTCTCCAGGCCTTTGTAATTGGGCTGCTGCCTGGCTTGGAAGAAGGATCCGAAATTTACGACAGGTAATATTAATTATTCCATATTAATTTAAACAATATCCAGTATTTTGCTTTTCTATGGAATTCTCAAGAAATTTCTGTCAGATATCTGTAGGTGGAAGAACAGTGGGACCTGGGAAGATGAAGTAGAAAAACTCTCTCCCCTCTTTTCATCACAGGAAGAGAAGAGGGAAAAGAGGGTTTAAAATAGCTGTGCTGAGAGAAAGGAATAAAAAATTTCTTAAAGCTCCTCTGACCTCTTAAGTAATTAATTTGACCACCCAAACCACTGCTCTGGAGAGGAATTCTATTTGAATGCTTCAATATGAGAGAGCAACGGAATTCTTTCCAGTATTTCTATACAATCTGCCAAAAGTATGGAGCAGGGACTTAATGAGAACTGCAGATGAACTTCCAAGATCTGACCTCTGGTTTTATACCTTTTCTTCCCTATTTTTGATGGCATCATTTCCCTCTTTGCCTCGAACAAACTGGATCAGACAGGACTACATGACCATATATTTCATAAATATTTTTCTAATGAATATATTCATAAATATATTTCTAGTGAAATATTTATGTTAAAATTAATTTAATGGTGTTTTTGGTGAAGTACGAACTTACATGAGGAAGTTTTTCTTCAGTTTACTCATTGCAATGATTCTGGTGCAAGAATATCTCATCAGAAGATGTGTTAGGTTAATTTGAAATTATTTTTCATGAGAGGCTCTCCACTGAGTGTTTTCAGAACTTTCAGTATTGGGGACTAAAATTAATAAATCTCCTGCTGTTCCTGAAAGTGGCCAAAGTGCTGAGCTTGTGCTTCAGCCTAGACACCATTTTCTTCTCAAAATATGCCTGAGTTTGTGCACTCACACTGAAAATGGAAAAGGAAGACTGGTTTGAGGCATTTTTTTATAAAGAAATGGAAAAGAACATCACATTAGGAGGATGTTTCCTCTTCTGAGCTGGGCTTCTTCCTCTTTTCTCAATTTTGCATTCCTCACGGGAGGTTTTAATTGCTCCTTTATGGTAAATACCAAAGTGTTCCCAGGGCAGGGAATGTGCCTCAGGTCACAGGACTGCAGTGGGGTGGTCTGGGGCTCCTATCAGGGTGTCCTGTGTGCAATGTGTGGTTTTATCTCATGGAATCCCAGAATGGTTTGGGTTGGAAGGGACCTTAAATGCCATCCAGTGCCACCCCTGCCATGGGCAGGGACGCCTCCCACTGTCCCAGGCTGCTCCAAGCCCATCCAAACTGGCCTTGGGCACTGCCAGGGATCCAGGGGACTTCACATCTTGTTTTTTTCATCCAGTCAAAAATTAACCCTGTTGATTTGAAAGTACAAATTTTTAGGATAACTTCCAGCTCCCAGACTGATAAACTTGGCTTTCAGACTTCAGCATGTGCTTAAATTACTTCTAATTTACCATTTCACACCTCTGACCATAAATATTTTGCAGAGGTACTGCAGTTATTTGGTCAGAGCTAAATATTTGCAGATATTTCATGGATAAACTTTGTTTTAATGACAAAGAATTGATTGGCTTTGATTATTTTTGTACAACAAGATTCATCCACCATCACCTGCTCTAGGGGAAGGTTCCTTGCCTATGGCAGGGGTGGAATGAGATGGTTTTTAAGGTCCCTTCCAACCCAAGCCATCCTGGCATTCTGTGTTCAGCTGTAATACAAAGATGAACAAATCAAATAAATTCTGTTAACTATATATAATTACCTTTGTGTGGTATAAAATTAGCTAACAAAGGTCTTTTTTCTCCTCCTTTTCCCATTCCTTGCCTATGGCAGGGGTGGAATGAGATGGTTTTTAAGGTCCCTTCCAACCCAAACCATCCTGGCATTCTGTGTTCAGCTGTAATACAAAGATGAACAAATCAAATAGATTATGTTAACTATATATAATTACCTTTGTGTGGTATAAAATTGGCTAACAAAGGTCTTTTTTCTCCTCTTTTTGCATACCTGTGTACAGAACAGATGCTCTGCTGGTGAAGCTGTCCCTGCTGATGGGCCAGGAGGTGTTCTATGGAGCTCTGTGGGGCAGTGTCCTGGGCAGCCCCTCCATCAGGCTCCCTGCTTCCCTCTTTGTTGTCAGCCACATCAACAGGGAACTCTCTGGCAAACAGCAGAAATTCATGCTCGGCACTGATTATAAACTCACAGTAAGTTCATTTTGCACTCCACAATCTCAGCAGATTGGGCCTTTTCTGGATTCAATTAGGATGCCGTGCAATTAAAAATATTCTGGGGGGAGAGAAAGAGGCTGAAAGGTCCATGCTTTGAAATTACTTAATATATTTAATGTTGAAGAGCAGCTTTTCTGGTTCCAGTGTTTAATGTGCAGTTCCCAAAGTGTTTGCAGTTCTGAAATTCAGTGTCTTTTTATTTTTCCAGTAAAATGGAAATTTTCTGTAGGGAGTAATTCATGTTGAGTGATGGAATAAATGTAAGAGTAATTAGAGTACTTTAATATCTGCATTTTGTGAGGCTTTACATCTTGCCTGGTGATGTAACTCTGGGACATTCTGTATTGTTACAAAACCAAGTATTAACAATTGTTTTAATACCCACAAAAATTTGTTTGAGCTCACTTTGGGTGCAGGAGTTAAGTTGTAATTATCCTCTTATTTAAACAAAATATTTTTCACAGGTAGCCAAATTTTCTTCCTTTCCTTCCTGTGATTATTTGATTGTCATTTAAATGTTGTGTTTTCCTTTCACAGATAAAGTCTTTGTGTGTGTCAGTACTGGATTCCAATGTCCTTGTGCAGAGGAACACTCTGGAAGCAATCCTCTTCTTTTTCCCATTTTATACAGCTTTGGTAAGAGGATTATTTGGGGATTGTCCCATGGCAGGTGTGTTCTGTGCCCCCAGCCCAGCTCCCACCTCTGTTAGTGCCACACGACTGCATTTTGTACCTCCTAAATCAATGAATTTTGTGGTTTCTTGTGCCACATCCATTTGAGGAGTGAAGGAGACTCTGCTGCTTTCCAGAGTCTTTACAGCTTCAAAGACATGACTGAAGTTGGGATTTCACAGGGGTTCACTTGGGATGTGCTTGAAGTATCCAGGCTTGAGAAAATCATATGGAAAAAAAATGAGTTTTTTCAATTCGGATTTTGGAATTGTCCACACTAAGCTAAGCTGTTTCTGGTAAAGACCAGGGGAGAAAATACTACTTGGAGCAAGAGTTATTTCCATTGTTTCCTCACTTCCCTGTAGGAGAGGCAGTGTTTTGGATGGAGCAAGGATTTTTAAGTCTTAAGGAGAAGAGAAGCTTTGGGGGTGACCTCATTGTGGCCTTGCAGTGCCTGAAGGAGCCCCAGGAAACATGGAGAGAGACAATTGCCAAGGGATGGAGGGACAGGACAAGGGGATATGGCTTCAGAGTAAAAGATTGTAGGGTTAGATGGGATGTTGGGAAGGAATTGTTCCCCATGAGGGTGGGGAGGGGATGGGATGGAATTCCCAGAGCAGCTGTGGCTGCCCCTGGATCCCTGGCAGTGCCCAAGGCCAGGCTGGACATTGGGGCTTGGAGCAGCCTGGGACAGTGGGAGGTGTCCCTGCCATGGCAGGGGGGCCACTGGATGGGCTTTAAGGTTTCCTCCAACCCAAACCACCCTGAGATTCCATGATCACACCTGTGTCAGATTCCTTGAGATTGCATCCGTTTTCTTGAGATTTTTAACATCTTCTTGTGGATGGTTACCTTTTTCCCAAAACATGAATATTCCCGGTTAAAAACTCAACCCATCACCAATCTGATTCCTTTCAGTGCTCACAAACAGCTGAAATATCTTTCTTTTCCACCCTAGGACTGCAAGGAAAGCACCATCCTGCTACGAAGGGCTGATTTGGTTTATATCCTGGCAGCAGCCACCCAGACACTGCTGAGGAGAGACATGTCCCTCAACAGGAGATTGTATGCGTGGTTGCTAGGTATTGTACAAAAGCCAGGGAGATTCCATATTCTGAATATTGAGAGCAAAAAAATTCAGTGCTTATAATTGCAATACACCTTCTCAGCTGTTAATGAATGATGATAAAGTAAAGTGGTGTTTATTTGCCATTTAGTAAGTGCCTTAATACAATCAGACATTTGGCAAACAGGGCTTCTCTGAAGAGGTGAATTTATTTCCCTCTGAATCCCAAGGTATCTGATAAGTTCTGGTTCCACCCACAGCTTGCTGTGAAGTGGTTCAGTGGATGAAAGGAGTGGGGCACTATTTTAACCTTCTTTTTCTGGAAGAAATAGTAATTCCCACATTTATCTGGCCTTGATTTTATGTGCTGTGTTGAGCATCTGGATGCCTCAAACTGCTGAAATGGCAAAGGTTAAAAATGCAGTGGAATTTCGGTATAAACCCCTGTGTTCAGTGCTCTGTGCTGCTCTCTGAGCTCCTCCTGCCTCTGTTTTCTTGTAGGCTCTGATATTAAAGGTGGCACTTTTGCTCCAGACTCCACCACTTCTGAAGACCATGCTGTTTATTTCTTTGGAAAATACTCTAAAGATCTTTTGGTTGAGGTTGGTGTTCATTGTATACAGATATATTCCAGATAAATTCATGATCCTTTAAATTTTAGCACAAACTGTGTCCAGAATTATTCCCAATTATTGGTTTGTCCTTCACTCTCTGTCCCTGTGGTTATATTTCCATCTGTCTCAAAGCCTCTGTGCTGTATTTATCCCAATATTGGATTGCTTATGGAATCTAAGGAAACCAAAGGGAAGCATCTTAGCTGAACTACCTGAATTATTTAAAAATGCTACTCTGGATAAGATCAGCCCTGAGTAGAGATGATGGGAAGATGGCATTGATTTGTCAGCCCTGGATGGAAAATTGGAGTTCATTTGTAGCCAGTCCTAAACAAAATTAAATTTAGAAACACTTCAGCTCTTAGTAAGATGACAATCTGTCTCTGATGTATTACATTGGGATGTTTTCCTTTTCCTAGAGTTTGATTGTGATTTTGCATCAGAAATTCCCAGAGTCTGACCCAGAGGAACAGCACCAGGCTTATCTGAAACCCTTCCGGATCCTTATCAGCCTCCTGGACAAACCTGAAATAGGTAAATTGTTTGTCCCTGCTGTTCTCACTGCCGGGGACTGTCCCAACTCTGGGTAGGACTTCAAAAACCCTTCACAATCCTTCCCAATCCTGAGTGTGTTTTGTGGGAGTGTGCAGGAGGCTGTTCCTTGCCTTGGCCCTGCTCTGAACAAACCTCCTCTGCAGGTTAGCTCTGGCTCATCACAGAGCCCTGCAGAGCATGGATGGATCTCAGTGAGGAAAATGCACATCAGTGCCCTCCTGTTGGGTCAGCTCAACCCCAACCCTGCAGGCTGGGGTTTGTGCCAGCCCCAACCCTACAGGGTGGGGACAGAGTGTCTTGAGAGCTGCTCAAGCAGGAGAGGCCCTGGGGGTGCTGGGGACAGCGCTGGACACGAGCCCAGGGCTGCCCAGGGGGACAAGAGCCAATGGCCCTGGGCTGGATCAGCAATTGTGTGTCCAGCAGGAGCAGGGCAGGGATTGTCCCTCTGTGCTGGCACTGAGAGCCCCTCCAGGGCTGGCTCCAGTTGTGCTCCTGCAGGAGAGCCCTGGAGGGGCTGGAGGTGTCCAGGGCAGGGAACGGAGCTGGGAAGGGCTGAGCCCCAGGAGCGGCTGAGGGAGCTGGGAAAGGGCTCAGCCTGGAGCAAAGGAGGCTCAGGGGAACCTTGTGGCTCTGCACAGCTCCTGCCAGGAGGGGACAGCCGGGGGGGTCGGGCTGTGCTGCCATGTCCCAAGGAAAAGGACAAGAAGAAATGGCCTCAAATTGCACCAGGGGTGGCTCAGGTTGGAGACTGGGAAAAGTTTTCCCTTCAAGAGAGGCCTTGGAATGAGCTGCCCAGGGAGGTTTGAAGTCGCTGTCTGTGGCAGTGTTCAGGAGCAGTGTGGGTGTGGCCCTTGGGGACAGGGTTTGGGGTGCTGCTGGTGCTGCTGGGGTGGTGCTGGGTGATCCTGAAGGGTGATCCTGAAGGGCTCTCCCACCTTGATGGTCTGGGATTCTGTGCCCTGAACTGATGGTCACCTAAAGACAGCACTTCCACCCTTATCTCAATATTCTGATTTGTTCCATGGAGTTTATTTGCTGGAATGCTCTTCCCTGTGCCGGGTCTGTCCTGCTGTGTCCATGCAGCACCAGAAAATGAGGCTCTGCCCATCCTTATTTTCAAGGACAAATTCATCTTTCTGCACTAAAGAATTAAACTAAAGTGACTTGACAAATGTTTTAGGATTTAAAAATATTCTGTGTGGGGAGTGATGTTGCCAAAGAGACCAAGGTTGTTTCCATTGTAAATGTATTGATTAATCTAATTTAGAAAGTAAATGAGAGACATTACTCTACTGGATGTGTTGCTTGGCTGCCTGACAATCAGCATTAATCTAAAGTACAAATAAAGGGATAATAAATCCCTTTTAAGGCAGGGATATTTAGCTAAACTGCATTATCCAGTTTAATCTTTCTGTTCCAGTCAGCACACAAAGTTTAACTCCTTGAGCCTTAAGTGATTAAGACTTTCACTCCCTTTGGAAATGGATTTAACAATGCAACTATTATTTAAAGGTATCAAACTCAACATAACAAGAATCTTTGACCTTTTGTGCTCTTCTTAGTCAAACTTTTTTTTCGTATTTAAAACCACTCATTGCAATGTTTTATACACTACTTTTTTTTTTTTTTTAATTATTCCAAGTTTAAGGCATTGAAATTCTTATTTCTTCACCTCCTCTGTAGACAACTCCTGGATTCTTTTTCCCTTCCCTTGCAGGGCCTCAGGTTGTTGGGGATCTGTTCTTGGAAGTTCTCAGAGCTTTTTATTCCTACTGCAAAGACACCCTGGGTTCTGATCTCAAACTCAGCTACAATCAAAGTGGCAACATCCTGGCAAGGTACAGACAAGTTTCCAACTCGGAGCTGAAATTGGATCTTTTTTTTAAGTGAAATTTTTTAAATCAAGCAATTTAGGGAAGGTCTGTGATTTCCATCATCTGAAAGATGCTCCAACTCCAGCAATTCTAGAATTACTTAGTCTTCGATTTAAAATAATTAATGTTTTTAACTTGTAGAAAAAGGGAAGAAAAGACTTTAGAATGCATCAGCTCATGTGATGTGAATCCTCACTGACCTCTGGTTTTCTTTTCCTTTTCTTTCCCTTCCCAGTGCAATCAAAGAGAACAAAAATGCTTCAGAAATTGTCAAAACAGTGAATTTGTTGATCACATCCTTAAGCACTGATTTCCTCTGGGATTACCTGACCAAATGCTTTGAAGATTGTTTCAGGTGTTTATGTTGTCCAATGTCCTCTCACAAATGCCACTTCAGAGCTGTCTGTTAAGGATAATGATATTTACTGAAGCTTTTAAGGGACATCACACATGGTAGAACCAGCCCGATCTGTAAGTTGTGTCCACAAATATTTCAGGAATGCAATCAGGTAAACAATTTGATGGAAATTTCGCAACAAAAGAAATTCAAATCAACAGCTGAAGGAGGAAAAATGGTTGGGAGAGGGGAAGTGGACAGGTCTTTATAGAAGAAAAATAAAGATCCTAAATGGTCTTTAAGGTCTGTTCCAACCCTGTGATTCTATGATATATCTCTTTTTATCCTTTTCTAACTTTAAGAAAGAAGATTGTGCTTCAAATAGTGAGATTCCATCTGCAAATCAGCAGCTCTTAAGCATCCCACACGTAGCTTAGGTTGTTTTGACAGAATATTTTCTCCTGCTGTGTTAGAAGCCCTTTGCCTCGAAGCTGTTCAGTATTTTATGCTGCTTTTAATGAAGCTTTTTGGTCGTAACCAGAATTTTGCCATGAAAAAAACTTACATAAGAATATGTCTTTCACTCCAGGAACAAATCCACAGAGACGAGGTATCCTCTGGAAAGTGTCAGCACTCCTCCTACCATCTCCGAGCTCTGCACCCTGCTGGTGTTCCTGCTGGATGTGATTCCTTTGGTAAGGCAGCCTCATTTATCAGTCATGGAGCACTGATGGATAAGATGTGATAATTCCTTTCAACATTGCTCCTTTCTTTCAGGAGCTCTACTCCGAAGTGCAGACTCAGTACCTTCCCCAGATGCTCAGTTACATGGTGCAGTCTCTGCTGGAAAACATGGAAGTGTTGGGCTTGCCAGAACTCACTCATGCCTTAAAGACCTGTTTCAAGGTGCTCAGCAAGGTGCAAATGCCTCCTTCCTACCTGGACATCGAAACAGGCAGTGGCAATGGGGTAGGTGATTTTCAGCCCCTCAGAGATGGTTAAAACTGCTTAAAACTTTCAGTGACAGAAGTGATTTTAAAATGCTGGTTCTCCTCTTTTCAGCCTAGATGGCAGCTGTGCTTGAGGGAGCCACAGAAAAGATGGAGAGAGATAATTTCCAAGGGATGGAGGGACAGGAGACAGGAATGGCTTCAAACTAAAAGATTGTAGGGTTAGATGGGATATTGAGAAGGAATTATTCCCTGGGAGGGAGGGGAGGGGTTGGGATGGAATTCCCAGAGCAGCTGTGGCTGCCCCTGGATCCCTGGCAGTGCCCAAGGCCAGGCTGGACATTGGGGCTTGGAGCAGCCTGGGACAGTGGCAGGTGTCCCTGCCATGGCAGGGGTGGCACTGGATGAACCTTAAGATTCCTTCCATCCCAACCCATTCCATGATTCATGAAATTTGTAACTGCAGCAAGAAAGATTTTTTTGAAACTCACCTTCTTTGGCTCCTTCCAGAGCACTCTGATGCCTTGTTACTCTTGCTGACTGTTCAGCTCTGGCTGGTTTGAATTATTTGTAGCACTGAAGGAGTTTAGTCTGGTCTCAAACTGGGGCTGTAATTCTGTAACGCTGCCCCTTGAGAAGGATGGGATCTAAGTGCTTTTGGAAACAGAATGCACTAGCTAAAATCTGGAGTTGCCCAATCCAGCCCAGCTTCACAGCTGGGTAGGTCTGCAAGGCTTTCAATTAATATTTCAGTGGAACACAATGGGGTATTGTTGGTGTGCAAAGGACCATGCTCAGGAATGAGGAATAAATGGGATAAAACAGCCCCACAAGCACAGGCTGCCAAAGGCTCCCAGCAGAATAAATACCTGCATTTGAGCAGAAATAATCCAACAGATGTAACACTGCTCTGGGGCTAAATTCATTTTAAGAGAACACATCCCTCTGCTAAATTTGTGTTTGATGAGTCCATGTGTGAGGTTTATACAAACATTTGGTGGGTTTTAAAGGCAAATGAGTGGAGCTGCTTATAAACAACTGTGATCTTGTGGTTTTGTAAACATAATCTGGAAGTCACAAACAGGAGCTTTTCCTTTTTCTGCCATTGCTGTTGTCCAGTTTAAATTTCTGCTGGCAGTGCCACATTAACTACATCAATATTGCTGTTGCAGAGCCCAGTGCCAAAGGAAGATGTGGACATAACCTTGGAGACCAAGTCTGTGCTGCAGGAGGAGGATGAGGCTCCATTCCCTCCCCTCAAATCAGAGGACAGTGGCATTGGCCTAAGTGCCTCCTCCCCAGAGCTCTGCCAGCACCTGGGGGTGCCCACGGTGACCCTGGAGAGAGACGATGTGTGGAAAAAAGGAGGGAGCATCCAGAAAACTCTGTATTGCATCCAAGAGATGGTTGCCAAGTTCTCCAGCAAATACATTTTTGGGGTGCAGCTCCAAGAAATGAGCAATGAAGGGATTGCAGCAATAAATCTGAGCGGGAAGGAGAAAAAGGAGAATGGCTACAAGAAAAAGAGCTCCTGGGATGCCAAGCAAATCACTGTGCCTCAGGTCAAACAAATGCTCTCAGAGCTGTTCTCAGCCCGGGGCTCACCCTTCAGGAACAAGAATTCCAGTCCTCTCCTCTCTGAACACAGCTCTGATCACAAAAAGGAGAAGGAGGAAGAAGAGTGGGACTTAGAACTGGTGTTGGGACCCCTCAGAGGTGACTGCAAGGAAGCTTTCTCTGCAGCTTGTCACCTTCTGCTGGATTGTACCACATTCCCAGTTTACCTGTCAGAGGAGGAGATGGAACAGTTGTACCTCTCTCTGTTTCAGGTGCCTGGTAAGAAAAGTTTCCTTTCCGGGGCAACTGGAGCATTTTTGGGATGCAAACAGCACTGTGAGCTTGGCTATTTGTAAGACCAGAGTGAGTGAAAAACCCTTTGACAGGGCTGGAGGTGAATTGTCTGTGAATTTAACATTTCCCACGTCAGCATCTGTGTCTGGCAGCTGAGTTTTGCAAAGCTTTTTAAATTCACAACTTTTTGAAAACTTTCATAGAAAATTTGGAGCTGAAGGGACAAAAAGGCCTCCTGGCCTGTACAGTCTGGCATGGTTCAGTATTTTCAAGATATTCATCCCCTGCTGTCTTGTGTGTTGTATGTCCCCCCCAAACCAAGGATGTTTTAGAGGAAGATGGGTGTAGGTGGAAAACTGGAGCTCTATACCATAACAAGAGGCAAAATCATCTTTTCTAAACCCTCAGCATTTAAAGGAGTCCAATGTAACAAACAAAAATAATTTTGTATTATTGGAGGGCCTATTTGGTTTTGGAATTCCAGTTCATTCCTCAGCTTTAGCAGGAGCTGTTGTTGGCCTGAAAGTTAAGTCACAGAGAGGTTTGTAGGGAATGGAGAGGTGAGAAACTGGAAAATTGGGTTCTCTTCCTCACCTCACTCCATATTTCTGCTGCCTGATGACACTCCCGTCATCCCTATGGATGGCATGGACAGGTCATACTTCCATTATTCCCTCAGGAGAGGCAAAGATGACTTGGCTTGATGTCAGTTTATAAATTTGTAAATTCTGAAATGCTGGGCCTCAGTGCTGCAGGAGGAGCATCCATGGATCAGGAACCCTCTGGAGCTGTTGTGACAATGGCAGCTGGAAAACAGCAGCAGTTGTGGATAAACATAAATGGGAAGCAGAAATCCTGAAGTTACTGGGGTCCTGCAAGAGCCTTCTGCTGGGAAAAATAGGCAAAACATAGAGCAGTTGTGGACTCCCCATCCCTGGCAGTGTCCAGGGCCAGGTTGGACAGCGGCTGGAGCAGCCTGGGACAGTGGGAGGTGTCCCTGCCCATGGCAGGAGGGGCACTGGATGAGCTTTAAGGTCCCTTCCAACCCAACCCATTCCATATTCCTGATACACTGATAATGTCAGCATGGCAGTGGGATCTGGGCAGTCATTTTGGTCCTGTGACCATGACTGAAGGATTTTTGGGAACATGACCCCAAGCTGGAGATTGTTGCAAACCCTTTCTGTCCCTTCCCTTCTGAGGAGGAGGTGATCCCAGCTTCCCTCTGTGGCTGAAGTCCCTGATGACAATCTGCTGCTGTGTCAATGACTGCTACATCCAGAACGTGTCCATCTTCACCCTCCTGGAGGTCATCAACCATTCCCAGTCGCTGGCTCTGGTGATTGAGGACAGGATGAAGAGGTACAAAGTGTCTGGCCACAACCCTTTCCTTGGGAAGCTGCAGATGGTCACCCTTCCTCCCATTGCTCCTGCCGTTCTGAAGATGATCTCAGAGAAAACAGATTTCTACCAGGTGTCCATTTTCTTTTCCTTTTTTACTGTCCAGCTACACTGAACCTCGAATTCATAGAATCCTAGAATTCTGAGGCAATCTGGGAATGTCTTTTGGTAACAGGGAGCCAGGAAAGAAATGGCTATTATTATTGATATAATTATTATTAATTATTAATACAAATATTGTTCTTTTTCCCTAGAGAGTAGCCTGTGTGCTCTGGAATCAGCTGAACAAGGAGACTCGGGAGCACCACATTGCCTGTGTGGAATTGTTCTACAGGCTGCACTGCCTGGCTCCCTCAGCAAATATCTGTGAAGACATCATCTGCCAGGCCCTTTTGGATCGAGATAAAGTGAGTCCTGCATGCACCAAAGCCCCTCCAGCACTGTGGAATGGTTCCGGTGCTTCCCAAATTCCCAAAAATGGCTTCACTCCCATGGTGGCTCTGCCTTCCAAGAGTCTGACGGGCTCTGTCCATGCCTTTACAATTCCCTGGGATTTGTTCAGCGTGGGATTAGTGCTGAACTTAATCCCTGGCTACAAAATCTATCAGTCAATGCTGAAGATTTTTTAGTTCCAGCCCAAATCCTGGAGTTTTTGTCAGTATTTCCAAACTGCCCCAGCTCTACCAATATCTGTAAAATCACTTGATTTTAGCTTGATTTTACAGAGGTTGGTTCTCATAAGAAACTTTATTTTTTGTATAATTATTTTTATGTATTATGTAATAATATATACATTTATATATCTATAACATAAAATTATATGTATAATTCTTATGGCATATAATTTTATGTATAATATACATATATATGTATAGTATAAATATATACAATGTATGTATAATATACATATAGTAATATATAACATATAATTTTATGTATAATTCTTATATAATTTTAAGTATAATATACATATATATGTATAATATAAATATATACAATGTATGTATAATATACATATAATATATAACATATAATTTTAAGTATAATTCTTATATTTTATGTATAATATACATATATGTGTATTAATATACATATATATACAATGTATGTATAATATACATATAATAGTATATAACATATAATTTTATGTGTAATTCTTTTCCTTCCCTAATTTAATGACAGAACAGTTCTTTAACAACTGACAGTACATTTTGCACAACAAAACTTAAACCAGCCACTTCCAATCTTTGCTATTGTTTTCCCATCCTTGCAATTTTGAAAGATAAAAGTTTGGAAACCTTTTAAAAGCTTTCCACCAATAACCACTGCCTGATATAGCAATGTGTTCCCATTTCCATGCAACTTGGACACCTCCTAAAGCTGTCTCTTCTTTCCTTGCCAAGGGGACAAGGCTGGAAGCTCTGTTCAGATTCTCTGTCATGTGGCACCTGACCAGAGAGATCCAGGGCAGCAGAGTGACTTCCCACAATCGCTCCTTTGATAGGTATTTCCACTTCCATTTGCATTTTTATATTTGATTATATAGTGCTTTGTGCTCTTTTCTGAGGAGTTCTCTGTAGGGAGAACAAATGAGCAAAAGGAAGATCTTCTACTTCCTTGGAGTTCATCTTTGCAGGGCACTCTGTGCATGGTCCTTTTTTTGGATGAAGGAATTTGCTGTAAAAATAGAAACAATTCATAAATGAGGAGTAGCGTTTCTGGAGAGCAGATATTTTTTATCTTGGAGTGAATTAAATTTGCCTTTCAAGGAAAATACCACCAGCTCCTTGTGAAAATAAAAATCTTAGTTTGGTTTTACTCCCTATGGGATAAAATGAGATAAAAGCAAATAAATATGGGAAAGAACTTTAAAATCTGCTGCTCTTGCAGAGTGGGAGGATTTGTGTGGCCTTGCTTGTACAAATTCCTGACCTTGGCCCAGGAAAAAGTGCTTGGCCAAAGCTGTTGGGAGCAGACCTGAGCTGTTGGCTGGTCTGAGTCTGGGTTCCCTGCCAGGATTTCATGGCTGGATTGAACTTTTTCAGGGATTTGAGCTGTCCTTGGTTGTGTTTTCCCCCTCAGGTCCCTGTTCGTGGTGCTGGACAGCCTGAACTGCTCGGATGGAGCCATCGGAGCGGCGGCTCAGGGCTGGCTCATCCGGGCCCTGTCCCTCAATGATGTGGCGCGGATCCTGGAGCCCGTGCTGCTGCTGCTGCTGCACCCACGGACACAGCGCACCTCCATCCACTACATCAAGCGCAGGCACTCCCCAGGTACGGCTGAATCGAACTGGGGGTGCTCAGAGCACTGAAAGGAGGAGGTGTCCCCCCGAGATCCTAAGGCAGAGCTCAGGACTAAGTCATTCTCACTGAAGGATCGTTTCTGTTCTGGTGGCTGCACGTCCCTGTTGGTTTGGATTGCTCCCTGCTTTGCTCTGGGATCTTGCCCCACACTTCTCATTTCATTCCCAGGTTAGACACACTGTTCACTGTTTTCAGGATTATTTTTTGAGCAAAACTAGGTGTGGTGGTTTTGCTTGGCCCAGTTTTTGCTAGTGAGTAGGATGCGGTACAAAGATGGTTCCTGCATGTCCTGTGTAAAAAATAGAAAGCAGACATCGTAGGTGCCTGGCATTTAGCCAGGGTCAAACCTCGACACTCGGTCTGCAACCAAAAGGAATCCAGGAGCAGTTGGGGGACTGTGTGAGGAATATCCTGTTTTTAGCACACAACCCCCTCCTCATTCTGCTGACTTCTGAAAATTAAAACATCTGTGTCCAAAGATCTGCCTTGATTCAAGAGCAGAGCTGAGGTATCCCAGAGCTAGAAGTGGAAGCAAAGAGAGATGTTTGGAATTGAAGATAGGCTCCAGACACCAAATTTAAGGTCTGGGGTTGCTGGAAGGGGATGGATATGAGACACTTGCACCATTTACAGGCTGGATGCATGGGCTGAGGCCGAGTGGGTGAGGTTCAATTGGGCCAAGGGCCCTGTCCTGCCCTGGGTCACACCAAGGCCATGGAGCTCAGAGGGCAGAGGCTGCAGAGCTGGGACAGGCCCTGGGGGTGCTGGGGACAGCGCTGGACACGAGCCCAGGGTTGCCCAGGGGGACAAGAGCCAATGGCCCTGGGCTGGATCAGCAATTGTGTGTCCAGCAGGAGCAGGGCAGGGATTGTCCCTCTGTGCTGGCACTGAGAGCCCCTCCAGGGCTGGCTCCAGTTGTGCTCCTGCAGGAGAGCCCTGGAGGGGCTGGAGGTGTCCAGGGCAGGGAACGGAGCTGGGAAGGGCTGAGCCCCAGGAGCGGCTGAGGGAGCTGGGAAAGGGCTCAGCCTGGAGCAAAGGAGGCTCAGGGGAACCTTGTGGCTCTGCACAGCTCCTGCCAGGAGGGGACAGCCGGGGGGGTCGGGCTGTGCTGGCAGGGAACGGCGACAGGAGGAGAGGGGACAGCCTTGAGTTGCACCAGTGGAGGTTTTGATTGGATATTAAGAAAAATTTCCTCCTGGAAAGGGTTGGAAAGCAGTGGAAGAGACTTCCCAGGGCAGTGGTGGGATCACCTGCCTTGAAGTGTTGAAAACCACGTGGATGTGGCACTTGAGGACGTGGTTTAGTGGTGAACGTGGGGGTGGTGCTAGGTGATGGTTGGAGGTCTTTTCCAACCTTAATAATTCTGTGATTTGGCCCAAGTATCCAAGGTTTTTTCTTGGAGCAGAGTAGGAAACAGTGGAGAAGTTTCTGGGAGTTTTTGATAAAGGAAGTTCCTGTCACCTGTCCCATGCCTGTTACCAGGCTGTGCTTTCAGCATTATTTTTTTGTGTGAATTGGCAAATAAATGTCACACAACTACAGCATCCACAGGGACGCTCTAGAAACAGAGAGCTAATCTGTCCCTTCCTTGTTCCACAGCATTTAATCAGGAAAACATTAGCTCTTTAATTAATTAATTAATTAATTAACTAATACCACCGTTGGAATGCTTCTCATTTCCTTCCTGATCTCCACAAACATTTAATGTTCAAGAAGCATAAAAAAGACAATTATTACACCTAGGGTGTCTCAGCCTTAAACTGCGTTTTGATCCTGTTCTCTTTGCAGCATGTTAGAACTGCTCTTTAACCAGTTTAAAAGAGAAATAATTCTTGCCTCAACTCATTCTTTTAGCCTAACTCATTAAAATTAATACTGGACTAGAAGAGCGGAGTAGCTTTGTAAACATTTTTCTTACAATGATTTATTGAATATAAAGCTGAATATAAAACTGAATATAAAAATATTCAGTTGTGTTGACTAATGACCCTTAAAGGTTCCTTCCAACCCAAATTATGATCTGATTTTATGTGTGAAATAAACAATTAAATGGTCATTTTAAAAAAATATTTTTTTCAGACCA
>VZRL01004091.1:529282-567887 GCA_013397895.1 Origma solitaria | reverse complement strand
CTCAGGGGAACCTTGTGGCTCTGCACAGCTCCTGCCAGGAGGGGACAGCCGGGGGGGTCGGGCTGTGCTGGCAGGGAACGGCGACAGGAGGAGAGGGGACAGCCTTGAGTTGCACCAGTGGAGGTTTTGATTGGATATTAAGAAAAATTTCCTCCTGGAAAGGGTTGGAAAGCAGTGGAAGAGACTTCCCAGGGCAGTGGTGGGATCACCTGCCTTGAAGTGTTGAAAACCACGTGGATGTGGCACTTGAGGACGTGGTTTAGTGGTGAACGTGGGGGTGGTGCTAGGTGATGGTTGGAGGTCTTTTCCAACCTTAATAATTCTGTGATTTGGCCCAAGTATCCAAGGTTTTTTCTTGGAGCAGAGTAGGAAACAGTGGAGAAGTTTCTGGGAGTTTTTGATAAAGGAAGTTCCTGTCACCTGTCCCATGCCTGTTACCAGGCTGTGCTTTCAGCATTATTTTTTTGTGTGAATTGGCAAATAAATGTCACACAACTACAGCATCCACAGGGATGCTCTAGAAACAGAGAGCTAATCTGTCCCTTCCTTGTTCCACAGCATTTAATCAGGAAAACATTAGCTCTTTAATTAATTAATTAATTAATTAACTAATACCACCGTTGGAATGCTTCTCATTTCCTTCCTGATCTCCACAAACATTTAATGTTCAAGAAGCATAAAAAAGACAATTATTACACCTAGGGTGTCTCAGCCTTAAACTGCGTTTTGATCCTGTTCTCTTTGCAGCATGTTAGAACTGCTCTTTAACCAGTTTAAAAGAGAAATAATTCTTGCCTCAACTCATTCTTTTAGCCTAACTCATTAAAATTAATACTGGACTAGAAGAGCGGAGTAGCTTTGTAAACATTTTTCTTACAATGATTTATTGAATATAAAGCTGAATATAAAACTGAATATAAAAATATTCAGTTGTGTTGACTAATGACCCTTAAAGGTTCCTTCCAACCCAAATTATGATCTGATTTTATGTGTGAAATAAACAATTAAATGGTCATTTTAAAAAAATATTTTTTTCAGACCATGCTCGTGATTGGCTTTGCAAGAAAAAGGCCCCTTTGAAAGAGTCTGGCATTTCTGAGAGCAATTCCGAGGAAAACCTTCCCTTGAGCCAGTTCACTACTGTGGACAGAGAAGCAATTTGGGCAGAAGTGGAAAATGATCCAGAGAAAGCAGAGCTAAAACCCGAGCAGCCTGAAAATGATGGCTCCTCCCAGGAAGCAGAGGGTGAGCAGGACAACAGTGAGCACACGGAATCTGCAGACACCAGCACAGGCCACGACAGTGACAACACCTCCTCCTTCTCCCCTTCCCTGGAGCTGCAGGAGGTGAGCAATGAGGACAATGATGGCAGAGAGGTCCCGAGCCACGGGAATTCCCTCAATGCCTCCCTGTCCGAGAGCTCCAAATCCAGCGCGGGGCCGAACCTCGTGAGGGCTGACTCCGAGAGGACCCAGGCCTCGGAGTCTCTGTCCAGTGATGAAGAGGTGGACCTGGAGCTGCAGGAAATCACCCAGTCCAGGCTGCTGAAGCAGCAGAAGGAGAAGCAGGAGCTGGCAGAGGCCCTGTTCAAGCACATGCTGCTGTACTTGCAGCCCTACGACTCCAGGCGGGTGCTCTACGCCTTCTCCGTGCTGGAGGCCGTGCTCAAAACCAACCCCAGGGAATTCATTGAGGCCGTGGCCACCACCAGCATGGACACCAGCTCCACGGCACACCTGAACCTCATCTACAACCTTCTGGCTCGCCACCAGGAAGCTCTTGTGGGGCAGAGCTTCTATGGGAAGCTGCAGCCTCAGTCCCCCACCATGTGTCCCCACTCCCTGCTGATCGAGCTGCTCACCTACCTGTGCCTGAGCTTCCTGCGATCCTACTACCCCTGCTGCCTGAAGGTCACCCACAGGGACATCCTGGGCAACAGGGACGTGCAGGTGAAAAGCGTGGAGGTGCTCATCAGGATGATGGCCCAGCTGGCCACCATGGCCAAGGCGGTAGAGACCAAGAACGTGGAGTTCATCCGCAATTTGCTGGGAAGGTGCAAAATCCAGGAGTTCGTTCTGCTGTCCCTGTCGGCCTCCATGTACATCAGTCGCAAGCGGTACCAGCTGCTCGTGGCTGATGGGGCCAACCACGCTGCTGAGGAGGAGCTCTTTGAGGAGAGCCTGATCAATTTTGGCCATGATCAGATCTGGAGCGAGCACCCGCTGCAGATTGAGCTGCTCAAGCTGCTGCAGGTGTTGATTGTCTTGGAGCACCACCTTGGACAGAGCCCTGAGGAGCAGGAGAATCAGCCAGACCTCTCCAAGGAGTGGCAGCAGGCTCTGAACTTCCAGCAGGCTATCGGGGCCATGCAATATGTGTATCCACATCCCATCACTTCCCAGGGGCTGTTTGTCTCTGCTGTGGTTAGGGGGCTGCAGCCAGAGTACGGCCATGGGATGCATCCCACCTGGGTGGGCTTGGTCACCAGTTCCCTGCCCTATTTTGGGAAGTCCTTAGGCTGGACCGTGGCCCCATTTGTGGTGCAGATCTGTAAAAACCTGGACGAGCTAGTCAAGCAGTATGAGAATGAAGCTGTGAAGACATCTGCCAAAACATCTGCCAGGTAAGAGCCACCAGCGGGGATTTGTTATCCTGAAAATTCCCTTTTCCACAGAGTGTGTAGGAACTCCCTGGGTCAGCACTGTGGCTCCCAGAGTTTATCCTCAATTCCTGCTTCACCTGTTGAGGTGGAGACAGGATTGGGGAGGAAGAGAGGAAAGAGGAGCAGCAGCTGTGATACTTCTGTCCCTCTCTGCCTTCAATCCAAGTAAAAAAGTTCCCAGTTTTATGGATCCTTTTGTTTTGATTTTCCTGACCTAATCTTCCTGGTATTGCTGATACTCATGCAGTTTTAGCTATGGAATAGAAACAGGAATGGAATTTTTAATCAAGGAAATACCACTTGGCCTGGTAACCTGATTGGGTTTTTTTTTCCCCTTTCAAAGCTTCACTTCTAAAAGAGAAAATGTGACCCCTGATTACCCCCTCACCCTGCTGGAAGGGCTGACAACCATCGGGCACTTCTGCCTTCTGGATCATCCCCATCCAACAAAAAAGGTACGTGGGAATCACCTGACAGCAGAGTCACAGCCCTTTTCCTTCAAAGTGAATATAAGCAGAAAATTGTACAAGAAAATAACCTTAGAGAGGCCTCATAGCGCATCCAAAGAGCTGAACAAAGTCAAAGTGGAAGGACTGAACTTAATTTTTTGTATTTGAAGCCTGGAAAGTGAAGTTTAAGTGGAGTTCATGATGATCTTGGTGATGCAAATATCAATCTCTGTCATTAGCAAACTTTTTTATTTTCTTTTGAGTTGATAATGTGTTGCCTACAATTTTTTGGCTCTGTGGTGCATAATCAATGTATTTTAACACTGATCTTTTGGGTTTTTTCCCAGTCACCCTGTTTAGCTGAACCTGCCAACCTGAGGAATGCCAGGAATGCCATCCTGGAAGAGCTGCCTCGCATCGTGAACACCATGGCCCTCCTTTGGGGTGTCATAAAGAGGGAAGACTCCCAAAAAAGACCAACTGACTTCTTTGGGACAACGAAAGGCTCTTCTTCAGTCTACTTTAAAGCAACCAAAGTAGGAGTTCTTTCAAAATACTGAGCTTTCAAAATACTGAGATTTCAAAAACCTCCTCATCCTCCCCAGTGCATTTTACAGAGTTCTTTTGTTGTGTATTTTCTGAACATCTTGGGAAAAGAAATAATGTTTTATAAAATAGGAGATGGTCTTTGTCTTAAAAAAAAGAGTATTGATAGTTATTTTTCTCCCCTCTACAGACATTAAGAACAAAAATCTTGGACTTCCTGAATCCCTTGACAGCACAACTTGGAATCCAGCTGATGGCAGCAATTGCAGCAGTGTGGAACAGCAAGAAACCTCACAGGAGTCACAGTAAAACCAAGGTGAAACTAAAGAAAGGCACCCTTATATTTCCAGGCTAAAGGCAAATGTTACATTTAGATGGTAAATTCTAAACTCTGCTTGTAGATTCTTTGGGATTATTTTTTATATATGACTGCAAAATCTAAAATGCTCTTGTTTAGAAAAAGCATCAGGTTTAGAATTAAACCTCAATAAATAATCAAATAAAACCCACATTGGGACAGTTTAAATCTGAGAGTATAAAGCATTTTTTTCTTCAGTTCTTGATTTCAATTGGACAATTATATTTTAAAGACATGTATCTGCTCAATTTCCAGAGAAAGTGAGAGTTGTGTGTTCTCTGGAACTCATTCTTTATTCTGGGCAGAGCCTTTTTCTTTTCTGCTTTCATTGGAACAGAATCCATTTGTTGTCATAAGGTGTTGGGAGAAGATCTGGGTATGGCAAAGGCTTGTGTGTGTTTGATTTAACCTCTGCAATTTACATTTCATTTTGAGGGCTGTGTCTTTTGTTTTGTTTTCTTTTGTCAGATTCTCCCAGTGGCCAGCGCATCTCAGCTTATTCTTGTGGACTTAATTTGTGCCCTAAATACATTGAAAATTGACACCATATTATATCTGGTCAAAGAGGTGGTCAAGAAACCAGCACAAATCAAGGGGGAAGAGGTAACCAGGAAAAAAATTCCATTTTCTTAATGTATTAGAAATGAGAAATTTATTTCTATTCCTTAATGTATTAGAAATGAGAAATATTTTTCTGTTTCTTAATGTATTAGAAGTTAGAAATTAATGTATTAGCCTGGATCTGTTCCAATGTGTCCTTGAAGCATTGTTAGAAGGGTTTTCTTTTAAATGTGGGATTCTCTTCTGCTCCTGAATAAGTTTTGTTATCCAGAATGTGGTTTGATCCACAATAAGGAGGTCCTTTAGAATATATCAGGCAGATGGTGATGGGACAGGGGCAATGGTTTTAAATTATCAGTGAGCAGGGTTAGATGGGATATTGGGAATAAATCCTTCCCTGGGAGGGTGGGGAGGTGCTAGGGTGGAATTCCCAGAGCTGTGCCTGCCCCCAGATCCCTGGAAGTGTCCAAGGCCAGCTTGGATCTTCTTTCTCCTTCTGATGGCAAATAATTGTGAGTTTGCTTTTCTTTTCCAGAAATCTTCCCTGGTGGATATCCCCATGCTGCAGTTCGGTTATGCTTTCATTCAGAGGTAATTCAGTCCTTCTAAAAGAGAACTTTCCCTTTGACTCCAGTGAGGGAACAGCCAGCATTGCCACTTCCGCTTTCCTTGGATCTTCACGTCCCCGAGTCACAGAACACTTCCCTGCAGGAAATGTGTTGTCACTTGGGTGTTGTCACACAGACAGAGTGCCAGGGCTGGGACACTGCAAGGGGAAGCGGCATTGACAGTCAGGAAGGGGCAGGACCAAAGGACTGATCCTGAAGCTCTGAGGCCACCACGTTCCCCCCGTGTGTTGTCTTTTGCTACTTCCTTAACTCTGCCCTCACTCAGGTGTGTTTTGGTTTTATTTTTTTTGGCAGACTCCCTGTGCCAGCCCTGCAGGAGAACTTCCAGCCCTTATTAGGGCTCCTCAGAGAGTCTGTGCAGTTGAACTTGGCTCCTCCTGGCCACTTCCTTCTCCTCAGGTACTGCATGAGAGAGAGAGGAGGAGTTTTACAGAGATTTTACACTGTGCAATTCCTAACTCACAGTGCTCTGATGTCCCCACAGCACCCTCAATGACTTTGTGACAAGGACACCCACCCTGGAAAACAAAAAGGACCAGAAAGATTTGCAGGTACAGTGGGTTCAGATTTACCTTTTAGCTCCTAAATCTGTTCATGTAAGGAAAAGTGAAGATGACCTGATCTGCTCTTTGTATCTGAATTCCTGTGCTTTTGGGAATGCCTGAATGTGCATCCACACATTTTGGCTGAGGCCTGGTGAACAGGGGAGATGCAAACATGACAGACAAACAAAATTTTGCCCCAAATGCTTGAAATCTTTTCACAGTTGTTTTCTGCAACATTATAATCCTTCTCAGAACTGAGCTCATGACACAAGTGTCATGTCATGAATTCATGTCCTGCTGGAAGTATTGAAATCTCCAAGCTGTCTAGGAAAATGAGCGGCCTAATTACCCTTGGAGCTGCCAGCTGGGTTTGGCAATGGGAATGACTGAGCTCAGCTGTTGTGTAAAGAAAGGGTGGAGCAGAGCAGGATTCTCCTCGTGTACTCACTGATTTCACCAGGACAGTTTGAACATTGCTACCTGGGTGGGTTTGCTTGTGAGGAGCTCTTTCATGTGCCAGCAGAGAAATTAAATCTCCCCTTCTGCTTCAGAGTCTCGCCAATAAAATGGCCACAATGACAAAAAGTGTTGTCATTTGACAGCCTCTGCTTTGCTTTGGCTGGATGGGATTTGGTTTCATTGCAGCTTCTCATTTCCCTGAGAATTCAAGATGCCGAGTGTTCATCTGATGCCACTTTGGTTGTGTGACAGGAGGTGACCCAAAAGATCCTGGAGGCTGTGGGGACCATTGCTGGCTCTTCCCTGGAGCAGACCAGTTGGCTGAGCAGGAACTTGGAAGTGAAAGCTCAGCCCCAGATTTTACCAGACGAATTCAACATCGAGGATGTGAACGGTAACGTGGCTTTCCCTGACTCCTGCTGCTCCCTCCCCTCTGCCGAGGGGTTTGAAATGTGCAGTTTGCATCAGTTTACATTTCAGTGTAACACCAATTTGCAAATAAATTGTCTGTTTGGGCACCAACTTAGGAAACAGCAACATTTAGACCTGTCTGAAGAGAAAACTCTATTATTTTGCCTCTTTTAGACACATCAGTGGTACCATCTTCAATGGTTTCTGCCTCTGCTCCTTCAATCTACAGCGTCCAAGCCCTTTCTCTCCTTGCAGAGGTGAGTGGGGCCCTCTCATCTGTGGGGGGTTGGGTGTTGGGGTTATTTAGCTGAGGAAGATCTTCCTGGTTGATAAAATGGGCGTGTCAATCTTTCCTGAGGCATTCCAAGTGCACATGGCAGGCCTTCCGCTTTGGCCAGAAGTGCCAACTGTGTTTTTCCAAAGTTTTCCTTTCCCTTTTTCCCTTTCCCAGGTTCTGGCCTCTCTTCTGGACATGGTTTACCGCAGTGATGAGAAGGAGAAGGCCGTGCCCCTCATCTCCCGTTTGCTCTATTACGTGTTTCCATATCTGCGGAACCACAGGTGAGTGTCTCTCTGCTCCTGGGATTTTCCTTGCCTGATATTTTGTTTTTCCTTCTCTTGTCCACTCCTTATTGCCATTCTAATAGGGTTTGAGCTGCATTTGAGCTCTGTTTGCCCAGGAGCTGAACCTGCTGTTGTTGGACTCTGTGACAGCAGTTTCTGTTCAGCTGTGGGTGTTCCCTCCCCTGGGATTTTGGCTTTTACTCAGAGCTCCTCTTTCTGTGCCTGTCAGGGAATGGGGACAGGGCAGCAGAGCATGGACAGATCCCAGAACCCACCAGGAAGCAGGAAAAGCACCATCTCTCCCTATCCTCTTCCTAGTTTTTCACCAAAAACACAGGTGTGGGAGGGAGGGATGATATCAATGGAGACAAGAGGCATGGAATCCCAGGATGGTTTGGGTTGGAAGGGACCTTAAATCCCATCCAGTGCCACCCCTGCCATGGCAGGGACACCTGCCACTGTCCCAGGCTGCTCCAAGCCCCAATGTCCAGCCTGGCCTTGGACACTGCCAGGGATCCAGGGGCAGCCACAGCTTCTCTGGGAATTCCATCCCAGCCCCTCCCCACCCTCCCAGGGAACAATTGCTTCCTGGAAATCTCATTCAAACCAACCCTTTTGTCAGTAGGAATCTATTCTTGAACTTTAAAAAAGCCCATATTTATCATTTTTGTTCTCTTTCCCAGTGCCTACAACATTCCCAGCTTCCGTGCTGGGGCTCAGTTGCTCAGCTCCCTCAGTGGATACGCCTACACCAAGAGAGCCTGGAAAAAAGAAGTGCTGGAATTGTACATGGATCCATCTTTCTTCCAGATGGACACTTCATGCACTCAGTAAGACATGGAATTGCAGCACTCCGAGCTTGTATTCTGAATTTGCAAGCAAAGGCTTTAAAGGACAAGACTAACATTGGGAAGAAAATTCCATTTAGTGCTTTCTTATGTAATGGGATAATGTTAAAAATAGGTCTCACCACTACTTCTGCTCCAGATAAGAGTCTGCACACAAATCCTGCTTGGAAGCTGTTTCTTTGTATGAAAAGTTTGGCCCAAACCATTTCTCCAGTGAATCCACACCACAGCTTTCCCAGGTTGTCTAATTCCTTCTTTCTCTCCTGCAGTTGGAGATCCATCATTGATCACCTCCTCACACACGAGAAAACGATGTTTAAGGATTTGATGAGTAAGTATCAGCTGCTGATAATTTATTTCTACCTCAGTTTGGAATCTATTTGCATTTGAGCCATTTGGGTGCATTTTTATTACACTGATGTATCCATAAAGTGCTGCCAGTGCTGATTGGCATAATTGACCACATTGGTAACTTCATTCCCAGCTAAAGCTGAGTTAAATCTGCGTTTTGGTCAAGTCTGAAACACACCAGAAGAGGTTTTGCTGTGGAAGTGCTTCTCTTGGGCTCCCACATTCACATTCTGCCCTCATTTTGAGTTGCCCAAGTGTGACCTTTCCCAGAGGAGACTTCGGCAAACTCTGCAGGTGTCTGCCGTGAGCTGCCGGAAGGTGATGCAGCAGTGCAGCAAACCCTGCATTCATGTGCTCTGACCTTTAATTCAGGCTCGAGAAGAGCGTGGAAGGATAAATCCTGGGGGAAAAGGTGGGATAGAACCCCTTACATTGACCTCCAGCAGCTTTAGTCTCTTTTTCAGCCTTTCCAAAAGAACAATTGAAGGTTTCCGACATGAGATGAATTCACGGTCAGTGACCCAAAGAGAGTTATCCTTTTTAGAAGATTCAGGATTATTTCCAGCCCCAAACCCAAGCAGCTTTTCTCTGGTAGCCAATCCCTGTGTGTGTTGCAGCCATGCAGAGCAGTGCCCTGAAGCTGTACCCCAGCTTTGAGCAGAAGGCCATGCTGCTGAAGAGACAAGCCTTCGCTGTCTTCAGCGGGGAGATCGACCAGTACCACCTATACCTGCCCCTGATCCAAGGTGAGCCTGCACTCCTGCCCTTCCCTTCCACCTGAACACAGATCTCCTTGCCCAGAGAAGCTGGATCCCTGGAATTCGATCCCTGGCAGTGCCCAAGGCCAGGCTGGACATTGGGGCTTGGAGCAGCCTGGGACAGTGGGAGGTGTCCCTGCCATGGCAGGGGTGAAACAGAAGATCTTTAAGGTCCCTCCCAAGCCAAACCATTCCATGATATAAATTCTGTAAGAAAGTCAGCTCTTTTCCAACACATGCTTCCATTTTTGTTGATTTTGAGCAAAATTTATGAATCTCTGAATTCTAACAGATAAATGATCTCATTAAGTGGAGACAGGAATCTTGGTATCAAGGCCTTTGGTCTGGAAATGTGATTATTTCATGGCAATCTTCCAGCCACTCTTGACCTGTTGTTGTTCTCCTCAAATGCCAGTTTTGATCAAATTTGGTGTACTATTGAGTTATTAAAATGCGGATATAGATCTAGTATCGATATCCACCCGAGACAGACAAAGACTCTCTAACTTGTTAGGGTTAGAAAGTGTATGTTTATTTCAGTGCCGGAGAGCTGCAGGGATAGCTCCCAAATGTACAGCTCCGAAGTAACAATGCAACACAAAAGTTATTTATCTATAACAATAACGCATATTTAAAATACAGATACATATTCATAGCATAAGCGCCTCCCATTCCCCGCTTCGTATGGAAATTAGCAAAAAGTCATTAAGCATGCGCAGTTCCTACAATAGAATTGGGTCGGTGGTCTTAAAAATGGATCGGAGGGCTGCTTTTGAGGAAGTAACATGAGTCTTTCTCACTGTGACCTTCTTACTTCACTGATTTTAGACAATACATTTGACCCTGGAAAACTCCCAATGCTCTCTCTCTTCTATTGCTTCTAAGCAGGTTGCATCTGGGCAAAATTTGTAACTGTCTAGGCTCTCCTTTGAACTTCTTAAGATTATTAATTGTCTATTCTAAGCACAGCTGAGTAAATATCAAATAATCAAAGGGCTACTCTGAATTTAATCATTAATTTCTTTCTAGCTGAGTTCTGCATCTTTTTCTATTCTAGTTGATTTTAATGGAACTAACTTTTATCTGAAATCTCTACATTTGTCTAAAAGAAAACCCTGTGTTTCACTATAAACCCACCAGGCCTTCAGGCTTGGTCTGAATCACAGTTTTGTTAATGGAGCGCAATGGACAGCCCAAAACTGATGACAAATTAAAAACTTTGTTTTGCCACCTTCTACAGGGTGGAGAGGGAACTTTCACAAGGCCCTGGAGGGACAGGACAAGGGGAATGACCTTAAACTGAAAGAAACAGGGCTGGATGGGATCTTGGGAATTAGGAATTGTTCCCTGGGAGGGTGGGCAGGCCCTGGCCCAGGGTGCCCAGAGCAGCTGTGGCTGCCCCTGGATCCCTGGCAGTGCCCAAGGCCAGGCTGGACATTGGGGCTTGGAGCAGCCTGGGACAGTGGCAGGTGTCCCTGCCATGGCAGGGGTGGCACTGGGTGATCATTAATGCCCCTTCCAAACCAACCCACTCTGGATTCTACACTTCAATTCCCAAAACAACACAAGTTCTGGAAAATGCTACTTTTATTTGGTTTTTTTTTCGTTTTTAATGCTTCCTCCAGAACGCCTGACTGAAAACCTCCGTGTGGGACAGACTTCTCTGGTGGCTGCCCAGATGTTTCTCTTCTTCAGAGTTCTTTTGTTGAGGATTTCCCCTCAACATCTCACCTCGTTGTGGCCAATCATGGTAACAGAATTGGTAAGGAAGAAGTTTTGAATTTTTATTTGAAAAAATCTGCCTGTATTTTTTTCCAGTTCACCTTTTTCCTCTTCCCTGTTTGGAAATGTTTCCACAGTTTTAGATTAGGCTGATAATTGGGGTGAATAAGTTAAATTGTCATTAGAAAATTATTTTTGGATCAATTTTGTTGTTGTTAATGTAATCCTTTGCCTGATCTATTAATCATAAAGGTCAGCTCAGAGTCTGTGGTTCCATTTCAATGTGAAACCACTCTTGGTTGGGATTGAGTTGCCTGAACATTTCAGCATCTCCATAATTATTTCTTTAAAGATCCAGACATTTCTACAGCTGGAAGAAGATTTAACTGAGGAAGAGGAACCATCAAAGTAAGAGTTGCCATTTTAACTTCTTTAAAATTAATTAATTTCATTAATTCTCTGGCATAGGGAGGAGCCAACAGGATATTTTGGTTTTTATTTTACTATTACTTTTACTTACTACTATTTTGCTATTACTTACTTACTACTATTACTTTTATTTTCCTATTACTGATAAATTATACTTTAGAATGCAGGGGTGCAGCAGAAATAGTGATAAGCTTAAAAACAACAGTACTAATTATTAGTTGTCTACAAAAATAAGGTTAATGAAAAGCCTTGGATGGATTTGTGTTTTAATGGCACATTTCTTAATTTGAACCCAGGAGCAACAGCAAAATAAGCAAAGCCAAAGCCTCAGGGGAGGGCAGTGGGGCTGAGATTCAGCACAACGAGCTCTCCCTGTACCTGTCCGCCTGCAAGTTCCTGGACACAGCACTTTCCTTCCCCCCTGACAGGATGCAGCTCTTCCAAATGTAAGTCCTTGTTCCCCAGCTCGTTCCCATCCTTATCCTTTGAAGGAATTCTGCTTTCCTAAAGATCTCATTTTGCCATCAGTTCCTTTTACAAGTGGTGATATTCAGGCAAATGGAATGTGGGGAATTTGGGAGAACAATTTGGTCTTGCCGGTGGAGGAGGATTTCACCATCCCTTAACTTGGAAAATTGGGAGAAGAGAAAGATGGAGATTGTTTTCCATCTGCACACACTTGGGAATATTTTGGAGTTAGCTGTATTTAAATACTGACAAATTAGTAATGTAATAGTTCATTAATAGCAAAAGAAAACAGTTCTGACAGATTTTTCTAGAAACAACTAGTGCTGCACTAAACTAGGCATGATCCAAGCAAGGATTTTCATCTTCTCAAGGAATCAATCCATTTGTTCCAGGTACAAATGGGCCTTTGTGCCAGAGGTGGACACAGAATCATCTCCTGTGACCTCTCACCTGGTGGAAAACCACCAGGAATGCAGACCACACATTGTGAGGATCATGGATCTGCTCAAGATGAAATACAGGGTAAAAAAACCTTTTTCTTTCTAATTCATTCATTTCCTTTTCCAAACACAAGATTTAAAGCCTTTGCTCTGCAGAAAGTGTTTTATTCAGAACACTTTCCACCTAAGAAATTTGTCTCTAATCCAAGACAAGTTATTAAAGGAATTTTTCGATATTTCTGCCCTGTGAGGAAGGGGAAAAGGTTGCCCAGAGCAGCTGTGGCTGCCCCTGGATCCCTGGAAATGTCCAAGGCAAGGCTGGACATTGGGGCTTGGAGCAGCCTGGTATGGTGGAAGAGCTCATGGCAGAGGGTTGGAGCAGCCTGGGATGATCTTTAAGTGCCCTTCCAACCCAAACCATTTTTTTCATTTACCTTTAGCAAACCTCGGCGTTTTTTTCCTTGCAGGACCCAAACAATCCTGGAGAAATTGCCAGGAATCCCAAATTCCCCCTGCTGACCCTGCGCTCCGTATCTAGCATCACTCAGCTGATGCCTTTCTTCCAGACTCTCTGCTGGGCATTCACAGCACATGGCAGTGACTCCCAAAATTCCCACCCCTCTGCAGCTGTCTCCATGGATTATGTTGGCAGCAATGGCCTCAGGATCCTGCAGCAGCTGGAAGACAGTGTGGAATGTGATTTCCTGGAAAATATGGAAAGTTGAGCCTCGTGTGGGACACTCGTGGTGGAGAAACAGCAAACACAGGGAAAGCTTTGCTGAAATTCCTTTTTTTCCCAGATTTCCAGCAGTGTTTTGGCATTTCTGCCTGCTGTTGTGGAGTGCTCTTCAATTATCCAGGAGCTGGTGGGAAAAAGCAGGAATGTCCAGTTCCTGTGGTGGGGGAAAAAAGGGCAGTTTGGGGGGAATTTCTCAGAGTTATTGTATTTTTCTTTGTTTTCCATGGGAAGGGTTAAAGACATTTTGTAAATAAGGGAAGAATATTTTTGATTTGGTGGAAGTAGCAGCTGCCCTGTGACTTCTCCAGTATTTTAAGGTGCTTTTGGAACTGTGTTCCAAAGGTAAATTGAAGGAAAATCCAATATTGCATGTCAGTGTACAATCAGTTTGCAGGTGAGTCATTTCCTGAAGTGAAAGCCCCTTAGTTTGGCCTAAATTCATCAAATTCTAAACAAATCCCCCAAATTCCACACAGATGGATTTTCTAAGTGCAAAGAACTGCAGCTTTGCCATGTCTGTGATTTCAGCCCTGTGCTAGAACAGCATCTTCAGGCTTAGCAATTCCTAATAAAACACAAATGTGCATAAAACACAAACTTACGCAGGAACACTTTAAAATCAGCATTACTTGAGGGGATTTTTATTTTAATTAATTGATTAAAAGATTATAATTCATTTTTTAAAAAACTTTTGTTCTTTCAGTGACTCAGGTCACTGCAGCTCCTGAAATGCAACTCTATGAAGATAACGCTGTAAAAACAGAAATTGCTGTTTTCCAACAGCTTAATTAAAATGAAAATAATATTCTCTTTTTTTTTTTTTGTAAAAACACTTTTTGTACAAAAGAATGTATTTGGCTATGCCTGGATGGTAAAAGAGGTAGGGGGATCATCCCAGTTCTTTTGCTAAATTAAAAAGGACATGGGGAATGTGGTTGTGAGTCAGGGATTTATTTTTCCCAAACTCATATACAAACCTGAGAGGCTTCTCTGCAGTGGGTTTTAGGTACAGATGGATGAAGTTTTCATCTTGGGTTTATAAACTAAAATAATGAAACATCTTTTCTCCCATACTGGAATACTGTACTAAAATAATACCAGCATAGGCTTGTGCTAAACTTATTTATATTCTTTGCATTTTTACAGTGAAGGAAAGTGGTGGACTGAGGTGTGGTCATTAAGAATGTGAATTATTTGTATTGATGTAATTTATTGATGGTTTCTAGTGCTGTTGGAATGAGCACAAGTGAAAAGTTCCCCTTTGACAGCATTACTTGAGTATTGGAGCAGGCCACTTGTAAAATGTTGGTGTTCATTTCCTACCTTTCTTCAATAATTTTTAGAGATAATCTGACTACTCAGGAGGATTTGGTAGTTTTACTTTCAGTTTCCTGCTGGTTGCATTCCATACTTGGATAATTCCCTTAAAATCCTGATAAAGGAGAGCAGGGTTAGATGGGATATTGGGAAGAAACCCTTCCCTGTGAGGGTGGGGAGGGGCTGGGATGGAATTCCCAGAGAAGCTGTGGCTGTCCCATCCCTGGAAGAGTCCAAGGCCGGGTTGGAGCACTCTGGGATCCCGGAAGGTGTCCCTGCCCATGGCAGGGGTGGCACTGGATGGGCTTTAAGGTCCCTTTCCAACCCAAACCATTCCAGGACTCCATGCTTCTGTTATTTCATTATTCTATCAAATGGCTATTAAAATTTAAGACTTTTTGTCATTGAAAGTTCTTTAAAATTTAGTGTCCAACCAGCTTTTGTGTAGTTATAAATAGCCTGTGAATAAGGAGCAATGAAAAAGTCCTTCTTGAGTGCTGGAGGGGCACAGTTCCACATGCCCAGAGGGGAATATTTTATTCCTTTATTCCATAAGTTTATTACTTTTCCATGTGGGACTAACTGTAGTTGTTTCACTCCTTATGCTCCTACTGATAAATCCACTGAAGAAGGGCTGTCCTGCTCTAATCTGGCTCTACCAAAGCAGAACAACTTCACTGTCCATGAATCTAGAAAGGTTTTTGCCTGGAACTCCAGACATTCTCTCCTTTTCCAGGAGAGGAAATGCTTTTGCTTTGCTGTGTTTTTGCTTTTCAGTCTAACCAAGCTCAGCTTTATCTTCCGGATACTTCAGCAGAGCCACAGTGCACAGAGGGAGACTTTGAAATATTCCAAAGGATTTCATTTTCTTGAAAGAAAAAATTAGGAGGTGCAACCAAGGTAAACTGCTAAAGAGCAGCAGGACTTGAAGGGTAGAGCATTAAGTGATGGTTGTGTATCCCATACCATATATGAATGTAATTCTTCTAATAATATTAAATGTTATTTTGCAATACGTTTTCAAATGCAGTTCTTATTTTTCAACCTGCCTTCACTGCTCATTCACCAACTTTTAATTTTTATCTGACTCTGGAAAAGCTCCCAAATTCAATCCCAGGATCGTTAAGAAAAGATCTCCAAAATCATGGAGGCCAAGCTGTGCCCGATGGCCACCTTGTCCCCAGCGCAGAGCACTGAGTGCCACGGCCAGGCCTTGCTGGGACACCTGCAGGGATGGGCACTGCAAAGCTCCCTGGGCAGCCCTGCCAAGGCCTGAGCGCCCTTGCCATGGAGAAATTGCTCCTGAAAATCCCATTTCAGGGGATGAGGCCTCTGGATCCCAGCAGCTGGGCTCACTGCAGGCCCTGCTCCTGCCCCTGCCCCTGCCCCTGCCCTGGGAGAGGCTGTGCCACTGCCTCCCCTTCTCTCATCCCTGGTCTAAGGGAAATGCTCTGGAAGTGCTGCCTTTTTATCCAGAGCGAAGAAAACTCTTCTGTACCATGAGCTTTAACACCCCAGGCTGGAGGAGTGTGGTTTAAATAACTGGGAAAGCTGCTTTTCAGATTTCACCCTTTCCCCATATCCAGGACCTCTCCTGGAACATTGTGTGAGGCACTGCAGAGCCGAGGAGATGAGGGATTGATGTGGATGTGCCAAGCACTGATAGCTGTGGAGCCATCCAAGGATTGTTGGTAAGGACACACTGTGAGAAAGAACAGGATGTGGCTGGGGAAGGGGACACAGCGGGGTGGAGCAGCAATTCCTGGGACAATCGTCTTTGTTCTGCCTCCTGGAGATCAGCACAGGCGCAGGGATGAGGTCAGGGATCGGGTATGGACTGCCAGATAGCATTCTCAGACGCTCCTCCAGGGTCATGTTGCTCTGCTCCAGGAGACAACCTTGGCTGCTTGGGTCAAACGAGAATCACAGAAGCCTTAAGGCTGGAAAAGACCTTTAAGCTCATCAAGTCCAACCATCCCCCCAGCACTACCACCATGTGCACCGTTAAACCACATCCTCAAGTGCCACATCCACAGGCTTTTCAGCACTTCCAGGGATGAGGACTCCACCACTGCCCTGGACATCCTGTTCCAATGTTTTACAACCCCTTCCAGGAAGAAATTTTTTCTAATACCCAATCTAAACCTCCCCTGGCACAGCTTGAGGCCGTTCTCTCTCCTCCTGTCCCTGTTCCCTGCCAGCACAGCCCGACCCCCCCGGCTGTCCCCTCCTGGCAGGAGCTGTGTAGAGCCACAAGGTTCCCCTGAGCCTCCTTTGCTCCAGGCTGAGCCCTTTCCCAGCTCCCTCAGCCGCTCCTGGGGCTCAGCCCTTCCCAGCTCCGTTCCCTGCCCTGGACACCCGAAGCAGCAGAAATGCGGAAGCAGAAGCTGCACCGGGGAGCCAGACAGGAACACTCCGAGTGTCTGCCTGGAGAGCAGCAGCGCTGCGGGAAAGCCGCAGTGGGACAGGCCCTGGGGGCGCTGGGGACAGCGCTGGACACGAGCCCAGGGCTGCCCAGGGGGACAAGAGCCAATGGCCCTGGGCTGGATCAGCAATTGTGTGTCCAGCAGGAGCAGGGCAGGGATTGTCCCTCTGTGCTGGCACTGAGAGCCCCTCCAGGGCTGGCTCCAGTTGTGCTCCTGCAGGAGAGCCCTGGAGGGGCTGGAGGTGTCCAGGGCAGGGAACGGAGCTGGGAAGGGCTGAGCCCCAGGAGCGGCTGAGGGAGCTGGGAAAGGGCTCAGCCTGGAGCAAAGGAGGCTCAGGGGAACCTTGTGGCTCTGCACAGCTCCTGCCAGGAGGGGACAGCCGGGGGGGTCGGGCTGTGCTGGCAGGGAACAGGGACAGGAGGAGAGGGAACGGCCTCAGGCTGGGCCAGGGGAGGCTCGGCTTGGACACCAGGAGCAATTTCTCCATGGCAAGGGCGCTCAGGCCTTGGCAGGGCTGCCCAGGGAGCTTTGCAGTGCCCATCCCTGCAGGTGTCCCAGCAAGGCCTGGCCGTGGCACTCAGTGCTCTGCGCTGGGGACAAGGTGGCCATCGGGCACAGCTGCACTGGATGATTTTGGAGCCCCGTTCCAGCCGAACCAATTCCGTCACTCAGCTCCGCCGCCATCGCCTCACACGGCCCACAGCCCAGCCCCGCCCCCCAGGAGGGGACGTGGCCTCCCCAAGCCCCGCCCCGCGTGCGCGCGCCCGGCGCCGGAAGCGCGAAAGGGCCCCAGGGAGGCGGAAGCGCGCGCGGGGCCGCGGCCTAAAGATGGCGGCGAAAACACAGGGCGGGATCCGCCTGAGCGCGGTGAGTGTGAGGGGGCGGCGGGACCGCGGCCGGCCGGGGGGAAAGAGCCTAAGAAACTGTTCCATTCCAACCCGCTGCCATGGGCTGGGACACCGTCACTATCCCAGGTTGCTCCAAGCCCCGTCCAGCCTGGCCTTGGGCACTTCCAGGGTCACTCCCTCAGCGAGGGCGGGAAGCGGCGCCTCGTCTCTCCGGGGGGGCTTGGGGCCCGGAGAGACGAGGGTTTTTCCGGCCTTTTCCCGGCTAAAATCCTGGTAAATTGACTGCTATCCGTCCGGTCGGGCCGTGCCGAGGGGAAGGTGAGGGCTGGGGGTGGGCTGGGTTTTGGGGGCGGGATTTCCCAGCCTCTGGTGAGCGCCGTGACCTCTAATTGCCAACTTGTAACTTCAAATCTTAACTACTTTTATTGCAAGCGGCCTAATTACATTTTAACCCTAATTATATCGAAGGGGAATGAGTGTTCACCACGTTAAGTGCTGCTGTGTGTTGTGCTTTTCGGTCGCAGTATTGTTGCTGAGCTTTTGTGGCCATTGGTTGTTTCTATATTTGTGCTGATATAAATGAAGTTAAAACTGCTTTTTCAGAGGGAACAGGGGAGTTTTTTCAAGTCAATGCTTCTAAATCGCACCTATAGTTACACCTGGCTCATCACTTTGCTTATAAAATAATGGAAAGAAGTAGAAGCACTAAAATAAGTAACTTTTCAAACACTTGAGTGAAAAAGGTGTGTTAGAATATGCTCAGCCCTGCTGGAATTACAGAATCATTTAGGATGGAAAAAACCTCCTAGAGTCCAACCTCTGGCTGAAATGATATTACCTAATATCAATTTCTGTTACATCAATGTCGATTTATATTACCCTAACAAAAGTTGCCATGATTCTAGAGGTGAGCTATAAACATCGTCGACATGAAGT
This sequence comes from Origma solitaria, assembly GCA_013397895.1. Lineage (NCBI taxonomy): Eukaryota > Metazoa > Chordata > Aves > Passeriformes > Acanthizidae > Origma > Origma solitaria. Next base: position 549,421 of record VZRL01004091.1, on the reverse strand, counting down.
TCAAAAATTGCATTCTGATTTTGATTTCAGGTCTTTAATTCTTGCAAGTGTTTGAAATCCACAGTCTGTGTGATATTTTATTACAGCAGGGTTGTCCTACTTCTTTAAATAAAGATTTGGGTTTGTTATTAGTGTTTTGACGTATTGTTCGTTGTCTTGAGGGGAAAACGTATCGATAATTAGCCTTTGCCTCTGGCAGTTCAGAGTTCAAAATCATTCTCAGGTTGGAATCACTTTGCCAGGCTGAACTCTAAGAGGTACAAACGAAACAAGATGCACTTGGTAACTTTCTGAATTATTTTTAGGCTGCTTTCTGGTTTTGTCTGTCCCAGGCACAACTGAGAATTTGCATTCAGTGGCTTTCCAGTGAAAGCTGTGCGTTTTGTAGGGTTTTTCTTTTGCTCAGGTGAAGCAGCTGATGCAGTTTTGACCAGGTTTGTAAAAGGCTTTGTGATCCAGAGAATGATGGGGAGAGCTGATGGTCATAGGCACTTCAGTTTTTTGGGAATATAAAGTATTTCCCGTGGTTTCAGAAGCACTTCCAAACAGCACAGGCACTGGGAGGGCCTGGTAACTCATTCCCACACTGGAATTTATCTCCTGCTGTTCCTCTGGCAATATTTTTGTCCAGTTGAACAATGAAGCAGCTCAGGGAAGTGATCCAGGTTAATATTTTAAGAATGGTTTTTAATTTGGATCGGTCCCTTGATGTGGTTCATTGCACAGTCGTGGAGCTGGGATTGTGTAGCTGAGAGGGAGAGGAGGGAAAGTTGCAGGAAGTTTTAGGCACAATTTCTCCATGGCAAGGGCGCTCAGGCCTTGGCAGGGCTGCCCAGGGAGCTTTGCAGTGCCCATCCCTGCAGGTGTCCCAGCAAGGCCTGGCCGTGGCACTCAGTGCTCTGCGCTGGGGACAAGGTGGCCATCGGGCACAGCTTGGCCTCCATGGGCTGGGAGGGCTTTTCCAGCCTAAACAATTTCATGAAAATGGCCGTGTTGTTCCCAAGAAGTTTTTAAATAAGTGGAGGATAAACCAACATGCATTTTTTCACTCAAATGCAGGAATTATTGTAATGATGCCAGGTAACACAACAAAAAATCATCATGTACAAGCAATAAATTTGTTAGATGAGGCAAACTGTGCAGTGGTTTTGGATTTGTGCCCACCTTAGGATCTGCAATGGATGGGACAGTTCAGATTTACTTGGAAAACTGAAATTCCCAAAGCTGTCTGTCATTCTTGAGAGATAAACTGCTTTATTCTTCAGTATTTACTGGTTATAACTGTAAGAGATGCTTTTCTCAGGATGGTTTCGTTTCAAATATGCCCAGCTGGAAGAAGGAGGAGGTTGAGTTGTATCTCCAAAAGGAATTTGGCTGCAGTCGGTCTCAGGAGAAAACATGAAATTACTAAACAAAATATATTTGTCTGAGTGAGCAAAACAGCTGGATGGGTAAGTGAGTGTTCACCAGGGAACCAGCTCTTGCTGAACCTCAATTAATTATGGGCTAATTAAAGTGGCGCATTGGTGAATGAAGTGTGAGGGGACAAATGGACTTAAATATTTCCTGATGAGTTCATCAGGAATTAGGGAGTGGTTGCTGACAGCCGGATTGCTCTGGAGGAAACTACAAAACTGGTGGCCTTAAACCACTGTTCTGTTCCCTAATCTGGTTTTGTGCCCTTGTTTCAATGCCTGCCATGATGAAGGCCAGGCTGGATAGGGCTGGGAGCAGCCTGGTCTGGTGGAAAGTGGGGTTGGAACAAGATGAGCTTTAAGGTCCCTTCCAACCCAAACCATTCTGTTATTCTGTGTTCAGGTGGTGCTGTCTGCTCTGGAATAACTTTCCCATGAATTTCCTGTGGGATATTTGCTCACCTTTTGTTGAGGCGTGGGAGATCTTAGAGCCAAGACCCCATTTGTTCCAGCTCCCGTCTTCCAGGCCTTCATATACCTGTTACAGTTCCCGGTTCTGTGAACCACCTTCCAGCATTTCTCAAACCTCCCCCAAGCAGTGATCCAGAGAATAGCAGCACAATTCCAGTGATGTTCTTTTCAAAATTCCCAGTGGTTCAGAGCAGTGAAATGAGGGGTGTGGAGGTGTTGTGATACACAGGCGAGGTTGTATTTCTGTGCACACAGGATGATGTGGTTCACAGGAAAAAAGGGACATTTGTTGGTGATGATGCCACTGTGGGTGACACTGAGGTTCTTTCTGTCCTTCCTCAGCATTGTCTGATGGTCAGGGGAGGTGCTTCTTCCTTTTCAGAAGGAATTTCTCCATGGCAAGGGCGCTCAGGCCTTGGCAGGGCTGCCCAGGGAGCTTTGCAGTGCCCATCCCTGCAGGTGTCCCAGCAAGGCCTGGCCGTGGCACTCAGTGCTCTGCGCTGGGGACAAGGTGGCCATCGGGCACAGCTTGGGCTCCATGGGCTGGGAGGGCTTTTCCAGCCTCAGGGATTCCATGAGACTGCCAAGTGTGGGTTGATGTCTCTGTCAAAACCACAGTCAGGACTTCTTACCAGCTCTGTGTTGCTGAGATTTCAGTGCCAGGAGTGAACCCAGCAGGGAATGCAGCACTCCCAGTATGCCTCGTGTATGGCTCGAGTTGTTCAGTGTTTCAGCAGGGAGCTGAGCAGATGCCAAATCCCTGGATGTACATCCATGGGGTGGGTTGGGTTTTTTAAATGTGGTTTTGTTTTGCTAAGGAGGGATTTCAGGTGGGAAAAACTCCACCAGTTGTTTCCGGTGGATTTTGATCATGAAGCTTAGAAAACAAAGGAGCAGATGCTGCCAGGTCTGTGGAACTGAAGAGAATCTCCCAGGGATCTGAGGGTCCACTGAGTTCCTGTGAGGCAGAGGAAGAAATCCAAAGATCCTTTTGCCCACGTGCTATGGAACATGTGAGCTTTCCATTAATAGCCCAGAGGAATTTTCTTTTGGATTCAAAATGATTTGGAAGTATCTGTTGGGGGTACAGTGGCTTAGCCTGACTCAGTGTACCAGATTTTGTAAACCTGGAGCTCTGAGCACAGATGGCAGCGAGGAATGTGGTGTCTGTTCCCACTTGTGCTCCATGGAGAAGAAATGCAGGGATTAAGTTGCAGTTGGAAGTGTGTCATGTGCTGCTGTGACCTGAGAATCGAGGTGATGTTTCTTGGCACTTTCTGTTGCCCTGAAGCAGGGGTGCCGCTGCTCCCTCTGCCTTCCTCCTGCTCTGGTACCTAGTTTCTGGCTCTAGGATTTGTTTTTAGCATCATTCCTTTTCAGCTTGGATCCTCAAATTGGTTGCTTTTATTTACATTTTACACCTTTATTAAAATTGTTGTCGATGAGTAACTCTGTAAAAAATATGCAGTATGGATATGTACACAGTATTTTAAAACATCTTTCTGATTTTGTATGTATAATAATGTGAATTATGTTCTGGTTTTTGTGTAACTCAGTGGCACGAGGGGTATTTTCCGTGTTACGTGTTCCTAGGTGTTGCTTTTTGTGCCATCACCACAGCTCTGGCAATGGGGCTTGGGCAAATCTGTGCAGGGCTTTGTGTTAAAGGCATTGTAAAAGTGCAACCACAGATTCCCTCAGGGATAATGCAAACACAACTATCAGCTGCAGCAGTTAAAGTTTCTCCAAATGTTGCATGGACAGGTCCTTAACTTGTATGGATATTTAGTTCTGGTTTTCCTAGTGTTTAGGTGAATATGTGTGAACCTAGGCTGGGAATGCTTGGCAATGCTTTTGTCACTGGTGTCTCTAAGTTACATCCCATAAACAAGTGCTTTATCTGTGTGTTCTCACCTAATGCTGGGTAGTGGCTGTGCCTTTGGTTACATAAAATGTGTGAGATCCAACTGCTAAAAGCACAAAACACCACTTGGGAGGGTCTGAGAGGTGATTTTGGTCACTGTGAGCACAGACAGTGCCCCATGGAGAGTATGGGGTGCTGCTCTCTCTTCACATTAAGTTTTAATCCTCCTGATTTAAGATGTGAGTTTTTAACATCTGAGAGGTTCTGTTCTGGGTTTGCGCCAAGGACTTGATGTTTTCTGTAACCTCTGGCATCATTATATAGCAATAGTTCCTTGTGTTTTTATAAAAATAAAAAGACTACTAGGATGACGGTATAACCCATTCCCAGAATATGCTGCGACTGTGCTGAATTTCCTCTTCAAGAGCTGTATTTATGTTCCCTGGCAATACCCAGAAATAAATTCAATTACAGCCTTTTAATAGTGTTGTCCAAAACAGCTTCATCTAATGTTCCTTTATTTAACAGACTGTTTGCTGGCTTGGAGAGCACAATGTAATGCCCTTGTTTGTGGTTTATTCCAGCTGTGTCCAAAGTTCCTGCACACCAACTCTACCAGTCACACCTGGCCCTTCAGTGCAATTGCAGAACTCATAGGTAGGTGATGAACAGCTTGGAGGAATTTTCTTTTCTTGTTACAAACCCTTTTTCCATCCAGTAGGGCAACACCTGGCTGAACATCCTCAGTGTTTCGCTCTTTGTCCTTGTCCCTGTCACCTGCTGTCGGCTGGGGCTTTTGCATCCGTGTATGAACTCCTGCTGATCACCTTGCCTTTGATTTGGAGTAGCAGTTAATTGGATATTTCCAGCGTTCCTCTTTCCCACAGTCAGGGAATGATGTGCAGATTCCTTGAATTGGTTCCTCAAAATAAAGGTGCGGCTTGGGACAGCAGCCAAGCTGATTGAGCACTGCTGCTGCCAAAGGGAGCAGCTCCTCTGGTCACACATTCTTTCCCTTCCCTTCCCTTCCCTGCACAAGTTTTGCTGCTGCTAATCCAGAAAATTAAACTAACAAAAGAAAACAGGAATTTTTCAGATAAGGCAAAGCTGTCACAAAGAAGAAACCAGAGCCATGTGGCTGTGGAGAGGACTGGCTGTTTTGGGAGTAAAATATGTTGAATCATTTCAGCTGTTTTAACACTCCAAATAGCTCCAAGCTTTCAGTTGTACCTGTATGTCCTCTTTTGTTGGTGCTGAAATACTTTTTATGAAATATTTCACTGTGATGCAATTTGGACTTAAAATTTTTAGGAAGGAACATACCAAGCTATGTTTCCTTTTATGGGCTTGAGCTGTGTGTTGATGCCTGTGAGTTGAACCTGCAGAGCAGGCAGTGAGGCAAAGGTGCCATCACATCACATCCCACCCTTCCTTCCCCCTCACAGATCCCAGGAACGCTGGGGTGAGGGGAGGAGATGGAAGAAGGTGGTGTTGGGACAGCTGAGGTTGGACCTGGCTTTGCTGCCAGGAGGGGTTTGTGGAGCCCTGGTTTCTGTTTCACTCATGTTTGACTCTGTCACATCCTGTAAACAGAAAGCTGAGTCCGAAGCATTTTGCAGTTCCCTTCTCTAAGGGCTGGAAGAAAGTAAACGTTGCACCAGCTGTTCTGGAGGCAGGAAATGAAACTGGAACCTTGTCTTGGTTTCATTTTCTGTTCTCATGTCTGAGGTGCTCACATCCAGCGACATTTTTTGCCTCCATGTTGCTGTCATCAGTAATCTGGGGAATTTTGTGTTGGTTTGGGTGAGGTTCTCCTGGGTTGGATGCAGCTGTTCCATCCTAACATTTTTTAAATATGTTTGCACTGAAACGGTTGAATTTTTGCTGTTTAGTCTCCCACCCTGTTTGCTTTCCTTGCCCCCAGATAATGCCTATGATCCAGATGTGAGTGCCAAACAGATCTGGATCGACAAAACTGTCATCAATGACAACATCTGCCTGACATTCACGGATAATGGGAATGGGATGAACTCAGAGAAGCTGCACAAAATGCTCAGGTGGGCAGCCTTTTTACCTGTCCTGTATAAATGCCAGTTCTGGTTCTGTTGCTGCTCAGCTTATTCGTGTTTCTCATATGTAGTTCACTAATTTTGGTCATAAACTCAGCATTTCTGAAGGTAAGTGAATGTCCACAAGAGACAAGAGCAGACAGGTGCTACCAAAACTTCCTGTAACTGTGTCAGGGAACTTTGATCTCATAATTTCTTTTTATCCTTTCTCTCTTTATGCTGTGAAAACTCTCTGTAGTGCCTGTTAGTGGAGAAAAAGAGAATTCAAATTATTTTGTAATTACTATTATCATGATCACTATCATTACTATTATTAATTGCTTTAGTTTAAGTTAGTGAACAAGAGAAAAAGGGAGATTCAGCTCTAACCCCTTGAAATATTAATAATGCAAGGTATTGTAGAAAATTTAATGAATGATAATGTGACTTACTTGTTTATCTTTAAATACTCCGTAGGGTTGGAACTGCTTTTTCTCTTATTTCTACAGTTAGCAAAGAGCTTTCTGTCCAGTTTCTCTTTTAGCATAAGAAATTGCTCTGTCTGCAGGTATAAACTTGAACAAGATTCAAACTGTTATTTTTCTGTCAGATACCATAATTAATACTTCCTCAATTTCTTATGCAGTTCCCTGTTTAACTATAACGTGGAAATGGAAAACTTGCAGATCAAACATTTTTTAGGAAGTGGAGAGGGAAAAAACCAGGGTTAGGGGCTTTTTTTAGTATTAATGTGAAACTACAGGATAACTATTAGAATCCCATAATTCCAGACATGACATTTCTATTCCATACTTAAAAGCTGGAAATAGATTTTCCTGAGGTTTTGCTGTGTGGTTTTAACAGTGTTGCCCAGATCACTTTTAGGATTTAACTGTGCAGGAGCTCCTGACCTCTTAAACAAGAGATGAACTCAATGTGTTAATTAATTTGACAAGTCCTGCATGTGCATCTCTTGAACTCTCAAGTTTCCCAGGGATTTTTACCCCTCCTCATGTTTTCTGTGTTTCAGCTTCGGCTTCAGCGAGAAGTCGGTGATGAACGGCCGCGTTCCCGTGGGGCTGTATGGAAACGGCTTCAAATCGGGATCCATGCGCCTGGGAAAGGATGCCATTGTCTTCACCAAGAATGGAGAGACCATGAGCGTGGGGCTCTTATCCCAGACTTTCCTGGAAGTCACAAAAGCTGAGCATGTCATGGTTCCTATCGTGACATTCACCAACCAACATATCCTTGCAGTTTTCCCAAGGAAGGGTTATGGGGGATGACATCACCAAAGGAAATCCTTGTCTTCTTTTATGGATGTTTGTATCATATCCCAAATTTGGGGGATGACATCACTAAAGGGAATCCTTGTCTGCTTTTATGGATGTTTATATCAAGATCCTTTCCTTGGAGAGGAGTCATAAGCAAGAAGATTCTGAGAGATGCTGTAATTTGTTAAAGCTTTGAGGTTTGTAGGAACTCTGAGATGTGGCATGAGAAGCTGAAAAGTGAATACAGAAATTTCCTCATTTTCTGACATCTTCATTCCAAGTCCCTCTCCTTAACACGATGCCCACGGCAGATCAGTGATCCAGCAGAATCCAAGAACAGCCTGAAGGCCATCCTGACACATTCCTTGTTCTCTACTGAGGAGAAATTACTGGCAGAGCTGGATGCCATCATAGGGAAAAAAGGCACCAGGATTATCATCTGGAATCTTAGAAAGTAAGAGAAATCCAATCTCTTATCTCTCATTAAGTTTACATTTTGTTTCAGTGTATGCAAACATAGAAGGGTTTGGGGTTTTTTGTGTGTGGAATAACTGGAAAAGGCCATGTGCAGTTAAAACACTGCAGAGCTGGACTCAAATGTGAATTTTAGCAAATCTCTGAGGAATTCCCCTTTTTTTCCATCTTTATGATACCCTTGCTCCACCACAATACCTTCCCTTGTATTTGCCTTTTCCCCTATAATAAATATATTTTTTCATTTTAATTCTTAGAGATAAAAACGACAAACCGGAATTTGACTTTGACAAAGATAAATATGACATCAGAATTCCAGAAGACTTGGATGAAACAGGCAAAAGGGGCTACAAAAAACAGGAGAGACTGGACCAGATTGTCCCAGAAAGTGATTACTCACTACGAGTATGTACTGGATTTTTAAAATTGGGTTCATTTTTGGAAGCTGGAGGGTGTACATGTTTTAATTTTAATGTAATGTTTATTTTCTAGGCTTACTGCAGTATTTTGTACCTGAAGCCAACCATGCAGATCATCCTGAGAGGACAGAAAGTGAAAACACAGCTGGTTTCCAAAAGTTTGGCCTTCATTGAGCGGGATATTTACAGACCCAAATTTCTTAATGTATCCTTTAATATTTCTGTTGCTGATCTGAATTCTGTGACTTTTTATGGCTGGATTCTGCTGGCTATGTTGCAGTTATATTGATGAATTTTTGGGGTTTTGGGTTTTTTGAAGACATACTGAAGAATTATCTCAATACAAGAAAAGAAAGTTCTAAGACCCACTCAGAGTAACTCTTATTTTTTGTGTTCCATGAGATTAACCCTGTTTTTCCTTAATATCTGCTAAAAGGCTAAAACAGTCAGAATTACTTTTGGATTTAACTGCAGAAACAAAGATCATTATGGAATAATGATGTACCACAAAAACAGACTCATCAAAGCTTATGAAAGAGTTGGCTGTCAGTTAAAGGTAAGAAATTAAGGCTTAAAAATATTTTAACAGCATGACAAATTTCATTCAAGTACTGATTTTAAAAAAGAATGTGGATGGAAAGTAGGATATTGATGTATACTTTATAAAATCACCTTTTATTGCTGTGTGCAGCAGTTAAAAATTGTATTAAATTGGTTTTGAGGCTGTTTGATACAAAAATATGAAACTGAGCATATCTTTCAGGGCAAAACCTGGGGTGAACAGAGGATTTATTATTTAGGTGGTTTATATCAAAATTCTCTCCTTGGAGAGAAGCCAGAAAATCCTTTTTACCCAGGGTAGATATAGTTAATAATTACCTCCAGCAAACTCTTGCAATATTGGCATAGAATATTTGATAAACCTTAATTCCTTGCAGGCAAACAACATGGGTGTGGGTGTTGTTGGGATTATTGAATGCAACTTCCTAAAACCAACTCACAACAAACAAGATTTTGACTACACCAATGAATACAGGTATTTTTCTCTGCATTTTCTCTCCAGTATTGTCATTTACTGGGAAATACTTGCTGCTGCTTTGAATAGGAAGAATAAAAGTTTATGGTTAAAATGCAAACAGCTTCTTTTAGCCGCTTTTTTGTCTGCCCTCTCTTTGTCTCCTTTCCTTTCCTTATCAACACATTCCCATATCCATAGCAGGCTTGTTCCCATCACTTCCTACCCCATCAGGCAGGTTTGTCCCTGGATGTTCTTTATGGCTGCTTTGGAGGAGGCACTTGCTTTTGCTTGTGCTTTTGGTATGGATATGGAAATTGAGGGCATTGACTTGCAGATGTTGGTGATCCTGAACCATTTCCTGTGTGTGGCACCAACAGTTCCCTTGGCAGAGGGGCAGGAATTGGGAATGCCCTTGGCAAACAAAGAGAGCAGGGAATGTTTTCCACTTGTTGGGGTTTTTGGAACACTTCCCATGAAAGTGGGGTTTCGTCAATCCCTTGGGTTTGATTTGTCTGTCGCCCCCCAGGAAATCTGGGACCTTGGAGCCCAATCAGTTTGTTTAAAATGTATTTAAATCAATATCCGGACCAGAGGGGAGAATCACAGGATCATTAAGGTTGGAAAAGACCTCCAAGATCATCCAGTCCAGCCTTTGAGTGTCATGTTCAGTCATTCCTGGACATAATTTTGGGATGGAGGTGTGAGTTAATCTTACAATTAAGTTATAATGAACCAAGTTCATCTGAGGAGAGCAATTTCACTCTAGGTGCTGCTTCAGCAGCAAAACAGCTTCTCCTTTCTTGGCTGCTCTGTGGTTCATCAGCTCCTGGTCCCATGGAGTTCCCATTCCTGCAGGGATTCTGGCAGAACATGGCTGCGTCTCCACTCTGCTCCGTGCTCATCCCTCTCAGTGTGTGCTTAAGGTTGCTGTGTTGTTTATCATCCAGGAACAGATTCCCTGCATTCCATCCAGGAAGCAGCACTACATTTCACCCTCTGCTTTCAGTACTGTTACAACTTGTGTTGCAATTTTCTCTGATTTCACCCCAAGCCATTTCCCCTCACACCTGGAATGTGAGCACAGTGATACCCCACTTGAGAAATCTTCTAGAAAGGCTTTATTGCCTGGAGTGCTCCAGGCTTTCAAAAGATGACTTTGCAGCCCGAAACAAAAACGTGAATTTGACGTTGTAATTGCATGGTTGCTGTAAGGTGCCCTGCACTTCTTCCCTCTCCAGAAGAGGGATGTGATTTGGAATGTGATCCTATCTGTGTCTCACTGCTCGTTTCTGCCCTTCTTCCACCTCCTTTTTCTGGCTCAGCTCTGCCTGCCTGGGCTTCAGAGGTGACCTGGATCCAAACCCTGAGTCACACGAGTTCCCTGCACAAACATTTGTGTTGGTTCGAGGCCCAGGGTGGTGCCAGGTGTTGAGACAGGCCAGGGAGGGCTGGGCCTGGTTACTCATCCCCTGGATTGCTCAGAGGTGAATTCCACAGGCTGATGGGAGGCTGTCCTTGCCTCCAGCTCACCTGTAGGGCTTGTTCTTGTTTTCAGCTCTCCCTCCTGTGTGGGCCAGCTCGGGGTGTCCCTGAGCAGGAGACAAAGCTAAAAATTAGCCTGGGTGAGACTGGGCTGCTCCTTTTAGCACAGTGTAGACTTTATATCACATTAAAGTGATCAAGCGTTTGCCATCTCCTTGTTATAAAGTTGGACATCAGCTTAGAGGAGCCATGAACCTGCTCTTGGCATGAGAGAACAGCCAAAAATAGTGAGGTGCTGGATTGGTTTTGTGCTTCTTTAATTCTCTGATTGAGGCTGAACTGGTGAAGCACGTGCTGTCCATGAACAGCGTTTCAGAGCTGAACACTCTTGATTTCAGTCTTTGTGCTCTGACTCGTATTTCCAGGAATTCCATTGCTGTCAATCGCATTTCTAAATGGAAAAAAAAAACCTTTTATAAAAGGAAAAAGGAAAAGCTTTTAGAAAAGCTGTTTTTCCCACTGGTGTGCAATTAGAAATACTGAAGTGGTTCATGCACTTACTCTGTCACTGGAATTTATAAAGGTTCTTTCTGCGCTAGAATTGGATTACTCAAGGTGGCCTTTTAAATTCTTTTCTTTGTAGACTCACAATAGCAGCACTGGGGGAAAAGCTCAACGATTACTGGAATGAGATGAAAACCAAGAAAAATGAGGAATATCCCTTGGCTCTGCCCGTGGAGGAGATCCAGTGAGTCCCGCTGTGACAGCAGAGAGCTGAACACACTGTCACTGCTTTATCTGACATGGGAACACTCCTCCATGTGCAAACGCTGATTTATTTTGCTTTTTTATCCCAGGAAGCAGCCTGACCAGACGTGGGTGCAGTGTGACGCGTGCCTGAAGTGGCGGAAGCTCCCGGACGGAATCGAGCACTTGCCGGAGAAGTGGTACTGCTCCCTCAACCCTGACCCGCAATTCCGGTAATGCCACAGGCCAGGAACACCTCCCAGCCCCTATTTATCACCTGCTGGCAGCAGGGATGTTCAGCTCTTTCTGTTGTGCGTTTTTTCCTGTCCTCTTTCCCTCAGGAATTGTAACGTGCCAGAAGAACCAGAGGATGACGATTTAATACATCCGACATATGAGAAAACCTACAAGAAAAAGTGAGTTCTGCAGACTTTTACACGGGCTTCAGCACTAAAAACGACGAAGGAGAGCAGTGCAGCAGTTGGGGTTAAAGTCCAGCGTTGTTCCATAGGAATTGGCAGTAGGGGAGCAGTTTGGAATGTGTAACTGTTACTTTGAAGCAGCTCCATGTGGTTGAAAAGTTGAAAAGCTCAATAGGTTTATTTAAGAATAAGAGTTCTTAGCTAAGGTGTATGGAAAAAACTGATTTGGGTAATTGTAGTGCTGGCTCACGTTCTAGAAGAGGGAGTTGGGGTTGTTTCAGTATTTTAAAAATAAATAATCTGAGAGGGAACTTGTTTGAAGTTAAGCTAACTTTAGGCTATATAAGCTTCTGGGTTCCTGAGGAAATTTTCATTCAAGAAACAGGAATACTCTGATTATTCTATCTAGCTGAGATAAGGAGTGTTGTGTTTGCTTTAAGAGCTTAGATTTCGTTTTTATAATGAATGAACAGTGTGAATCTAAGATTTTAATTTGTTTTTTCCTTTCTGCTGTGCAGGGACAGGGAAAAACTGAAGAAGCGACTGGAGTACAGCCACCAGGTAACTCCTGAAGATGACAGGAGATGTCTCCTTTAACATCCCGATTTACCCTGAGGGCTTTGCAGGATTTGATCACTCTGAGAAAACCCCAGATCCCCCGTTTGTGCTGCCCAGTGATGGAAAACCCACCATTGCTTTCTCTATAGCACTTAGAAAAGAGCTGGAGAGGGACAGAGGCCTCTCACCCAAACTAGAAGAGATGTCAGTCATTCAGGTCTCTTCCACCCTGTTCTTGAAAGGGGATTTGTTGGAGAGGGGTTGAGATAAGGATATGAAAGTAAAGATGCCCTTAAATTGGGACAGTGGGTGGGGATGGACAGGGGTGGAATAGCTACACTTATGCAAGGAGACCCTCAAATTCAGATTAAATCCAGATGCAGATCAAGGTGCTTGAGTGATGAGAATGTCTGGATTGTAACTCAGAATCAAATTTTCTAAGTGTGATTTAGTTTCAGTTCCATTCAAACTAAATTGTTGACCTAAGATCACCTCATTTCTGAAGAGGAGATGCTGCATGTGCTGTTTTAGCCTACTTATTTAATTGTGTTGTTTCTCTGCCATTACCTCTCCCCAAGTACAAAAATAATTTATAGAAGTGAAGTAATTGCTCCTTTTGGATAAACTGAACCCTGAGCAGCTTTCCCAGGAGCGCCTGTCCTGGAGTTTGTGTCTGGTGGACAGACTCCAGAGACACAGCTCAGGAAAAGCTCTTCCTTGGGATTTTGCACAGCGTTTTCAAATGGAAAACTGGGATTTGCAATAGTCTGCTCAGCCTTTCTTATCCTAAAATCCTGACCCTAGGTTCAAGGAGGTACTTGGATGTATAAATGTCAGAATTTTAGATGTTGCCATGTAGTTAAATCTGCTTAAACCTATCCTGAAGAATCTACTAATATCTGTTCATTCCCATTCTTAACTTGCATTGTTTTATAGATCAATAATGAAATATTTTTAAAAACATCTGTTTCTTCAAGTAAAGACTTCAAAACATTCTCACCTCTGAATGCAAAGGAAGCTGTTCCAAGGTTACTTTTACCAAAATCATCAGATGCTTCTGTTAGAAGATCTCTGCCTATTTTAATTAAAGTATCTTCCCCTCATTTGGATGCTGATAGCAGGTGAGTGGACCTGTACAAAGCAAATCAGATTCCTGTTTATTTCTAAAATTAATAAATTGTTAATGAAAATGATGGTGTTTGGGGCAGCTTCAGCTGCCAAAATTCCTGTGGTAATTCCTGGAGCGTGGGAAGCTCCAGGTTAAAGGTACTTGGAGACTTTGTGAAGTACAAAAGTTAATGCAGAAAAAATGACAAGGAGCATTTGTCAGTGGTTTGTCTGCTTAGGAGCAGAGTTTGTGTTATCCACACTCCACAGGCTGTTTTCCTGAAGCTCTGTGGGGATGTTCTGGGAATTCTGAGTCTGTTTCAGAATAATGTGGGAGTGTGTGGATGGCAGGCAGTTTTTACAGGAATTCTTTCTGGCTACACAAATTAAAATCCCATGCAGGGGGACATCCTTTTCTAGTTCTGGACTGGTAATTTTTGAACAGTGCTTAGAGAAACACTAAACATGGTTGGAAACAAATGATATGGCAACATTTGAGCAATAAATGAATTATTTTAATATTTTCCTCCTCAGCCTCAAAAGGAGGACACAGAGTTGTGCGACACCTGTGTCCCTAAAGACACCTCGGCTCAGTGACAAACCCTTCAACAGCCACGAGGAGGATGATGACGATGAAGATGTCATCATTTTAGAGGAGAGCAGCACGCCAAAGCCTTCAGCAGATCCTGATGTTCCTGTGGTAAAAACTGAATGTATCAATTTGGATCAGGAGGAGAAGCAGAAGGAAAACTCTCCCACAGGGGAGCCTTGCAGTGCAACCACTTCAGAGGCAAGGAGTGAACAGCTGAGCTCAGCAACACAGACAGAGCTCCCGAGCCTGGTGGTTAAAAAGGAAGAGGTGGAAGATATCCCAGTTCAGATCCCTGGAGAAGGGATGGAAAGTGAACAGCACAAGGTGAATGGTGTTCCTGAGACATCTGTAGAGATGGAAAACGAACTGAAAAATCAGCTGCAATTATTGAACAGAGAAAAAGAAATGTACCAAAGCAGATGTGAAGCGTTAACCAAACAAGTGGAAACACTGGAACAGCAGCTTTTGGAAATGAATAATAAATATGTAAAAAAGGAAATGTGCCATCAGGCAACGGAGACAATTCCCTCCTTCGGAGAAGAAAATGCTCAGGGGAGGAGTTTGGCAGAGGTGACAGCTCTCTATGAACAGGCCTTGGGGGAAGTAGCAACGCTCAAGGAGCAGTGCAGCACCCTGCAGAACCTAAAGACTGAGTGCAGCAGATGTGCTGATGGGGAGAGCAAGAGTGAGGTGGATGAGATTGCTGTGCAGCTGGACAATGTTTTCAGGCAGCTGGACAAGTGCACCATCGAGAGGGACAAATACAAAAGCGAGGTAGGGCTGTTAAAGCACTTCTATCCCTTATGTCACTTAAATTATCTCGACTTTTTACTCCATTTCATAGCACTTCTAATACACAATGTGTTGTGGAGTTTTTACAGCTTTATTTTTATTTTGATTGCCAGATTGAAGTCCTAGAAGTGGAGAAAAGTCAAATGGCCTGTCAGTGTGAAGAGCTCAAGGCAGAGCTGGCACAGTTAAAAGCTTCAATCCCACAGGCAGTAGCACATGCAAATGATTCTACCACCAGTAATGTAGAAGACTCTGTAAATTTTTCTGATGGAGAAAGGTATCAGTTTTATTCTTTCTAGATGTTATTTTCAAGCAAGATTTTTGCTTGGTCGTTGTATTTGAAATGTTTTGATGACAGTTATGTCTGATAATTGTATAATAAAATGTGATGCTTGGAATTCTTTTCTACTGCCTTTTGTGACTCCTAACTAATGTTTTTCTTTAATCAAGTGATGTATATGATTCATGATTTATTTGTGTGAGCAGGGTTGGCCATTGCACAACAGAATGTCATACTGGTACTTCGTAAAATATCCAAAATGTTGTATCGTTTCTAAACACAACTTGCAGACCAAGGAGAGAAAAAGGAGGCAGGAAAGAGGGTGATCATTATTTTGTGCTGTGTGATGAACTTCACATTGAGAGTCTGTTTTTCTTTATTGAATCGACTGAAAAGAGTCTGGGTTTGAAACTTTACTGTGAGAACTCCTTGCTGCAGGCACATCCTGTGGAATCAGGGTCCAGGGTCTATATTGGAATTAAACAAGGGTTGAAACTTCCAACTCTTAGGAAGTGGGAATAGCACACACACAAAAAAACCCAGAGCAGGGGGAAGCAGAGTGAGCTGGGATCCCTTCCAGGGGAGAATCCAAGGAGGGAAGCATCACCTGTTCTAAAAGGTGACTCAATTAAGAGACCATTTCAGCAAATGGATCCTTAGGATCAGATCAGAGGCATTTCAGAGGGAACTGGCTTTGTAATATCTCCAAAAGTTGCCATTCCTGATGCCTGGCACAAGGCAGTTCTTATGGCCATATTTAGGACAGCCTGAGCTCCATCCTGGCACTGCAGCCTCAATCCCAGGGAAAACATGGAATAAATCTACCTGGAAGCCACCTGCAGCCCCATGAGTGAAAAGGGATTTAAGGACAATCAGCACCTAGTGCTGAGAGCAAATTGCGGATTAGCAGCGAGGCCAGGAATGGAAAAGGCCTTTGCATCTCCAGTCCTGGGTCAGTTCTGTGTCACTTGAAAAGGACAGTGAGGGGCTGGAGCGTGTCCGGGGAAGGGAACAGAGATGGGAAGGGGCTGGAAAATACATCCTAGGAAGAGTGGCTGAGGGAGCTGGGAAAGGGCTCAGTGTGGAGCAGAGGAGGCTCAGGGCCGCCCTCCTTGCTCTGCACATCTCTGACAGGAGGGGCACTGAAGGGGGGGTCGAGCTCTGCTGCTGTGTCCCAAGGGAAAGGAGGAAAGGAAATGGCCTCAAATTGCACCTGGGGAGGCTCAGATGAGATACTAGAAAAAAAAATTCCTTGCCAGAGTGGTTAAGCACTGGAATGAGTTTCCCAGGGAGGTTTGCAGTCCCTGTCTCTGGAAGTGTTCAGGAGTCTGGATGTGGCTCTTGGGGACAGGGTTTGGGGTCTGGATAGTGGGACTGGATAATCCCAGAGGTCTCTTCCAGCCCTGAGGAATCTGCCATTCATGGCCTGGGTGACAGAGCCAAATGCACTCAATAAATTCATGATTCCACCAAATCAGAGGGAACTTGGGAGGGCAGAGCTGCTAGTGATGAGCTTTGACAAATTGGAAATATGGGCTGGAGAAAAGCCCCAGAAGCTTCCACAAGGGCACCTGTGAGCTCCATGCAGGAGACCAGGCTGGAGACTGCTCGTAGGAAAGCAGCTGGGAGGAGGCTCCCGGTGCTGCTGGGGGAGTAGCAGTGCAGTGTGAGCCAGCAGTGCACTCTGCTGGTGGCACACACCAGTGCCTACTGGGCTGGACTGGCCAGGCTCCAGCCGGGGCTGGGGAAGTGACTCCTCCCCGGTGCTGGGCATCGTGAGCCCAACCAGGGACTGTTGGATCCAGCCCTGGGCTCCCTGGAATGACACTGGCATAGAGTGGCAGGGGGGTGGAGAATGAGCTGGAAAATTTCCAGAGACCCCTTTCAGTCTTAAAAGATTTACCCACATTAAAAATCATCTGCCAGCATTTAATTTTATTTTCCCTTATAGCTCTGACTTGCGATTTCTAAAAGAATTAGCAAACAAAACCGGGAGTTGGAAGTAACTTCCCCCACAAGTTGTTGGAGATATGGCAGCACTGGTAATGGAGATGATAAAGGATCTGAGAGTAGAAGGAAATGGGCCAGAGCAGCGATGGCTCATGTCAATTTGATCAGGAAGAGGACACAGCAAGGACAGCCAGGAAAGAAACCAAAGAAAGGGGAGGCACAGCCTTTTGCCTGGACTATACTCTAAATCTTATTTCCTATTTCTATTTTAAAGCCTTTGGGCAAACTCCTCTTTCTTGCCTTCTCCTCTATTTTTTCTCTCCTTTTGTTCCTGTGGGTTGTGGTAATTTGGGCTTCTAAATGGATACAAATACCAGGAGTTAATATTGCTTTGAGAAACAGAGGTGAGGTGGGATAAAGGATTGTACCAGTGCTTATTCAGAAATATTTCTGATCTGTATTCAGTTTAGTATTGTTTTGACACTAAGGGAATATTCACCTTCAGGATGAAAACTAAAGCTTGGAAAAACTGGTAGATTTGGAAATAATCTTGATGCAGTTTTAGCTGCATCAGGTTTTTTTTTTTTTGTTTGTTTCTGGGAGTCATGGAGCCTTTCCAGTCTGGATTATCAGTCCAGCTTTGTTCGGGGAAGAACTCTGAACACAAAATTCCATCTAATCCTTTCCAATTCTCTCTCCCCAGCCTGAAGCTCCGCTCTCTGCGAGTGAATGTGGGACAGCTTCTGGCCACGATCATGCCCGACCTGGACCTGCAGCAAGTGAATTATGACATTGACGTGGTAGATGAAATCTTAGGGCAAGTTGTAGAACAAATGCATGAAATCAGCAGTACTTAATATCTCAGTGTTTTAGCAGAGTTTTATTGCTCTTCCATTTTAACCTTTAGGTTCCAGATTGTAAACAGTGCTGCTTCACTTTATATATTTGACATAGGTGGATCTCTCAGTGTAAATATTCCACACGTTTAGATGTTCCCTGCACTTCCTCTTAAAGGAAAACTGTCAATACTGACTGACCCTGATGTACTTAATTAAGGATTTTGCTTTGGAAATGTATTTGTAATTAAATTTGCAGATATTTTTACTATTAGGAATCTTAATACTTTTCTACAGACACCTTTTCGTTGACTTTGGATCTTATATAAGCATTAATACCTGTGAGTATTTCCTCTTCTAAAGTAGTGGAATATCTTAGAAATGCAAAAAAAGACCTGCCCTGATTTCCTTCCCAGCGTTGTTGTATCCCACAATGTTGTTCCATTGCTCCCAGCAATGTTCTGTGTCACATTAATGGGCTAGAAATGTAAGTAGTAGGTGAAAATATGGGCCATATGGGTAATATTTATGTGTTACTACCAAAAGAAGGCTTCTTTAAGGGTTTTATCCTGAAAACTGGTGATGGACCAGTGGAATGGAAGCCCTTGGAAAAGGAGGGATGTTTCTTCCTCTGTGGTATAAACTACAGAATGAGCTAGAGCTGAAATGATCAACTTTAACTGGTTTAGACAGTTTTTATTATAGGCAAGATAAGGGAATTCCTCTTTTTCATATCTCCCCTTTTAGAGTTCTGTGCTCTAAATCTTCCCATTTCTCCATGGTCATGGGAAAACCTCCTGGAAGCAACGGTACTGAGAGAAATTCCCAGCCAATTGCTGGGGATTCTTTCCAAGTCATTGGGAATGACAAACTGGGTGGCAAAGACAGCAAATCCATCTTTTCCTCTGTGGTGTGATTGCTCACCCAAAGAGCCATCCAGAAAAATGGGTCTTGCTTTTAAATATAAAAAATAAATTTAAAAAGTCATTTAATTTGTGTTCAATATGTTAATTCTTAGGAAGTATATTTTTCTTTATTTTAAATAAAGCCAATATTGTTGGGTTTTGCACTGCTACTGTCCTGAGTTAATCCCTTTTAGTTGTAGTTCAGTGGAATTCTTTCCATGGACAGTATTTTAATTAAAAATATCTCTATGCCAATAAGGGGAATGCACTGCTGTTGTACTTTATAAAGGAGAAATTGAATGTTTGATTTGGGAAGAGGTGGCTGTAATATAACTATGTATTACTTTTGCAAAGTTTATATTTCCCATTTCTTGGTGTGTAGCTTTTCCATTTCTTAATCATTATTTATTATGTCTCATCAGACTGTAGCTAAATTTCTTGTAGACAACTGGCAAAATAGAGCACATGTCTATATTAAAAATGGCAAATTTACAATGTACATTTACACTTTGGACAACAGTGGACTTATGGAAATGGTTTCTATTTACTTGTTAAAATGTATTTTTTGTAAAAAATAAAAAGATACACATCTGAGTTTTCAGGATCCCAACTTGTCTTTGTTTCTAAATAAACCCTGTGCAGAACAGCTGAAGCGTTGGGTGTTACAAGAAAGCCTGGCTCAGTCTGGTGTTGGACTGGGCACACCAGTATGGAAATGGCATGGGAATGTCCTGGGTATGGAAAAAGCAGGGGCTGTTAACAGAATGGAGCTGAATTTTAGGAAGTTCTGGTGTTGATATGAGGATGTGCTTGCCTGCCTTTGCTGCAGCAGTGGAAGTTCACCAAGCACGTGGACTTGCACCATCCTGCCTTTCTAAGGCAGCTCCTACTGGCATAGAATTCCTCTTAACTTGGTAAAATTAATTTGAAAATCCCCTGTTCTGTACACATCCTTCTCCCTCAGCTGGAGAGGGATAAGAAAGGGGTTGGATGGTTGCATCCAGAGGGTCATGGGGAGTGGGATTTGGGGGTCCCTGGGGTCTTGCTTCGAGCATAGCAGAGATAGGTGAGGAGAGGACATCTGTGAATGAATTAAAGAATTCAACAAATGGGCTCAAACACTGCCAGGGGAGGGAGTTCCCACAGGATAACTCACCTGAGATAGGCACAGCTGGCAAACAAAAGGTGTTCATTCCAGGCCTGCCCAGGGGAAAGGTTTGGAATTAGCACAGGACACAATTCCACTGTGCAGCCCATGGAAAAATGCAGAGGCAACAGCAGGAAGGTGTGAGGCCTGGTGCAGCAGATCTGGGTGACCTATTGGGACAAAAATCCCCACCGGGGCAAACTGGGGGAAAAGGAAACAACTGCATCATCATCATCATCACCATCATCATTCATCAATCATCATCGTCAGCATCATCATCATCACCACCACCACCACCATATTATTATTATTATTATTATTATTATTATTATTATTAT
>VZRL01004091.1:499568-529080 GCA_013397895.1 Origma solitaria | reverse complement strand
AGGTGAGGGCGGGGGCGGCCCGGGCCGGGGGAGCCGCCGGGCTTTGGGGTTTTGAGGGGTTTGGGGAGCGGGGCTGGGGGTCCCCGCGGTCTCGGCAGCGAAATCTGGGGGGCCCCTGGGCTCCGGGAGCGGCCAGCGACGCTTCTGCCCTGCCCCTGCCCGCGCCGGGCCCCCTGTGCCCGCTCGTTGTTTGCGGTGCGGACGGGGTTGTTACCCCAAAAAAGTTTTCCCTTTGTGCCCTTAGATCGATGCACAGGGCTTGAGACGCTCCTCATGCAATCCCCGAACAGAAACTTGAGCCATAATAATCATAACTTTTAGAAAGAGCCTTCCTCAAAGCATCCTGTCAGTGTGTGCAGTGCAATTCCAGGCTCTGCCAGCGGTGCTTGAGAAACTTACAGAGAGTTTGGCCGCCTGAGCCATACATAAACAACAAGAATTGATGTGGGGTTTGTTCTGTCTTCTGCAGGAAACATGAAGGTCATCACGTGTGAAATAGTGTGGCACAATAAGGAGCCGGTTTACAGCTTGGACTTCCAGCACGGAGCAGACGGGAGGATCAATCGCCTGGCCTCGGCAGGGGTGGACACGGCCGTGAGGGTGAGCTCAACCTCTGGGTTGGGTCTGGAGCATGTGCACGGTCTGGGGAGTTGTTATCCAAAATATTGGGTTGGTTTTGTTATCCAGAATATTGGGTTATTGACAGGTATGTGGCACGGGGGGTGGATGGTTCGGGGAAAGAGCGTAAGACTGTACACTGTCTACAGAATTTTAGGGTGGTTTGGGTTGGAAAGGGTCTTGAAGACATTCCATCCCACCCCTGCCTTGGCAGGGACACCTGCCACTGTCCCAGGCTGCTCCAAGCCCCAATATCCAGCCTGGCCTTGGGCACTGCCAGGGATCCAGGGGCAGCCACAGCTGCTCTGGGCACCCTGGGCCAGGGCCTGCCCACCCTCCCAGGGCAGGATTTAATCCTAATATCCAATCTAAATCTTCTCTCTTAGTTTGAATCCACACCCCCTTGTCATTATATCCTCTTGTAAATAGTGTCTGTAGTAATTTATTCCAGTTGTCTCAGTTTATTTTCTTCCTCACTGGCAAATTGATCTCTTCTTCCCTGATGGAGCATATGTTTCAGGGATTTTTTTATACATATTTTAGGTCTGGAAAAATGTCAGCTGTCTTTGACATAAAAGATGCTCCCTGACAGGAGGGGGCAGTGAGGTGGGGGTCAGGCTCTTCTGCTGTGTCCCAAGTGAAAGGAAACAAGGAAATGTCCTCATGTTGCACCAGAAGAAGTTCAGATTAGGTATTAGAAAACAAAATTTCCTGGAAGAGTGGTCAGGCCTTAGAATGTGTTGCCCAGAGAGGTTTGGAGTCCCTGTCTCTGCAAGTGTTCAGGGGAGTCTGGATGTGGCCCTTGGGGACAGGGTCTGGGGTGGCACTGGATGATCCTGAACGTCCCTTCCCACCTGATGATCCGGTGACATCACATCTTGTCCTTGAAAGCTGTAACACTCTCGTAACTAGATCTGGAAAGTGGAGAAAGGCCCGGATGGCAAAGCCATTGTGGAATTCCTGTCCAACCTGGCCCGCCACACCAAGGCCGTCAACGTCGTGCGCTTCTCTCCCAGCGGGGACATCCTGGCCTCCGGAGGGGACGGTGAGAGCTGCTTCTCCTCTGTCTCAGCCCAGAGAATTTTGAACTTTAAATGAAATCCATCGGCATTACCTTTTGCATGAACAAAAAGAGAGCGGGAAATAAAGCAGCTTCATCTGATATTTCCTCTCCAGATGCTGTTATTTTGCTGTGGAAGCTGAATGACAGCAAAGAGTTGGAGCCGTTGGTTTTTCAGGATGAAGACGAAGCTCAGCTCAACAAGGAAAATTGGGCAGTCTTTAAAACTTTGAGGTATCTTCTTATTTGTTGAGCTTGTTTTTCTCTTAAGTGTTTTTGTTTCCCCCAGTGGCTTTTATCATGTGGTGCATCTTCAGTGTTTAGAACTTCGGTACTCTCTACAGTCTGCTTGCTCTGATATTAATTCTTTTAAGCCTCTGTTAATGAGGCTCAGAAAAAGGTGGGAAAGGCACATTTTATGCAGGCAGAAGGTGACAGGACAAGGGGGAATGGTTTTAAGCTGAAGGAGTAGTTCCTGGCAGCTGCTGAGGTTGATGTGAGAAAGTTTCAGAAGTGCTTGAAGCACCAACAGGGGTTTTTATTTGCCTCTGATTCTTTTTTTTTAAACCTAAAAATTCCTAAAACTCACGTTATCGCGTAGCTTTTGATTTTCAAATTAATAATTGGTTTCTCCTGCCTTCTAGAGGCCACTTGGAAGATGTGTATGATATTTGTTGGACCTCCGATGGAAATTACATGGCCTCTGCTTCTGTAGATAACACAGCAATCATGTGGGATGTCAATAAAGGTAAATGCTGCAGTTATCCCTTGGAATTCCAGGTCTGGTGGAAGTGCCTCATGGTATTTCCCCAAAAAATTGGAAACATCCTTTGTTGTGATGGAGTTTTTATATGATTTTCTAGGATTGTGAGGCCCTGGTATATATGGATATAAAGATATTTTCAGGCCAACAAAATGCACAAGAGTAATCTGTTCACCTTGGAGTATTTAGGAAATAACTTCATGAATTTCCCCCCCCCCACCCCAAACTCCTGCACAAACATCTTGTATATTCCTTACTCCACTTTCTGGTGTTGTGCAGCATGGCCTCAACTCTATTTGTATCATCTTCTTGAAAAGCTGTTTGTTTTCTTTGAAACTTGTCAGCTTCTGGTATTTCTTTGCAAGAAAGCAGCACTTAAATAATAGGAAACATCCTATTCAACAAAGTATTTCTAAAATTCTCTGCAGCTTTGTCTCATCAATGTTTTGGCTCTGAGACCTTCACTTGTGGAACATCAGTGGGGTCAGAGAGGTCCTGCCTTTGCTTATCTGTTTTAATTTAAGCAAACAAGCCTTAAATTGGCAGTTTAAAAGCAATTTTTTCTTATATTCTTGTCAGCCACCATCCAGTTAACACTTTTATGTTAAAAAATTATTTCTCTACGTTTTGAAGCATTCTTTTGTCTTGTTTTATTTCTGAAATGTTTGGAAACACGTTTGGATTTATGATCTGAAAGCTGCTTGCAATTTCAGGACAGAAAGTGTCAATATTTAATGAGCACAAGAGTTACGTCCAGGGAGTGACCTGGGATCCTCTAGGCCAATATATTGCAACCCTGAGTTGTGACAGGTGAGCTGTTGGTCTGAATCTTTTTCCCAAATATTCCTTTTTCACAGAGGATGAATTAAAAGGAGGTGTACCAGATAAATGCAAGGGTTTTTTTCATTCAGTTTGTTCTCTAAGCAGGTTGATGTGAAAGTAAAATGATACTTTAGTTAATTTCTGGCTTGTGGTAAATGATTCCTGAAGTCTGAGTGTCTTCTCTTAGCAGCAAATAAACTTTTGTAGGGATTTTTCTTTAGGAATTAAGTTTTCATGGTACTGGTCTTTATTGATACCAGTTGTGTTTTAAGATAGTGCTGCAGGCTCCTGTTAATGAGTAATAGATTAATCTGTGGGGTGGAGCTCCCTGGGACAGTGGAAGGTGTCCCTGCCCATGGCAGGGGCTGGAATTAAATGATCCTTATGGTCCCTTCCAAGTAAAACCATTCCATGATTTTATGACTGATGGAGATGTAGCTGATTTATTTTAAGGTGAGTTCCCACTCTTCAGAAATCCACAGTGCAGGTAGGAGCACCCTGGCAGTTCCCTGTTTCCTAATTCTGTCATTCCTCCATGAATCCTGTGCTGGGACTTCCCAAACCTTATGGGGCCAAAACATTGCCAGGAATTCATTGGTTATTTAGTCATCAAAACACATCCCTCTGGTGGTGTCTTATGAGGAGAATTTTAATAAATGGTTCTTTTGGTGGTCCAAATTTATATTTGCACTTTGTGGTGCTGGCTGAGAAGGGAGATCCTGGGACATTTTTGGGAAACTTGGGGTGAAAGGAAGGCTGCGAGAGTTGGGATTGTTGAGCCTGGAGAGGAGAAGCTTTGGGCTGAGCTCAGGGTGGCCTTGCAGGGCCTGAAGGAGCCCCAGGAAAGATGGAGAGAGACAATTGCCAAGGGCTGCAGGGACAGGAGCCAGGGAATGGTTGGCAGTGGCAGAGGGCAGGGCTGGATGGGATCTTGGGAATTAGGAATTGTTCCCTGGCAGGGTGGGCAGGCCCTGGCCCAGGGTGCCCAGAGCAGCTGTGGCTGCCCCTGGATCCCTGGCAGTGCCCAAGGCCAGGCTGGACATTGGGGCTTGGAGCAGCCTGGGACAGTGGGAGGTGTCCCTGGAGGGGGATTGGGACTGGAACCATTCCATGATTCCCTGCTGCCTCACTCTGCTCTTCCACGCAGGGTCCTGCGAGTTTACAACACCCAAACCAAGCGGGTGGCCTTCAATGTCACCAAGATGCCATCGGGATCAGGAGCTGAGGGAGAGGTACATGGTTCTGCTGGGTCTGGAAACTCTCCTGAGTGCTATTTTATATTCGCTTTTAGCTTTCTCTTCCGTGCAACCAAAGGATCAAATATTTTCCATTCAAAAAATTCCTATGGCCCACAATCACCTAATCATCAAGGCTGGGAGAGACCTTCACTCTCATCCAGTCTCACCATCATCACCTCAAAACCGTGTCCCCAAAATTTCTTGCTTGTTTAAAGCAGCAACACTGTCCCTTAGTTGTAAAAGTTAAAAATAATGTGGAAAAAGTAGTTCTTAACAGGAAAAGCTTTAAACATACCTGGCAGTAGGTGTAAGTTTATTAATGGATATGACATAGCAATAATATTTTAAAGTTAACAGCCTGGGATTTTCAAGAAGGTAGTCTGATTTTTAAGAAAAATATGAATTAGGGATAATTTAGGAAATTCTAACCCTAGGAGGGAAAACAAAGAGCTTTTTTCCTCCTAACCAGTTGTAAGTGATAGTAAAATAACACCTCCAAGCTGGCTATAACTTTATTAATCCCTTCTATTCATTCCTTTTCTTTTTGGGGGAAAGCATTTGTAACAGTTGTATAGAGACTGAAGAACAGGCCTGAGAGCAGGCACTTTGCCATGAGAGAAGTTCTTTTTCAACCTCTAATCCTGGGGCTAAAATGAAATGCCTGAAGAACATTGGGTGTTAAATAATGTTGTGCTCCAGGTTATGACTATTTTTTGATGGCTGGTTTAAGGTGACAGCTCTGGGAATGTTTTGCTTTGCAGCTCAAGAGGGATCAAGGACTATTTTTCTTAGCTGTGAAGAATTTATAGTGAGATTGAAGGAGGCATGGCTTTTAAAACGTTTTCTTTGAAAAGTTCCCTGAGGTTGGATTGTCCAAGTGGATGTTTTGTCTCGCTGGGATTCCAGCTGGCACATTCCTGGCCCATGCCACAGTCCTGTTTTCCGTGTTGCAGGCGAGGAGCTTTCGGATGTTCCACGATGACAGCATGAAGTCGTTTTTCCGCAGGCTCAGCTTCACTCCTGATGGCTCCTATCTGCTCGCTCCAGGTATGGGAACATCTCCTGCAGCTTGGCTTGTGTCACTGAGGCTGGAAAAGAGCTCCAAGGTCATCCAATCCAAGCTGTGCCCGATGGCCACCTTGTCCCCAGCGCAGAGCACTGAGTGCCACGGCCAGGCCTTGCTGGGACACCTGCAGGGATGGGCACTGCAAAGCTCCCTGGGCAGCCCTGCCAAGGCCTGAGCGCCCTTGCCATGGAGAAATTGCTCCTGGTGTCCAAGCCGAGCCTCCCCTGGCCCAGCCTGAGGCCGTTCCCTCTCCTCCTGTCCCTGTTCCCTGCCAGCACAGCCCGACCCCCCCGGCTGTCCCCTCCTGGCAGGAGCTGTGCAGAGCCACAAGGTTCCCCTGAGCCTCCTTTGCTCCAGGCTGAGCACCTCCCATTGCATTCTAGTTTGAATGTTCTTCAGTATTTCAAGCTGCTCAGGGATGCTGATTTATCCTGATTATCCCACTCCTCCTTCTTCCAACTGAAGAAAATAAAGACTCCACAATACTCTCCATTAACAATCCACAACATCAACTTTCTCCTGTAATAAAAATTATATTTATGGCATCTTTTTCTGAACAGATTACAACACCAGAACTCTGTTAAAATAGAAATGAAGGATAAGGAGTGGTTTCTTTTGACTGGTCTCTCTTTGTTTGGGTCCTTCCCTAAGAACATTCTGCATTCCCAGTAAAAACAACCCTGCAAGGAGGGGATCAGTGTGTGCCTGTCCAAGCAGTGCTTTTATTGATGTCTGGCAACATCAAAAAGGACCTTTGAGGGGGGAAGTGTATAAGGGAAACAGAACCAGCACTAAATAAATATTTAGGATGCCTTTTTAAGTTGTATTTGGGTTGCACAGCTTTTGCCCAACTGACAGGCCTAATTCCTGGGAATTAGAATGTTTATGGGCAAGCCCAGTTCCCAGGAATTAGAATGTTTATGGACACAAGGTGTGTGCTCAGGGCTCTCTGAGGTGATGAGTAACGTTGGCACCTTTGTTTTTGCAGCTGGCTGTGTGGAATCAGGAGAGAACGTTACAAACACCACCTATGTTTTCTCCAGAAACAATCTTAAAAGGTAGGGCTTAGTGAGACAAAAACATGTTTTCATTAAAAAACCAATAATGAAAATAGTGCAAGTGTGTTTGCTGAGCTCCTGACTCTCTCTGAAGGCCCGTGGGTCACCTGCCCTGTCCTGGCAAGGGAACTCTGGCTGTTCGCTGCTGCCCTGTGTACTTCGAGCTGAGAGGAGCGTCTGCTAAAGGTACTGGGAGGCCTTCAGGGAGTGTGAACTCCCACCAAATGGGGGAAAAGATGTGGTTGGTCACTGGTTTATGCCCCAGCCCTTCACCGTTCCTCTAAGGCAGTGTTGCACCACATCTTAGAAGCTGTTTCCTGATTCTGAGACCCCGAGTTCACCTTAAGTCCCTCATGAGTAGCTTTTGATAGAGTGGGCAGATGTTGTTCCTTGGCCTCTCAGGCTACAGAAACACTGCTGAATATTTGTCTTTAACTGTTAACCATTTTGTGTTCAGAATAAATAACCTGGTTTAGCACCAGAGGAGCAATCCAGTGAAATAATTCCTGTTGGTCTCAGCTGCCCACATCACAGGGAGTTGGAATCGTCTGCAGTAAATGTTTATTGAAGGAAGCCAAAGCTGAGGCAGTGCCGGTGTTACTGGGCAGAACAGGAATTCTGAGCTGGGGACAGGATTGTCTGAAGCTGCACAAGAATTTATCTCGGGATTGAAATCCAGCCTTATGGTGGGTCCAGGAGTGGTTATGTTTTAACAAGCCAGGCAGAGCTTGGCTCCTTTCTCTGGAGATGAAATTTGTAGTATTTCTGACAGGATTTACCTGTTGTATTTTCATCATAATCCTTAGATCCATTGTGTTGCACAGGAAGAAGGAGATGAGTGTGTGCAGTTGGTCTCTGTAGCTTCTCTAAAGGGAGACTTTAATCTAAAAGTTCTTAAAAAGATGCTGAAAAGTTCCAGCTGGAAAATACAGGTCAAACTTTACAAAACAAAAGAGGAGCAAACCAGAGGCAGAAATCTGCCAGTTCATCTTCAACTAAGACAATAAAGAGTAAATTTCAGACAACAGAAATGTCAAATGTTAAACGTTAAATTTTACACCAGTGCTGTCTTCCAGTGTTTATCCTGATGCTGATGGATAATGTAATTTTATTTAAATTAATGGCTGAGTCATTATCCTGCAATAAATGCCAGAGAATTCTGACTGTGTTCCTGTCTTTGCAGATGAAGTCAGTCCCAAATCCTGCCCTGCCCTGTTTAACCTGCCCTATCGATTGGTGTTTGCTGTTGCTTCAGAAGATTCTGTGCTCTTTTATGACACTGAGCAGTCCTTCCCCTTTGGTTATGTTTCCAACATCCATTACCACACCCTCAGTGACATTTCATGGTAAGGAATTGTATTCCTGAGATTTGTTGTGGGGAAAATGTCTTTTCTCCTTGTCCAGGTTCTGTGGGTTTATATTTCATTTATGGCACACGTGTGATCACTCATCAGTGTGATGAGTGACAATTGACCCAGCAATCCACTCCATTAAATTAGAGAATTATGGCTCTTAATCACTTGGGTGAGGGTTGAAGAAAAATCCTGGCCTTTAAGGTTAAAAATTAAATCCCAACTAGGTCCAGTGACGGATCCTTCCTGGCCATTTCCTCCACGGATGGGTACTGCTCGTTCGTCACCTTCGAGAAGGATGAGCTGGGAGTGCCCCTGAAGGAAAAGCCCCAGATCAATATCAGGACTCCTGGGGCAGCAGACAAGAAAGCCAAGAAGAGCCAATCCCACAAAGCGATTTCCCCGGGCTCCAGGCTGACAGAGGGGACCCCTCCCAGCAGGGATCCCACCCTGCAGCCTCGAGCACCCAGCGCTGCTGGGAAGGAGCAGCCTCCCACACCTGCCGGTATCAAAACCACCCCGGCGTCATCCTCGGAGGAGAGGAAGAGCAGCCAGGCAGCCCCCCAGAGCAGCAGAGCCCCCCAGCCCAGGAGGATCACCCTCACCACTCTGCAGTCCTGTTTCAAGACACCCAGGTGAGATTTATGTGCCGCTTCCCGTCGTAAACGCAGGGCTGAGACAAGCCGTGCTTGTGCTGCATTAAAGGCTGAGCTTTGCACAGAAATTCCCAGCCCTGGGTCTTGCTGGGAGCTGCCTTGGTGTGGAGCTTTTTGTTGTGCTGCAAATGAGAGGTCAGAATGTCTCCTAAAGGTGGAGCTTTTAGGTTTCTGCGAAAATGTGAGGCAGCAAATTCATCTGACCCCTCACAACAAATGGGGTCTGTCTTGGCCAGGAGTTGGGTTTTGACCCTTGTGGGTCCCTTCCAGCTCAGAATATTCTGTGATTCTGTCTTCAACTCCTGTTTTCTGTACAAAAAAGGTTCCTGAAGCCTTCAGCTGCCAAGAACGATTTAAAGATAATATCTTTATTAGCATTCTTAATTCTTATTTTAAAATATTCTTCTGCCAAAGAATATTTTAAGAAGTGAAGAGTGCAAGTCTAGACAGGCCCTCAGTGTGAGGCTTAAAACACTGATTAAGTTACTGCCTAAGGTGAAGATCTGGTTTTTAGAAATTGTCTTTAATCGAGGTATTGATTGTATTGGGGCTCTGGGCACCCTGCTCCAGTGGAAGATGGCCCTGCCCATGGCAGAGGGGGTTGGAAATGAGTAATTTCCTTATAAAAAGAAGGAAAAATGTGCAGCAAAATATATCTGAACTACCTTTTAGTTTAATTGATCCTATATGAATTAAATTTTTGAGTAAAATACTCATGGAAATGATGTCTATAGGGCAATTAAACTGTTTCTGCTCTTTTAAAGGAGAGTAAACTTGATTTCCTTGAAGTCAGATGCCCCAACCTCTGCATATCCAGAGCCAGCTCCCGTCCCTCCTTCCTCAGAACAGGAACACGGTAAGATTTTGTGGCTGTTAATATCCACCCAATCAGCTTTTTTCCATTATATATTTATGTTATGAAAAAATCCTCACTCTAGCTGCAAATTCTAAAGCTTCTTCATTGTCTCAGTGTGTTTAAAAGGTGCTTTTGGCATTATGAAATGTTTTCTCACTGCTCTGGGGCAGCTGCTGTGTGACTGTTCCTGCAGTTTTTATAGCAGTGAAACCAAAGATAAATTCATGGATGTGATGTTCCCAGGTTTGAGAGACTCTTCGGCTTCCAGCAGATCCTTGTTGCAGGTGCTGGGCCCTCACTCTTTTTTTGAGTGGTGAATTGATTGTGGATTCAGCAAATAAATTTCCTTTTTTCACATGGATTTATTCATTTTAAACGATTTTCCTGTCTGCTTCTTTCAGAGAGGTGTTTGCCATCTGATGAGAGCCTCCAAAATCCCCCAGCAGCCAAACGTGCCAGGACTGAGGAATTGTCCCTTCCTGCCCCTGCTGGAGACCAAACCAGCTGTGACTCCAACAAATAAGGGCTGAGCAGATTCCTCACCATCTGAAGTCAAAGCAGCAATATCTGAGTGCATTTCTTTTTGCAAAAGTTCAATCCTCAATTCCTCATTCAAGTTCCCTATGTGTATTTGATGTAGAACTGGGAACAAACTGCCAGTGGAAGAGGAATCAGGAATGTGGTTCTGCAGTAGAAGAAATAGTTGGGAAGTGACTTCAGGAGTAAGGAAATCAGGGAAATCTGGGGATTAAAGAGCCACCCAGTAACGTGTGAGTCTCCACCAGAGTCCCTAAATCCATGTTTATAAAGCATTATGTCTTCCAGTAACCTGTCTGGCAAAAAGAATCGAATGCATTCATAAGATTTGATGTGGTTTAAGAGCTAAAAAAAGAGGAAATTGTGTCATTGCAGCAGTTTTGTTTATTTCTTCAGCGGTGTGTGAAATAATGCTCCCCAGTACCTGTGGAGTGGAGCTGATCCTCTGAATGCAGCAACAAAGATCAGGACTGAGATGTTGAAGCAGAAATGGGAAAATTCAACTGCAAGAAACAAGAAAGCAAAAAGAAGAAACCCTCTGAAGATCTGTTATAAGAACTAAATAGCAGAAAGTTCTTATTTGTTTAATTTCTGGACTTAAAAAAGAAATGCAGGTGTGAGATTTTCCTGAGGCAGCAGGATTTGAGTGTGTACATTGAAATTTCCCTTTTTCTTTTTTCCCCAATTTAACTCCCTTAGCCAATAAAGTACAATCTAGTGGATGGGAAACTTCTAAACCAAAAATTTCTTTTTGCCATTCAATACTTCATAAAAACACAAATATAAATGTTCCAGAAGTGACTCATAAAAGTCTCACAGGAAGGAAATATTAACAAACACCTCTGTCAGTCTTCCAGGCAAATGTACTGTTGCTTACAATGAAGTTTCAACAACAATTAATAAGCACAAAGTTGTAGGAAACTTGATGGGATCTTTGTTTTCTCACTGTGCTGAGGATGGATCTTCATTAGGCTTAATTAAACTTGGATTTTTTTCTAGTGAAGAATTATAAAGACTTAATTCTTATATTTATTTCTCTGGTTTGCTTTTAGATCTTTTGCTTGTAGGTCTTTTAAAGGACGATCTTTGTGTCCTAATTCTGCGTGGGTTTTTTTTTTAAATTTCTATCCATTCTCTCCAAAAAAATTGTTTCTATTCCTTCTAAGCAGGCAGGGTTTGCTTTCTTAGGAATTCCATTTTATAGTTGACTGAGGAAAATTAGTCCATGCCTTGAGAGCATTTTCCTGGTGGGAGATGCAGAGTGATAATCCTGAAATGCCACAGGCAGCTCCAGCTTTTCCATGGCTGTCTTGAGCATCATTTCTGTTGGAATAGCTCTTTGGAGAGGGATGGGGAAGCCTTATGGATCATCTGCAGTGCAAACTCTCACTCCAAAACCACTTTTCCGTGGTTAAGTTTCTGCTCATTCAAATCCTGAGGATCTCTTGCTCCTCACCAAAACCACATGGACATCCCACCTTAAAATCAAATATTTCTATGAGCCACTGAACTGGGCAGGCCTTGTTCCACAGGACTTTGTAGGTAACTGCAGCAGGGGTTTCAAGTAGAATTTGCAATTTTTCAGATGGGTTTCAAGTAGATTTTGTAACTTTTTAGCTGGATGAGGACTCGTGGTTGTCTTGCTCCTGGAAAGACTTTCTGCTGTGTAATAATGGTTCATTTTTAGACAGCCAGACCTTGTGCTCCTGTGCTGTTGATGTTTTAATTTTTCAGCTATCCAGCTGTCTATATAAATAATATCTTGTTGTTAATTAACCACTCCCTTTTGGTCAAAATTTACTTGATCCTTGCCCATGGATGACAAACAGATTCTGTGTTTTGTGTGCACATTCCCTGTGTTTATATAAACGTTGTTATCAAATAAATAATGTAAAGACCATAAAATCAAGCAAGAAAAACAGACTTTTCAAGGAACTCTGTTGTCTGTGTGTTTTCTGCTCTGACAGCTGCAGGATCCTGAAGAAAAGGCAGTTTGGAATTATGTGATAACAATGGCAGGAATTAAATAACATCAGGGGTGTGATTCCAACACTTCCCTGGGCTGTGCCCCTTCCAATTCCTGACATCCCTTTCCAGGAAGAAATCTTTCCTAATACCCAATTTAAACACAGCCTTGGAGGGGCCTTTTTGACAGTCCCCAATCTCTCTGAAAAATGGACATCATGGAAGTCAGGCTTCAGTGAGATGCTCCTGGTTTTCTCTTGCCCCATGGAAGCGGGACAGGGCCTGAATTGTTGAAAAGGAGGAGGATGGGGGTGGCTGGGAGAGGAAAAGTGACAGGTAGGGATTAATTGGAGCTGGGATGTAGAGAGAGACTTGAGAGAGAGAAGAAAGTGGCGTTTGGGAAGCTGAGAGGGAGTTTGGTGTCATTGGGAATTCCTGTGCAGGACTCGGCCCCGTGATGGCCCTTCTTTCCCAAAAACACCTCATTTTCCAGACTTGGTTTTAGTTGGGAGTTTTTTGTGGGGTTTTTTCCCTCTGGGATGTGAGGCTCTTTTTTGCCACAAAATTCTGAGTTTTTCTCACTCTCCTGCCAGCAGGTGCCAGCGTTCCCTAAAGCAAAGGGAACGCTTCTATTCCAGACTTCCATCCTTCGAGACATTTTTCATCACCTTTACTTTTTTTTGTTCTGCCAAGTGATTATTCCTGGCTTCTTTCCCCATGGTGAAGAAGAAAATAGGATTTTAGAGGAATGAGTTCTTCCAGGAGGGAAACACAACAGGCTGACTTCAGCCATGAGTGAACAGAGCTCGGCCTCTCCTGCTCAGCTCAGTGAATCCAAAGGCTTTTCCAGCAGGAGTTGGAACTCAGAGGCTGCAAGGAATGGACCTTGGCTTAGCCATGGTCCTGGTTGAGGTGACACATACCCCTTCCCAGGATGTGGGAACAACCCACAGAGGTCCTGGCAGTGTTTATGGAGAGACTGACATAGATTTTGGGATTTGGAGAAAAGTCCACCAAGGGAAGAGCATTCAAGGTGCCAGTCAGTTTTGTGTTCTTCCAGGGCCTGAAGGAGCCACGAAAAGGATGGAGAGAGACAATTGCCAAGGGCTGCAGGGCCAGGAGCCAGGGAATGGTTGCCAGTGGCAGAGGGCAGGGCTGGATGGGATCTTGGGAATTAGGAATTGTTCCCTGGCAGGGTGGGCAGGCCCTGGCCCAGGGTGCCCAGAGCTGTGGCTGCCCCTGGATCCCTGGCAGTGCCCAAGGCCAGGCTGGACATTGGGGCTTGGAGCAGCCTGGCACAGTGGGAGGTGTCCCTGCCATGGCAGGGGTGGCACTGGATGGGATTTCAGGTCCATCCCATCCCAAACCCCTCTGTGCTGCTCAGGTATTTTTCCCTGCTCGTTCCAGACCCTCCCGCCTGGGAGATCTCTCAGCCCTCACTTGGCAGCGCTGCCCATAAACTGCAAAGCACAATCCCCACATTTGGTCCCGATTATCCCTCTCCCCGAGCAGCCCCGAGCCCCACACAGCAGCTCTGTTCCCCTCAGGTGTGGGATTTTGGGATGCTGCCATTTCCTTCATGCAAGGGGAGCTGGAGAGAGCCAAAGCTGGGGGTGCCGAGGCTGCTCCTCCTCCTTCCCAGTCCCTCTGGGAGAAGTTTCCCATTTATCCTCCTCATTTTGGGGTGAGCTGCCGAGTGTCCCTGCAGGTGCAGAAAAGCTGGAATGTGCAAACTGGGAGCAGTTTTCCCTCCTGTCAAACTTCCAGCCAAGGGACATTGCTCAGGATCTGCTCCTTATTCCCTCAGCTGAAAAATCCCAGGAAAAGCCACGGCCCCGAGGCCTCTGGGCCTGCAACCCGAGAGGATTTGCCTCCCAGAGCATGAATAATTCAAAAGGGTCACAGATTTCTTTCTGTCTGGAAACTGGGCCTAAACTGGGGCTCTTCCAGTGGCTGGGAAAACCTGATCCTGGTGCACCTGGAAGGAGAGGAACCTGTTTGTGTCTTTTAACTTGTTGCCATCTTTTCTGGGAGGGTTGTCTGGTGTTTAACGCCCCAAATCTTCGCGGTTGTGCTCCAATTATTTGTATTTTCTGCATAAAATGTTTTCTTTGCTGAGAGTTTAACCCGGAAATCTTCATTTTGAAGGAAATTATTTTTCTGACATTTCTCTGTGCATTTTTCCTCCTCATGATTTGAGTTTCAGGCACAATAAATTTTGATGCTAAATAATGCCAGGTTTTGTCTCAGGATAAACTTCCCCCCCCTTTAGCCACCAAAAGTAAATAAATAAGCCCCGAGCCAGGAGCTGCAGGAGCCTGTGGATGTTTTTGTTTTCCCTTTTCCTGGCACCAGTGGGGTTGCAGCAGCTGGATGTACTTACAAATAAATCGCAGGGCAGGGAAGAAGGTGTGGATTTACTCTGCTAGGAGAAGGGAGAGAATGTGTCAGCTGTGTGCTCCAATATTCTGAATTCTGACTCCATAAAAATGCTGCTTCTCTGCTGTGGGATGGATTATTGAAAGAAGGCAAAATTAACAGCCAGGAAAAGCCAAATCAGTGTTCCTTGGTTGGAGAAGCAGGAATAGCCCAAACCAGGCTCCTGCTGCAATATCTTACCGGATAAAATATGTAATTCTGAGCACCCAGTGGAGGAAAAAAAATGGGATATTTTCCATGGCAGTTATTCCTTGGAATGGGGAATCCTCTGTAGTGGGAAAGGATTCCCACTTAGAATTCCCACTCTGTAGTGGGAAAGGGTGGGCACAAAACAACTGCACTTTGTGCCCAGACAGCATTTCCCACCCAGAAAATCGGAGGGCTTTGCCAATCCCTGGGATGTGTTAGTTCCTGGAGCAGGTGGGGTGGGAAATTCCCCCATTGTTTCTATCTGCTCTCAGCTTCCCAGAAGGAGGGAAGAAAATGCTGAAGGAATCGTAGAGTCCCAGGATGATTTGGGTTGGAAAGGACCTTAAAGCTCATCCAGCGCCACCCTGGGACACCTCCCACTGTCCCAAGCTCCTCCAAGCCCCAATGCCCAACACTTCCAGGGATCCAGGAGCAGCCACAGCTTCTGTGATGTGAGCTGTGGGAGTTGCTTTTCTTGGATTTTCCTTGTCAGTGCAGGAGAGCTTGATGCGATACTGCAGTGACGGGATTGTGAGAGAAAATAGAATAATATGACTGAAAATCACAAATTGTTATAGCAGCCATAGGATAAAGTAATTCAAGAGTTGGAACATTAAAATTTCACTTTCAAGCCACGTGATGGCCTTTCAATATTGAAGGATATTGAAACTGATTCCTTGTCCTTTTTAATTCCTTCTTGCTTTCTGCAGGAAGAGGGGATTTTCACTTCTATAATTTCTGCTTGGATAACTCAAGATTAATTTTGGAGTGAGGTTTCAAGTATGATCTATAAACCCCTGAGGATAAGGGGCCCAGTGGAAGGGGTGGGATCACCTTTTCTATTGTACACATGTTCTCGCTATAAGAATA
The DNA here is from genome assembly GCA_013397895.1 of Origma solitaria. NCBI lineage: Eukaryota > Metazoa > Chordata > Aves > Passeriformes > Acanthizidae > Origma > Origma solitaria. Next base: position 513,591 of record VZRL01004091.1, on the reverse strand, counting down.
ATTAATTATATCCTAGAAGAGTAACAATTTTAAATATTTTCCCTGAGTTTTAGCAGCAGGATCCAGGTGCAATCTGCTTTCGGGAGATGAATAAATTCAGGCTCACACCTGAGCCTTTGCTGGGAGCAGCCACATGATGGCAACATTGATAATCTTTTACTTTCTTTGTGAGAGCAGCTCCTGGAGAGGAGGTTTAGTTCAGAGCAAGGTGTGGAGCTCTAATGGAACTCTGAACTCTCTGCAATTTACAGGAAAACTTTCTGTCATGGTTTGACTTGGAGAGGGACTGGGCACAAGGGCTGCAGGGCCAGGAGCCAGGGAATGGTTGCCAGTGGCAGAGGGCAGGGCTGGATGGGATCTTGGGAATTAGGAATTGTTCCCTGGGAGGGTGGGCAGGCCCTGGCCCAGGGTGCCCAGAGCAGCTGTGGCTGCCCCTGGATCCCTGGCAGTGCCCAAGGCCAGGCTGGACATTGGGGCTTGGAGCAGCCTGGCACAGTGGCAGGTGTCCCTGCCATGGCAGGGGTGCCACTGGGTGGGATTTAAGGTCCCTTCCAACTCAACCATTCCATGATTCCATGAAACCAAACCACTTTAGAAGACACTCTGTGGCTCTCAGCTCAAGATGGGCAGGTTTTTAAGAGGCAGGAGGAGAAAATGCTACTTTCGTTTTTTTGTTTCTTCCACTTTTTCCCCCTTTTTTTTTCTTCCATTCCCCCCCCAACTTTTTTTTTCTTCTTTTTCTTTTTTTCCTCTTTTATGAGCTGCAGTGGAACCTGTAAAAGGCTTTTCCCTGGTGAGAACCAAGCAATTCCTGAACTGGTTGAACTCTGAAACAGGAGAACAGGATCTGGCACCAGGGAAGGAGCTCAACCAAGTTCAAGCAAGATCTTCATTAATGCCCTTAGATCCTGGACGTGATAAATATGGGTGAGTTTTGGTGGAGACTGGAAGAAAAATGTGTCCTTTCAGCCAAAGTAACTCTCATCCTGACAAACATTTTGCTGGATTGTTATTTGAATGAATATTTAATATAAAACATGCAACCTGCTCTAATAAGAGCACATTCATAATTTCGAGCAGGCGAGCCCTGTCCAAAATTCCCTTGGCTTTGCTCTGGGTAAGGAATAACTTAAGAAGGAAATGTTGGACTGCAGCTACTCTTGGCTGAAGGACACAGTACAGCAAGAACAGCTGTGGAAGCAGATTTACTGCAAGAAGTGAGGCTGCTAAAATCCTGACAGTACTTTGATTTTTGGGGGGATTTTTTTATTTTAATGAAAAAGTCCAATATAGAGTTTATAACTTTTCATACAGTTATTTATTTTAGGAATAAGAGAGCTGCCAAACACAGCAGGTAGTTAATACCCAATTCAGGCTGTGTTTAAACAGGGAAGGAGCTATTGGCTGCATCCTTTGGGATTCTGTGATTAACCCACAGGGACCTGGAGGTGACTTTTTCCAGAGGCTTTCAGGTGAAACATGAGTGGGACTTGGCTCCCTTGGAGTGAAGTTGGAATCAGATGTAGCAGATAATTCAGCTCATCCTCTACTGAAATGTGCTTTTCCTTTGGACAGGGGAGATGGAGGTGAGGGAGAAAAGCTGGAGCTGGGATGGAGATTCAGTCTCTGCCTTGTTCCAGACAGGGATCTTTCCTGATGAGGATGGTGAGGGTTCTGGAGAGTCAGTGCTGTGAGGAGCAGCTGAGGGAGCTGGGAAAGGGCTCAGCCTGGAGCAAAGGAGGCTCAGGGGAACCTTGTGGCTCTGCACAGCTCCTGCCAGGAGGGGACAGCCGGGGGGGTCAGGCTGTGCTGGCAGGGAACAGGGACAGGAGGAGAGGGAACAGCCTCAGGCTGGGCCAGGGGAGGCTCGGCTTGGACACCAGGAGCAATTTCTCCATGGCAAGGGCGCTCAGGCCTTGGCAGGGCTGCCCAGGGAGCTTTGCAGTGCCCATCCCTGCAGGTGTCCCAGCAAGGCCTGGCCGTGGCACTCAGTGCTCTGTGCTGGGGACAAGGTGGCCATCGGGCACAGCTTGGGCTCCATGGGCTGGGAGGGCTTTTCCAGCCTAAATCCTGGGATTCTGTGACTCCTGTGCTCGGGAAGGAGGGTCAGGGTGCTGTGGCCCAGCTCAGCTGCCCATGAGTCCTTGGTGAGAACTCTGAGTGTGATTCTCCCTGAGGATCCCATGCCAGGCAGCACTTTGGGATCAGCTCCAGGGGCTCCGTGCTTGGCCCCTGCTGTTCCCAGTCAGCTCTGGCATCCCAGGCTGGATTGGGGATGAGAAGGTTCAGCCACTGCCCACCCCACGTGGGCCTGGGGATTGCTGGGTGATGCTGAACAGTTTGGGCACTTTTTAAAACCCCTGCAGTGAAGTTGGCAGCAATCACTGAACTCTCCTCTTCGCTGGAGACTCGTCGTAAAAAAGGAGGGATAACAATCCTTGCATCCCTCCTGAGCGTGCTCTGAGGTTAAATCATGGAATCCCAGAATGGTTTGGGTCGCAAGAAACCTTAAAGCTCGTCTGGTTCCACCCCTGCCATGGGCAGGGAAACTCCTCAGGAGGTGACAGAGCTCATCAAGGAGAAAACAAAGAATACAGCAAAGTTGGCCAAAACACAGCTTTGAAATGTGCTGCAGAAGGAATAGAGGAAACTCTGGCTGGGGCTGGGGAAGAGGAGCAGATCTTGCAGCAGAGTGGGTCCCAGAAGGTTCTGCAGGTCTGAGTACACCGAGGGAGAGCTGGAGCTGATGCCCAGAGACCGCAAAGCCTCCAGAGGAAGGGAGGGTGAGCTTCACTAAACACAAATATTCTCCTGTCTGGGCCTTGGAAGCAAGGAGAAATTCCCAAAACTCGCAGCCCATTTCTGGTTTTATGGGTCACTTTTCTCGTGTCTGCCACGGAACTTCTACCAGGAGGTACCAAACTGCAGCTGAAAGAGTCCAGATGGCTTTGGGATTCTGGGACAGGAGGAGCTGGAGCTGTGGGAGGAACCTGAGGTCCTTCACTGGGGTTCAGGGACCGAAGCTTGTGCTGCACATTCTGGGGCTTGGAACGCCAGGAGTTCTAAGGGGGTTTGGATCCAGCAGAGCCGTGTTCGTTACGTGCTCAGGTCACCAAAGGAACTCCTGGACATTACTGGGGATGGAATTGCCTTTTCCTTGCTCCCACTTTTCTCCTGCTGGCAACTTACTTGAAGGTGTTCCCTTGTTGTAGAGGAAGCAAATGCCAACTCCATAAAACTGCAGAAAGCATCAACCATTGCAAAACCGATTCCCTGAGTTGACAGAGCACAGTGAAATGAAAGTATTTTACTAAACTGTCCCAATTTCCACATTCTTCCTCCTCAGCTTCAAGAATGAGAGGATTTAAGGTGGTCGAATTTTGCATCCATGCTGAAACCCAAATCTGGTGTTGCTTTAGCTGATCTTTACAGAGTATTTCCCAGGATCACGGAATCATCCAGGCTGGAAGAGACCTTGGAGATCCTCCATCCCCTGCTGTGGGCAGGGACACCTTCCACTGTCCCAGCTGCTCCAAGCCCTGTCCAAGCTGGCCTTGGACACTTCCAGAGACCCAGGAACAAACCACAACCTTTCCCAAGCAATTTAATCCTAACTCTGTTTTTCAAGGTTTATTAGTACTTCCTGACTTTTGCTCTCCTGTGTTTTCCATGGAATGATAAAATATGACCAAATCAAAGAAAGAGGCAGCACAGGGCAGGGTGGAAGGTGGGATTGCTCTTCCAGAGTGGCCTTTTCTCACACAGAGAGCCACGAAAAGCCGCTGAGGTTCATTAGCGAGGCAGTCTAATGGGGCTGGAATTGCCAGGGGTAGGAATGGTGCTGATAGCCCGAGCTTGTATGGAATTGAGAGCACCCCCAGTGATCAATAGCAGTGATTATGACATTTTAAAAATAAAATTGCTTGCCCTTGACTCCAGCGGAAGGGAGAGCTCCCTCCCACACCCCGCGGGTTGCAGCTGCTCTGCTCAATACCAACCACTTTGTGAAATGGCCAACAAAAGCCTTTCCTTGCCATCCCTCCGAGGGGGCAAAACTGCCATGACTTTGATTCTCTTTGCTCTGGAGGCCTTTTAGTTAAAAGCTCTCTAATAGATTGGGGAGTATTGACAATAATAATGAGCTTATGGGTGAAATTCTGACCTCAGCGAAGTCAATGGAGCAGAATTCCAGCATTTTGTATATCCACACATCTATATGAAGTCTATACATGTGCTCTCAACAGATCAAACCTCTGCATTGATTCACTCTTTTTATTCACTCCATTTTCTAGCAGTTTGCTTACCAAACATATTTTAGGTGTGAGCTAATGAAATTAATGTATTTTCCTCCTGCTTAAAGCAGAAAATAAAATTAACCACCTTTTCCCCCAGGGAAAAAGGAGGGAGGTTGGGTCTATCCTGCCTTTCTTCTCCAGAGAGAGAGATTTTAAGGCCATTCTGACATTTGAGTTTATGGAAAACTCAGTAAAGGGTTTAAACAAGTCTTGTGATGCCATGGGCTGAAGAACTGGAAAGGATGATCGGAATTAAACTGGGAATCAACATGTCCAGGTACCCCTTTAGTGATAAGAATAGGAAATATGGATAACATGGGGACTGAGCTGTGTGAATAATTTTTAAGGAAACAAATGAAAATTAGCATCTCTCTCATGATGCACAGCAAGGCAAGGCATGCAAGGAAGGCATAATGTCTTTTAGTAGACCAAAGGAGGAAAGAAAAAAGAGAGCAAAAGAGAAAAAGAGAGAGAGAGAGGAAGAAAGAGAGAAAGAAAGAGAGAGAGAAAGAGGGAAAGAGGGAAAGAAAGAAAGGAAAGAAAGGAAGAAAGGAAGGAAGGAAGGAAGAAAAGAAAGAAAGAAAGAGAATAAAAGAAAGAAAGAAAGAAATGTATGGATGTCAGTTTTACAGAGCAAGATCCACTCGTTCACAGCTCTGTGAAAGAAACCATTTCCCTCTTTATTGACATCCGAGCACTTCCAGGTATTTTTGCCAGGACTTTATAAACCGTTCCCACTGCTGTCACGGCTCCTGCCTGGCTGGGAATTGCTGCTGTAAGAATAGCCCTTCACAGGAGTATTCCCACCACTCCAACCCTTGGCAAGGGAATGAATTTATCAGGATGGAGCGAACACAGCACCTACTGACCCACAGCCCATTTCCTCCCTTGGAATTGTGCTGCAGCATTCATGGCTGTCCAAGGCCCTGGGTCAGGTTGATATGGAGTCACTTGGCAGGATCTGCTATAATGGAAATACAGGGAAAGCTCACAGGATTGACCACCTCCATTGGGCTGGAAAGGTATCCCAGAAATCCATAATGGACTGTGAACTGTTTGTCTCCATCTTCTCTAAGAAGCCATTGTGCAGTTTGTGTCCATTCCTTGCACCTCAGCGTCTGTCATTAAGGTGTTTTAGGGTTAGTGATCACAGAATCTGAGTTGGAAAGGGACCTTAAAGACAATCCAATTCCAATCCCTGCCATAGGCAGGGACACTTTCCACCAGAATCCAGCCCTGGGCCCAGCACAGGAAGGAGCTGGAGCTGCTGGAGAGAGTCCATGGAGGCACGAGGATGAGCAGAGGGATGGAGAGCTGTGCTGGGAGGAAAGGCTGCGAGAGTTGGGATTGTTGAGCCTGGAGAGGAGAAACTTTGGGGTGAGCTCAGGGTGGCCTTGCAGGGCCTGAAGGAGCCCCAGGAAACATGGAGAGAGATAATTGCCAAGGGATGGAGGGACAGGAGCCAGGGAATGGTTGCCAGTGGCAGAGGGCAGGGCTGGATGGAATCTTGGGAATTAGGAATTGGAGCAGCCTGGTCTGCATGTTCATAGAATTATGGAATCATGGAACAATTTGGATTGGAAGGGACCTAAAAGTCCATCCCATCCCACCCCTGCCATGGCAGGGACACCTGCCACTGTCCCAGGCTGCTCCAAGCCCCAATGTCCAGCCTGGCCTTGGGCACTGCCAGGGATCCAGGGGCAGCCACAGCTGCTCTGGGCACCCTGGGCCAGGGCCTGCCCACCCTCCCAGGGAACAATTCCTAATTCCCAAGATCCCATCCAGCCCTGCCCTCTGCCACTGGGAAGCCATTGCCACTTGTCCTTATCACCAGAAATAACCAAAGCCACGTTCCAGATCCACTTTTTTATTATTATTGGTCTCAACGAATTGCTTAGGAATGCCATTTATTTTTTAAAGAGTGGTGCTGTTAACTTGAATCAATGCTGGAAACAGTCTGTCCCAATTCAAATCAACGAGAACCAAATGGCAAAGGTGATCAGCCACAAAAAGGAAGGTTTGGGGTGAAACCAGGGAAAGTACTGAAAAGCTCCCAGCTCCGGAGGTGTTACGAGGTGATATTATAATTTAAAACAGCCCTTTTTGCCAAATTAAGATAATTTGCCTCATAGATTTTGGAACTTTTTTTTCCCAGTGTGTTGGTCCATATGTTGCATGTGGGAGACGTATAAATTTTTGCTTTCACAGAAATCCAGTGGTTCTCTTTTTTGTCATAATTTTATACCATTATATGTGTGCCTGGGACTTCACTGTAACATGAAATGGAGAAGGCTGGGCTTCTTTGCTCATTATTTTGATTTTTGATTGCTTTAATACATCATGGAATGATGGAATTTTGTGAGGATTTTAGAAGGAAATGTCTGGATTTGATATCCCTGACAAGCAGTATCGCAGTCCATGAGTGTTGGCATGGAGAGTGCCTTGTGTCCCAAATGGAAATTCCTCAAAAATCGCTGGAGGAGATGGAAATATCCTTGCTAACCCTAATGCACCTTCAGGCACAAACCACCAGCACTCATCCTAAGAAATAAGCACATTTCATTATATGGGATTTGGGAATAGGATTCTAGAAACTGTTTTTCCACTCTCTAGAGTGCCTAGATTGTATAGAATGCTAAATCTCCTCCAAAGTTAAATGCCCATTCTGTCACAAATTCTGAGGATTTTTATTTTTAATTTTTTAAATATGTTTAATATCAAATGTCTAGTTCCATTCTATTCCTGACATTTGTAAAAAACCTCAATTCTGAGCCACTGCGAGGGTTTGTTTCCCTTGTGATGCATTTCAAAAATGCGCTGAAATTTTATTTTGATAAGGTCAAAACATTGTAATATGACTTAAAATATTGGCTGTAGCAGGCTGTCAAATACATCTGTCACAGTGCCACTGAAATTCATATTTCAAGGGACTGTAGAAAAACAAACAAAAAAAGTTGTCAAAGCAAAATTAATACCTTGTCATGATGAAACATTCATGAATTATGGAAATGAGGAACCGAGCAGGCATTCAGTGCTGGAAATCACTGCATATCTCCAAGAAGTTCCAGGTTTTAGGGAAAACGGTGCCTTTTTGGGGAAGAAACAAGGAGATGCGGCCAGTTGTGCTTCACAAGACACAAATTCCAAACCAAACCATTATTTTTAACAAAATCCCCCTTGAGCTCCCTTCCTGCAAAGCCCTGATTGGAGGTGGACAGGGATGTCCAGATTTTGCAGCTGACAGTTCCATGCCCACATCCTTCCCTCCTTCAGGAAGAAAGGGAAGGAATAAATAACGGTAAACTTTCCCATCCGTTCGGAGTTATCTCGCGCCACGCACGGAATTCCCAAGGTGGCCGTGCCCCATCCTGGGGAGCTCACACGTAGTCACTCAGTCTGTAGCCACTGTGGGATGCGGATGTCAGGGAAGGAGCGTGGTTCCCATTGTAGGCACTCGGCGGTCGGGAGGAGGGAGGTGGTGCAGTCCCAGAATGCGGCGGGAATTGCGGTGGGAATTGTGGCGGGAATTGCGGCGGGAATCGCGGCGGGAATTGCGGCTCATTCCCGAGGCACGAGGTGCACAGCAGAGCCCCACCCAGCATGCTCAAGGCTGAGGAGACGAAGCCAAGGTAGAGAGCCTGGCCTATCTCGTACTTCATCCCGGCGGGCAGCGTGGGGTTGTAGAAATCCACGACGACGTCGTTGGTGCTCCACGACACCGGAACCAGGCAGAGCAGCCCGGCCGCCATGAACACAGCCCCGCCGGCCACAGCGATGGAGGCCTTGGCGGGGCTGCCCTCGGCGCACAGCGTGCACCTCATGCCCACCACGGCCATGCCGGCGGCCAGCACGGACAGCAGGCAGGAGATGACCATCAAGGCGCGGGCGGCGCGGAGCTCGGCGGGCAGCGCCAGCTGGGAGCGGTGCACGTGGCACGTGTAGACACCGGTGCTGTGCCACACGCACTCCATCCACAGCCCGCGCACGTAGGCCACGGCCGTCAGGATGTTGGTGCCCACGTGCGCCGAGCGCCACCAGTGCGGCAGGGCGGTGGCTATCAGCGTCCCCAGGAAGCCCAGCAGGCTCAGGGAGAAGCCCAGCAGCTCCAGGGCCCAGCCCGCCATGGGAACGCTTGTCCTGCCCGAGTTCCCTTAACGAGGAGCCTCCACTGCGGTTCCCGCCGAGAACACGAGCTTTTCTTGGGAGATACGCGGCTGTTTTACTCTGACGCCTCCTGCTCTCCTAATAAAAGGTAATTGAGAAAAAAAGGAGTTAATTATTACCCCAAAGTGCTGCCTCTCCAGCCAGTGAGGTGCGTTCCAAGTGCAGCGAAGGCAATAATTAGCATAGTTATCGCCGTTAATCATATTTTTGTGGAAGTAGTGGGAAAGCAAGCTTCCCTCTTCCCTTATATAAACAGCCCTGTGCTGCCCGCTGGGAAGAAAACTCAAGACAATTTATGAAATGGAAAAAAAATATTTTAAATGCAAATATTCATCTTCCCAGCAGGCTCTTCAAAAAAACAAACATGATTTCCTCTCTAAAGCAGAGAATTAGGTAGTGTTAACACTTGGAATGGAGGAGATTTATAAAGTAGGGAACTGCAGGTTGTTTTACATGATGAAAACATTCCCAGAAGGTCATAGCAGGACTAGGAAAACAATAAGGGTGTATTTGCTCAAAGTAGGGAGCAAAGAGAGTGATTTAAAACCTGTGGAAGAGGATAACAAATATTGGATTAAAGTCGCTTTCCTGACTGGCCAGTATTTCTTGAGGTTGTATTTTTAACAAAGCAACTCAAAGAGGAGTAATTCTCATTAGGGTCTGTGGAGTTTCTGGTCATGATTTTAGGGTGTGAGTGAAATGTGGAATCAGACGGACATCCTGGAGCTTCCACGGGGCAACATCTTCCCAGCTGGATCATGTATAAATCCAAGCTGAAAAACAAGCAATGGTAACTCTTCCTTCTGTATAAATCCCAGATGATGTGGTTTTTTCCAATGGCTGCCTTGCCAGGTCTGTTATACATCATGCAACGTGTGGGTGGGCAGAAACCTGATATTTTAATACATAAAATATCCCCAGCATCAAAATCCAACTTGGAATTCAGAGACAGGAACAAATTTAGGCTTCAGTTCTGCCAAGCCCTGTGCACGTGTTGAACTCCTGCTCATAGGAGAAAGTGGAAGTGTTTGTTTGCAGGACCTGGCCCGAGCAGGAAAAGGGAGGAAAACCATCTGGATTGATTGATCAATGCCATCAGGACAGCAGAAGGAAGAGAGGGAGCAAAGGGAAAGCTATTCCACATTCCCCTGATCTCAGCCTTATCTCTAACGAGTCTGGAGTGACATCAGTGCCGGGGTTTGCCTCTGCTGCTGTGGCATTCACTGATCTCTGCCTGACAGAAAGATCATGGAGTCATGGAATGGTTTGGGTTGGAAGGGACCTTCAAATCATCCCTGCCATGGCAGGGACACCTGCCACTGTCCCAGGCTGCTCCAAGCCCCAATGTCCAGCCTGGCCTTGGGCACTGCCAGGGATCCAGGGGCAGCCACAGCTGCTCTGGGAATTCCATCCCAGCCCCTGCCCACTCTCCCAAGGAACAATTCCTTCCCAATGTCCCATTTAACCCTACAATCTTTTAGTTTTAAGCCGTTCCCCCTTGTCCTGTCACTCCATCACTTGGAAATTGTCTTTCTCCTTCTTTCTCATAGGATGGGGTGTCTCTTCCCAAAACAATCCCTTGGACATTGTAAAAAGAAAGGGAAAACTTGAAAAGCACAGGAATTTCGTGGCCTGAGCAGAACAGCACCACAGGCTGAGGGTCTTGTACTTCTCCATGTCCCTTTTATTTGGAGAGTGACACGGGATGGGGAGGAACGGGATGTTGGATTTGCTGTCTAGAAGTGAAGAGAAATTCAAATCCCAGCCCTCCTTTGCTGTGCCTGGTTTTAGGAAAGCTTTCTCCTCCTGTTGTGACTTCCTGGCCTTTCAGATCCTCTTTAGGTAACGATTAAATGAAAACACCTGGGTTCGTGTGGCTGCTGAAGTAATGTGCCTCATTTGCACATCGTGAGATAATCGCAGAAGGTTTTCTATCAGAAATCATCATCCAGGGGAGGTCAGGCTGCAGATTTCCCTCAGCTGTCACAGAGTATCGCGATAGGCCATGAGTTAGGGCCAAGAGCAGCACAAAGGAGCAAACTGTTACCTCCAGCACTACCGGAGATATTTTATTTCTGTTCCAACCACAAAAACTCCTCAGTGTTTGTTTGCCTTCCAGGTTATTTGGGTTTGGTTCCTGTACTAAGGAAAATCAAGTAGTATTTTTCCTTTTTACATCGCTATTTGTTTTCTGTGAGGTGCGCCTGGATCTAAGCACGCCACGCATCTCAGAGAAATTATCCTGGGAATGCTCCTCCAGGATCAGGGAGATCTACACATGGTTTTGGGGCACAGCAGGACCATGAGAGACCTCAAGAGCTGGAATGGAGCTCGGTGTCCTCAATCCCGGCAGCACCTCTCCCATCCCTGTTTTTGGGAATCTCCCATTCCCTCGGTGTTTTTCCCTCTCTGCAGATGAGCAGGACCCAGGATGATCCTCTCCAATTCCTCATCCCACACACGACATCCAGACATGGCCGACCCTCCGGAGGAGCGCTCCAGCTCACTCTGGCATGTTTGCAAAGGCTCCCAAGGTCAGGCTCGAGGCTCTGCAGCCAATCCCGGGGAGAGCAGGACCTCAAAGAAAATGCGATTTACACCGCCAGGCCTGGGAAACGGACCCCCAATGTAATGGAGGTCAGAACACTCCGGGGCTATTTTTGGACATCATTAAGGTGTTATTTTTAAACATTAGCCATTAAGAGCTTTCTAATTTCAGCAGGCAGTGTTAATTAGCCCCGCTCGCTCGGCGTCATGTTTTCCATGTGCCTTCCTCAGCACTTCAGCTGTCCCTGGTGCTCAGTAACACTTTCACTGCTGGGGCCCAGCCTTCCCCTGCTCGCTGCCAAGTGGCTAAAGCTGCAGGAACTCTACAGATTTATCTGCAGGAGCATCAGCACCCTCGTGGGAATGTCTCTCTGTACAGCTCAGCTCCCAAGGGCTCGGGTGAGGAACATTCGGCAGGATCAGGTGAGTGGCAGCTTGGAGGTTTCTTCTGGGCTGACACAGTCGAACATTAAATCAAAAATCGGCCATTTGTTTCTGCATGGGATGTGTTTGTTGGTATTTCTTTAGAAAGTGAGTGAATTTCGCCTTCTCACTTGGGACTCACTCTTTTCTCCCCGGGAACAGGGACAGGAGGAGAGGCCACGGCCTCAGGCTGGGCCAGGGGAGGCTCGGCTTGGACACCAGGAGCAATTTCTCCATGGCAAGGGCGCTCAGGCCTTGGCAGGGCTGCCCAGGGAGCTTTGCAGTGCCCATCCCTGCAGGTGTCCCAGCAAGGCCTGGCCGTGGCACTCACTGCTCTGCGCTGGGGACAAGGTGGCCATCGGGCACAGCTTGGCCTCCATGGGCTGGGAGGGCTTTTCCAGCCTAAATCCTGAGATTCTATGAACGAGCCTTTGTGTGGAAATAAAATGGCATCTGGGATAAAAACCAATAAAATAAAGAGTCAATGTTCATGTTTAGCCTTCTTGACCTTCAAGGCCCGCATAAGCACTGAGTGACTGCAAAATGATGTGACAATTTATGAAACTTTTGAATTCCCTTGCCCTGTCAGCCCATGCCAGCTTTATTTTCATGAGCACAAGGGCTGGAAAGACAACTTTTCCACACAAAGTGCTGCACAGGAACAGCCAGAGCTGGGATAAATCCTTGGGCTGGATCCATGGGCTCTAGCCCAGCTGCCTCAGCCTCGGGAGCCACGGCTCCAGAGTAAGCTCCAAACAAACAGCAGAATCTGAAGTCGCTAAGCTGGGTATTTACCCAGGATTAAATAACAGATGCATGTTTTACTGCTGTCTCTTTCATTGTTTCTCATTTTACTGCGTCCCTGCCCATATCAGTCTTATCCTTTTGTCCCTGCTCTTTCCAAGCCCTTTCTCCAGAGCTCTGAGTTGCTCCTCTCCTGCAGGCTGTGGCTGCTGTGCTCCTTCCCTGAGCTGCAGGAGGTTCTGACAATAAATTCTAACCCAGGAATTTTGCTATTTCTCTGTGCACCTTTCCCAGCTTCAATTTTGCCTTCAGCGCCTTCTAATTCTGCACCAATTCCCTCAGAAATGCCCTAAATTTGTTCCCTCTGTGCTGGAAGTGCAAAGGGATGTGATGTGATGTTCTTCTTACCAGCTGCTGGACCTCAGCTAAGCCAGGCCCTTAAGTATGTACTCATTTCAATTTTTTAATTAATTTTACTTGATTAATCTCACACAGCTCAATTAATTCATGTGTAAGGATCAGAGCTTTAGGGCGTGCTCAGGTTCACCAGGCAGGTGAGTGAGGTTCCACACCCTGGCATTGTGAATTCTGCTGTTTCAGCTTCCCAGCTTTTTCAAGGGGAAAAAAACACTCCAGCATTTTCAGGGGGGAAAAAAATGATCTGGTAAGAAGAACTCCCTGCTGGGATGTGGGCGAGGGTGGGCGGATCTGAGGGGAAACCAGGCCTGCCTGGATCACAGCAAAATTCCTCTCCTCATTCCCACACCCCTCTACTTTTTGAAAGAGGAGATCAGGGAATCAATAAAAGCTTGAAAGGCACATTGTAAGCGAGGCTGATCCCACACCTACTCGTGGATCAGGGCAGCGCAGCTGCTGCTCTGCCAGATGTGCAGGAGGAGCCCCAGCCCCTCCTCACATCCCCGAAGCCCCCAGGACTTTCCCTGGGTGGCTTCATTGGGTCGGGACCAGCCTTGCACCGCCTCAGTATTTCCCCAACTTTCCTCATAGTTTTGGGGAAGGTTTTGGGGAAGGGGAAGGTTTTTGGGGTTGTCTCGGCTGTGGGTGCTGCCCTTCATTTCATGGCTTGTTCCCGCTTGGGACCAGTCACACATCCTCCCTGCTGGGTTTAATGTTATCTCTCTTTGAAATACTCTTCAGCGGACACCGAATTTTTTGTTTCCATCGTGGGATTGTGCAGTTTTTTGTGGTGTGTTATTTGGGGTTTTTCATACAGGAGCAAACTGGAAGTTTCATCTTCACCCTGAATTTATGTAAGTGTTGATAAACCCCCAAGAAAAAACTGGAAAGGCAACAAAGAAAAGGATCAGGTCAACATTTTGGTTCTGCTTAATTTTACTCCCCAAATTTTAGAGTTTTGTCTGCTCAGTCCCTGTCGTGGGTTTGACCCTGGCTAAATGCCAGGCACCTACGACGTTTGCCTTTCTATGCTCTCTCCTGCTGCAGCTATGCAGAGGAGAGGAAAAACTAACACAAAACACTGGACTCATGAGTTGAGATAAGATCACTGATAAGGGCCGCACGAGATTCAGGGCAAGAGCAGGCGGGAAACTTAAAGTTGCAAAAAAAAGTGATTTATTAATCTAACAGAGTCAGAGGATAAATTGGAGAGAAAAAGAAGCTCTTAAGACACCATTTCTTCACTCACCCCTCTTTTCCCTCTTAAGGCACCACTTCCCAGCTCACCCCCTCCCTCCCTTCCAATTATCCGAACAACTCCCAGGCAGGGGCAGGGTGTGGGGTTTTTCTCTTAGGTCAGTCCATCGCAATTCTTCCACTGCAGACACTGTTTCTCTAGTTGCCCTCTCTCTCTATTCAACCAACAGATCTGG
>VZRL01004091.1:417454-499225 GCA_013397895.1 Origma solitaria | reverse complement strand
CTGGCGTGGGCACCTCCCCACAGGCTCTGGGGGTTGCTCTGCATCCCCTGGACTCCATGGGCTGCAGGGGGACCACCTGCTCCCCCCATGGTCTTCACCACAGCTGGCAGAGGGTTTTCAGCTCCGGTGCCTGGAGCACCTCCTCCCCCACTTTCTCCACTGACCTTGGTGCCTCCATGTTGTTCTCCCTCACATATTTTTACCTCCTCCTCCTCCTTCCCTGGCTAAAAAGAAGTGCGTGCTCACATTGTTTTGATTTCTTCTTAAATATGTTTTCACAGAGGCGTAACTAACATCTCTAATTGGCCCAGCTTTGGCCAGGAGCATGTCCATCATTTTACAGCCATCAGAGACTGGCTCTGCTGGACATGGTGGAAAATTTCCAGAATCTTTACTCAGGACATGCAGGAGCCATCTTTGTACCCCACCCTGTTCACTGGCAAAAACTGGGCCAGGCAAAACTACCACAGTCCCACAGAAAACCAGTGGCTGAGGAAGGTACATTTAGGGAGAGATTTCTGTCACATCTGGGATTAATTGGAAAAAATCACTTACTTTTTGGGGTGGCTGGGTGCATCATTTGTCACATCTCTAACTCAGCCTCTCAGTGTCCTCCCCTGAAATCTGTGGTGTGGAAAAAAAAAAGAGTGAAAGAGCAAAATTATCTGCCTGTGGTTACAAAATGATGGATGTGTTCAGAGAGAGGGATATACACATTTAGCTCTTTGGTTGGCATGTGAACAAAAGCTCTTGCAGCTCACAGGATCTCATTTATTTGCTGAATGCAGCCAAGGTTATTAGTTTTGAATGATAATAAACATCCACCACGGTGTAACACAGAGGAGGATATTATAACTGATTATAACCACATTTATAAAGTATATTCTGCATGCAATGGGACTATTTAATTCTGCCCTTTATTTACAGTATTAAAATACACACCAGAAACCTTTATTTTTTTTTCAGAAAGTCACAGGAATTGGTTTACTGATTCCAGGAGGTATTTGTTTGCCTGTGGGACACTGCTGGAGGAGTCAGCTTAACACATCCCAAAAAATGGCTCCTTTCTTGGATGTTGATTAACATCCAAAGTTGATAACTTTGGAAGAGTTATCAGGACCTGTCTGGATAATCTGAATTTGGATCTGTCTGCAAACACACAAACACTATTAAATCCTATGTATGAACATGGTAAACCAACATTTTTTTCCTTTAGAACCCATCCCTCATTTGGTCTGGAATAATGGGTTGTAATCAGGGAAAGGAATAATTCCCAAAGCTCCTGGGGAGTGTTGGGCAAATCCCAGATGCCAGATTTCATTTCCAGGGTACAAAACAGGACAAGAAATTCAGTGGCTGGTGGGATAAGGTGATGTACTCTGAAATTCTCAGTGCTATTAAAATCAGGTAATTGGTTCCACTGGCCTAGCCTCAAACACTGGGTGACATTTTTTGATAATTTTGACTTTTCTTCTCCATGAAAATAGCTCCAGCTGAGGGTAAATTCATCAGTGGTTGAATCAGTGATGTTTTATAATGAGACCACAAAGCCGTTGCTCTAAATTTCATAGAGTGTTCTTCTATAAATTGGTACACATGGAAAAGACAAGATAAGAGTTTCTCTCAACATTTTTTTGCCTAGGATTGGAGTTGGCACACAGGAAAAAGACAAGAGTTTATCTCGGTCTTTAGGCCTGGCATTGGCGTGCAAACAAATTTGTTAAAAAAAAAAAAAGGAAAATGTGAGAAGCAAAATTTTTTTTTTTTTTGGTAGCAGGACCCTTTTCCTTCCAGAATAAGAGCAGCCAAGCCAACATCAGCAAATCTCCTGCTGGAAACAAGCATATCCAGCGGTGGAACCCGATCTGCTGGAGCCAGGGGAGGGCTGTGGTGGGCTGTGCTTTTATCAGCCCCTCGGATGAGAGGGGAAGGGGGGCAGGAACATCTGCAGGGAGGGTTTGGGGCTGCGATGACGCAGAGCTTACGGGGGCTCCGTGCCCTGGGGGATTCCTGCTGCCCGGGCAGATTTCAGAGAGCCTAAGGGATCAATCCGTGTTTGTTACCCTGAATGCTGGGACAGGATGGAGCTGGTGGAGCCCCGGGGTCAGGAGGTCTCAGGCAGGGCTCTCCCACACACCTCAGGGAAGGGAAGGGAGGTTCATAATTTACACCAATATGGATTTATTTGGCTGCCGGGAGCTTGGGAGGCAGAGTTTGGAGCTCTGTTTTCCCTTCCACGTGTGCAGTGTGCTGGGTACCAATTGTGTCTGAGTTATTGTGATTTGTGTAATTTTGTGTATTGTGTAATTGGGAGAGACCTCTGTGCTTGCCCAGCCTGACACTTCCACGAGTGCTTCCCTCCGGATTATTTTGGGTCATTTTGCCCACTCAGTTTTTCATTGACTCAAACCTTGGAGTTCCTAACTTTTCCCGTGGTAGGCTTCTCCACAGTCTGCTGCACTCCACAGTTTAGAAATACACCAAGAGCCAAACCAAATCCTCATACTCCTTCTCCCAGCTGGATATCTTTGCATCAGCCCAAACAAATGACCTTGTTCATGTGTGTGCTCCAATATCTATGGAGAGCAATCATGGCTTGTTTCTTATCCATGTCTCACCTGGGCTCACTCCTTCTCCCCCTTCTGCTCCCCACTCTCGGGCTATTTATGTTACTTAATAGTGCTTAAAATGGTTTTCAGCCCAATTTCATTTCACCTTTGTTCCAAGGTTTTGTGAGTTTTGGGCTTTAAGCTGCCTTGGCCACTCTAGCCATGGCACAGCCTTGTGTCAGAAGGGGATCACCATCCTCAGGCTGGCTCATTGCAAAATCTCTGTCCATGCTGTTCTGTGGTACTTCCAGAAACTTCTTCCAAACATTAATATCTTAAAGACCAAAAAGTAATTTAATGTCTTGCCAGTAGCATAACCCGCTGGAGGTGGGCATCCTCAGCTATCTTCTCAGCTTCTTCCCAGGATGGCTGGTGGCTTCCCAGTGGCAGCACAGCCCCTCTGCTGACCCTCCTTCCCCAGCTCAGCCCCGGGGGTGTTGCTGTCCCACACGCAGAGGCTGTGGAAAGATCTAAGGGAGAAAAAATGTGCCAGCGCAAACCCTGAAATTGATCTGGGCTGCCGTGCTGCGCGCCAGGAGGGGGAAGGGGAAGGGAAGGCCTTTTGCTGAGCTGCCTGGAGTCAGCAGGATGTGTCCCCATGATTTCCACGCACATGGACTCGGGCCACCCTTCCCTTCTCACTTCTGCCCCTGTCTCATAAAAACTTTCATCCCACAGCTGTCTGGGTATTCACAGCCCTCTCACAGCTTTTCTTTGATTTCTTGGCCTTTCTTGGTTCCCATGTTTCTCCCAGGCTGAATTGCAGGCAATGTCTGAGCAGCACATCCTAAACACAGAATTCCTGAGGTGGGAAAAGATTTCCAAGGTCATGGAGCCCAAGCCGTGCCCGATGGCCACCTTGTCCCCAGCACAGAGCACTGAGTGCCACGGCCAGGCCTTGCTGGGACACCTGCAGGGATGGGCACTGCAAAGCTCCCTGGGCAGCCCCTGGCAATGTTTAACAACCCTTTCCATGAGGAAATTCCCCGATTTCGTGCATGGCTGTGTGTGCTGCACAAACTGCACCACGCCTGAATGGATGGTGCTGGTGGCACCTGTGCCACACACACCTGGTGCTTGCCCAGGCATGGCAAACTCCAGGAGCTCAGCTGGCACTGCTGCTCCAAATGCATTTCTGGAAGGTTTTTGGCAGCCCCAGAGGAGCCAAACATCCCATTGTCCTCAGACACCTCTGAGAAGAGGTTTGAACCTCTGGTGTTGGTGTGAGTGGAGAGCAGCTCCCCCAGAATTCATCCAAGGAAAGGGATGATCCACTGGGATCAAATACAAAGATCTTCTTCTTCCTTAGGGGTTTTCCTTAACTTTGGACTGGTGACACACTCATGGATATGCCATCCCTGGAAGTGTCCAAGGCCAGGTGGGATGGGGCTTGGGGCTTGGAGAAACCTGATCCAGTGTGTGGTGTCCCTGCCCATGTCAGGGGGCTGGAACGAGATGATTTCTAAGGTCCCTTCCAACCTTAATCATTCTGGGATTGTGGGATTTTACACAAAGTTTTAGGCCCTCCGACTTGCAGACCTTAATGGGAGACATTTTATTCGCAGGCTGACAGCTCCATGAACAAACCAGCCCACAGCTGACTGGCACAGAGCTCAGGATGCTCGTGGCTTCCTGCACAACACCTGGGGCACTGAATATCACATAAAAACCACTGGAAGCACCAAAATGTCATTTTTCCCTGGAGCTGAGCATGTGTTGGACTCCTCACTGCCGCACCTTAACCTGTAGTTGCTCCTCTAGCTGTGCCTGTGGCCCTGTGTGGAATTCCCCGCACATCTTTGATGTTTTCGTTTGTCTTTCAGAATGACATCAGCAGAAACAGAAATGGCCACAAACTCATTCATCTTTCCCGAGGCTCTCAGAGAGTGCCATAATTATTTAGCTTCTTAAAACCTCCACACTCTCACAGCCCTCATAAAGTAGTTATTCAGCTCTTGATATTTTCTCCCCAGCTGTGCTGATTTAATCCCGCCTGGGGTTTGAAGGCTCAGCCAGGAAAATCCCAGAGCGCAATACAGCTCATTTATAAGGATCAGCATTCCTGCAGTGCCCAGCCCGGGCTGGGCTCTCCATCTGCCTTATCTAAACACCGCCATCACACTGCATTTAGGCTTTCATGGCAAGTTAAACCACCACACGGAGCTTGGAGAAACTCCTAAGTCTGGCCTGGAAATATCATCGTGGATTTTAAACATTTGGTGGGACAGCTCGGTATGAATTCAGGTAGAGCACATTTGTTTGAGTGGTTTTGTTCTCCTGCCAGCAAGGGGGAAGCACTGTGGTCTCTTCACCACAGAAGTTCTCAAAAAAAAAGATTAGGTCACTTCCCTAACTACATAAATCTTTTTATAAGCATCACGAAGTTATTCTTGAGGTGATTAGAACACAGGCAAAATTCCCTTTCTTTCCCAGTGATGACAAAAACCCCAAAATAACTCAGCTGTGCAGTGGTGCCATTTTATTTCAGAACCAAGCCCTCTGAATTCCACAGCCAGGAAATTCTTATGATTAAGATGCCTCTTCAAGACATTAAATAACCAATATAGTTTATGCTGCATACTAATGGTCAACAAGAATACTTTAAAGTTTAAATTTCACACAGAAATTGCAAGTACAAACTCCTCGCACTACATATATTTGCTGTTGCTGAGCTAACATTAAAAGACACATACTTACTTTTTAAATTTCCTGACTTTTATGGTTGCTCAATTTTGCAACCTTAACATTATTTTGAAAGTAGGATTGTGTAAAATTTTCCCCAAGGGACACAGAGAACTCTGTGCTTTTGAAACATGGCCTTTCTGTAGCTAATTTCCCTCATTTTGTTGGAGGTTTTTTGGGTTTTTTTTTTCCAACCCTGCAGACAGGAGCAAAATTGCAGGACCTCAAAAATAATCAAGCGTGTTTCTGGTACCCTGGTGCCTTAATTTTCTGCATTTGCTGGGTTTTCATTCTGCAGTGCAGGTGTGCATCTGCTATGGATCACAGCCCTGTCCAGGAAAGCACTTGACATCCCCAGAACCACTCATGAGCCCGAGGTGAAGAACTTGCTCTAGGTCTGTCCTGGGTTGGGGAATATCTTCAGAGATATTTAAAATTGAAAGGAAATTGAGTTTAATTTTCCTGTTGATGCACGTGGGGTTTCAACAGATGACAAATTACAGGGAATGGCTGCCATGTGCATTTTCCCCGAGCAGGAGTGGGAAATGAATCCTTTCTGTCGATGTGGAATTATAAAGTAACACAGTGAGAAGGAGAAACTGTGTTCATTTGAAACAATCACAGGTTGTTCTCAGTTTGTTTTGCATGGCAAGGTAAGAATTGGGTTTTGTGCCCAGCACTGCCTGGTTTGCTGGGGGTGAGCAGTCTATTAAATGGACTTTTTGGGTGAAATTTTTAGGTGAAAATTCTCCCCTTGTGAGGGGAGAACAACATTTAAAGCCCCTTGAAGAGGATTATTCAGTGTCTGGAGGTTAAGGCTGGCTCTCCACAATGAGGTGGCTTTTGCAAATGTGAATTTTGACAGCACAAGAAGGGCAACATCCCTCACCCAACTGGGATGAGCCCCGACAGGGAGCAGTGCCAGGCACCTGCATCCCACCCAATCCTCTTCTTTTGGCAGCAGGAATCCCAGAATCCCATAAATCCCCCTCTACACCTGTCTGGGGCGATCTGTTTTATCACTAACCTTAAATAACACTTAGAGCAGACGTGTTCGCCACAGGAACTCGCCCCAATACAAAGGACTGAGGCTTGCAGTGGAAAATCGATATCTTTTCAAACAAGCAAATCATTTGTGCTACAAAGAGCACAAAACCTTGTGGAAGCAGAGGTCTTCCAGAGGGCTCAGTGTCACACAGGAGAAAATGATTAATGTAAAATCTGTACAGGGATGGAG
The DNA here is from genome assembly GCA_013397895.1 of Origma solitaria. Classification (NCBI taxonomy): domain Eukaryota; kingdom Metazoa; phylum Chordata; class Aves; order Passeriformes; family Acanthizidae; genus Origma; species Origma solitaria. The sequence goes on along the minus strand of VZRL01004091.1, from coordinate 492,697 downwards.
GGTTCAATTTGGGGAATTCTGAGTGATGCAGATTCGTTTCCTTTGAACACCCATTAATGCCTTCCCCTTTTCCTTGGTTTTTAAAGGAAAACACCAAAGCAGCATCTCTCCCCTCTTTCTCCAGTCCCCCACAAAATGATGGTTTCCCAGAAAAAAAAGGAGCAAGTTTTCCCATAGTACAGAAATAATTTGCAGTGTCAGCTCCTACAGGCACTCAAAGATTCGACCATTACAGCATCACTGCCTTATTAATCTCATTATTCCTGATCTCTTTCTCCTATTTCCACGGTGTCAATATATTTCTCAGAGGCAGTCACATCTTCCAAGGAGTTCATCAGTGCCCATCCAGGGCTGGAAAAAGCCTTATGTTGTTGTGCCTGAGCCTAGCACAGCAATTAAGCCACCAGTGCTTCCTTGGAGCAGCGATTCCTGGTGATGAAAGCTCCAGACCTGCTGGCTCCGAGGAGTGACTTTTACTGTATCAACTTTTCACATGTCATAAAAAGCGGAGCCACATGAGAAATTGAAGTTATCTGTGTAGCCCCAGGTCTCAGGGAGCAAAAGACTTCTAAAGCAAGCGACGTGATTAGGAGAAATAAGGAAATGAAATCATTGAATGGGAATGCGCCGTGCATAGAAGGAATCAATAAATAGTTCCCAGGAGTTATCAAGGGCCATTTAGTGCTTTTTGGATCTAAACTCTCTAATCCCTGCCCTTTCTGGTTTATTTTACCACATATCTCTGGGCTGTGATGCATCCTGAAGATCCCAGCAGCTGCTCAGCCCCACAATGGAGGCGCTGCAGAAAGGCCAAGTTTTCCTCGCGTTCCGCCTTGGATTCTCCACGAGAACCCTCTGGCTCTTCCCAAGCGCTTTAAAGCCTCGTTAAGGAGATGGATCTAAGCCTGTTTCCATCCACACCGAGTCACCTTCCTTTTCCTGTGGATTATGGAATACTCATCCTGCGGGATTGCCCGGTAGCAGCGAGTCCATCTGGATGCTGATGGACAAAGCAGCGCGCGGCTGCTGAATCGCTTAAAAAGCAGCTCTTGCCAAAGGGAAAGGAGGTCATAAAAGCCTACAGGCCTCCTGGTGACATCTGTGTGACCTTGCTGGGACTGCAGAGCCTGCCCCTGGATGTTTTCTGAGTTACCTGCGCGGGGTTCTTCCAACGACACCAAGGGGACGAATAAACAAGGATTGGAAAGTGTCACTCCTGAATTCAGCAGCCACCGCTGTTACCCTTCACCCGGGTGGGTCCTGCACCAGGATTTTAACTCAGGTGCCCCATTTTTCCCTTGTCACAGCTGGCAACAATAAGGGTCATGATCACTCGGGTGAATGCTGATCAGAAACTCAGGGAGGAGCAAATTACAGACAGAATTTGGGCTGGCAGATGGTTTTAATGCAAGGTTGTGTTAACATAAAAATTTTTGTTTGGTGCTGTCTGCCTGAGTCTGGGAAGGTGTGCCAGCAACCAGTGGGGCAGGTTGACCGATTTCCTCGCACCTGTCGCACAGCCAGGGCTCTTTCCCTGCAACATCTGAATTTTTGGACCTTATCACAGTCAGGAGGATGGTCTGGCCACTGTTTGCAGCTGGAGCTGTGTCTCAACAAACAGAATATTTTTGTATGAGTTTTTCCTCATTCTCTGTCTCAAAAAATGTGGTTTATCTATGAATGTAAAAATTGTATTTGCCTAGATCAATACAATGTCACAGCACGGCCAATAGCTGAGGTTTAGGAAATAAGCAAAAATAGGAAAAGTTGTGTTGCTTTTCCAGAATATTGTTCCTGATTTCTTGATCCTGAAATATTACCTTAATATTTCTCCTTAAAGACTTTTTCTTTCCTTATTTTATCCAATTAATTTTTGAACCCATGAAAGTGTTTAGTATCAAGTGTCCTCTGACAAAAGGGACAACACTCTTGGTTTTCTTAATATTTTTAACCTTTTACATCCCAATTCCACTGCCTACTCCTTTCTTCCTGCATTAGAATGGTTAGGGATGGAAGGGAACTTGGAGATCACCTCCTTCCCAGCCCTTGCCATGGGCAGGGACCCCTTCCACTAATCCAAATTATTGTTTAGTTATTCATGTATTCATTCCCAATTTAACATCTCTGTGCTGCTCATGACTTCGGAACACACCATGAGGATGATCCATGGAATTCAAATCAACTTGATATCAGGAGATATAAAACAGTTTGGCTTTTCATACCGAAGCTCCATTTCCACCTCTTTTCCTTTTCCCCCCCCTTTTTCCACCATTTTCAACCTGAAGTTCTCAGCATAATAAAAGGTAACAAGCAAGAGCTCTTGGCAGATGCAGGGAAGTTATTTAATGCCTGTGGAGAATCTGTCCCCATATGTTTAATAAATGCTTTCTTTCAATAAATGTATGCTCAGCTACAAGGAACATGGAAAACTACAGGGTTTTTTTGCATCGAGTGCCAAGATAATAATAATCTGGCAAGTGACTGCTTGCTCCAAGTAGTAAAAGGCCAGTGAAGCCAAGACTCACTGTTACCACTATTTGAATCATTATTTGCTGGTGACCACCAGTCTTCAGTGAACATTTCAGGTGCCTCTGGTATTTTTCAATTTTTGCTGAGTGCCAGGTGACTCGGGGCCCAGCTCCACTGCTCTTTCTCACAGAGTTTTATCTGATTGAAAATTAGCCTCAAAAGACTTGAGTCCAAGCAAAAAAAGCCACTTGTGCTGAGGCGCAGCAGCAGAATCTGATCCCGTGTTTCTGGTCTCTAAATGGTTTTTGAGTAGCTGGCACCAAGGCTTTACATTCGTCTTTAAATACTGGAGGTCTGGGGTTATTACAAAACCTTGGAGGGCTTTTTTTAAAAAATAAAAGTATGTTATTTCTATTAGATTCTGTTTGTAAAAAATTACATATTGTTAGGCTGAATAATGCAACCCCCAAAATAAGAAGTAAATGACAAATTCAGACTCCTGAAATTGTGTAAGTTCCACTGAGAAAATAACCCTGAAACCTCACCAGCCACATCTGTGTATATCACTGCTCAATTATTAGTCTTTTACTAGACTGCAGGTTATTTTGCCTTACACCCAACGGTCCAAGGGGGGGGGGGGGAAGTAGCCCTCACTGACAATCATGGGGGAAAAGAGAAATCAATAAAATGAAAAATTATCTGACAATAATTGCAGTTGCAAGGCTTGCTCCTGGGCACGCCATGAAAGCAATCTGAACTTCAAACCTCTGTTATTACACTGCTCCAGTTCAGCTGTACAACAATCCACTTTGGGCCTGGGACTGCCAGATGCTGAAATCACTTTTTGGGGGGAAAAATAGACTGAAAATACGCTAAAAGCACAGTCTAAACAAGGATTTTGCTTGAGTGGATTTGCATTGCCGTGGAGCTCAGCCCAAAGAGACTCAGACACAGAAGGTGTTGCACTTGCTGCTGGCAAGGAGAAATGGGGGAGCAAGGATCACAGAATTATGGAATGTCCTGATTTGGGGGATCCCATCCAGTCCCACCCCTGGTCCTGCCCAGACCCCCAACAGTCCCAGCCTGGGCATCCCTGGCAGCGCTGGCCAAAGGCTCCTGGAGCTCTGGCAGCCTCGGGGCCGTGCCCATTCCCTGGGGAGCCTGGGCAGTGCCCAGCACCCTCTGGGGGAAGAACATTTCCCTAAATATTTCCCTCAACCTGCCCTGGCCCAGTCCAGCCATTCCCTGGGTCCTGTCAGGTCACAGAGAGCAGAGATCAGAGCTGTCCCGTGGGAGCTCTGCCCTCAGTCTCTTCCTCTCCAGTGGGACAGTCCAAGGTCCCTCAGCCGCTCCTCATGTGGCCCTCCAGACCCTTCACCATCTCCATGGCCCTCCTTTGGATGTTCTCTGATACCTTTCTATCTCTATCTTTCTTCTATTTGCTCACACAGCGGACTGGGAGGAGTGCTTGGAACAGATTCCTACATTTCCCATTTCCTGAGGAGGAAACTTCTCCAGACAGAGCTGAGATCCCTTCTGAGGGCACGAATTTAAGCCCAAACCTTCCTGGCCACACCCCAGCAGCAATTCCTCAGGACAGGCTCCATGATGGGGTCTCAAATATCAGCCCAGGGAGGAAATCCGAGGCAAACAGGGCTTTGTGCTGTGGCAGTGGCTTCCCATGGCTGCATCTTCCTCTGTCTGGGAATCCTCCCAAAAGAGAATTACAGTAATTGAAAAATGTGGCCAAGAGAGAAAGCACTGCTATTGCAGGATAATTGCAAAGTAAATAAGGGTGCAGGCAACATTTGCAAATTTTACAGACATTAAAAAAAAAATGGAAAACAAAACCACTCTTGTGACCCATCCAAAACAAGTCTTTCCAGCCAGAGCTCAGAATCAAAAAGAGCCAGGATAATCTTACTGGAAATAACACTAGTAATTGCAACATAAATGTGCATTAATCACCTACTCATTTGCATTTGCTCTCCATTACCTGGCTTTTCAAGTCTTCTGAGCCCAGAAAAGCATTTCATTTCAATCCCCAGCATAAGAGCTGGGCTGTAGGATAGCCACGTGCTGATAAGATATTCCATATTTAGCACGGCCTGAGTGAAAGGCCTCACAAAGTTCCCCGAAATGCCAGATTTCAAATCCACCAGTCTTGCCTTGAAGGGACTCTCAGCTCTCTGAGTGGTGACTGTTTCCATAAGCGTCAAAAACCGTGTGAGGCTCATTTCAGAGCAAAGTTGTGAGGACAACCTGTGATAAACACCCTGAAAAGCTGCTGGAATGTGGTGCCTCATCAGGACCCGTGGCATGGATCCTGGATCCAGCAAGCAGGACACCTACACTGCCACTGGGAGAAATTCAGCTGCAGGGAGCGGGCAGGAAGGCTCTGCAGAAGGGTCTGGACTGGCTGGATCCATGGGCTGAGGCCACACCAACGCCATGTGTGGGAATCATAGGCAGGTAGTAAGAACTGCTTTCCTGTGACAGAGGCCTGTTTATCCAGTTTGCACTATTCCTCTCTAGCTCAAAACAGGCAGGAATCCATAAACAACGATAATAAGAGACTCGCAGGTGGTGTTATTGCAAGATATTGTTCTAACTATGGGTCACCAATGACACTGTGGGGTGGTCAACTGAGAGCCAATGGATGTGTGACATGAATGTTAGAAATAGTATAAAAAGCCTCTGGAAAATAAAGAGTTAGTTCTTCCTTTCCTCTGACCAAGAAGCTGTTGTGGTGAACTTTTTCGTGTCGTGACTGTCTCGATAGCAACACCCATGGAACTGCAGGCTGGGCAGAGGGGCTGGAGAGCTGGGACAGGCCCTGGGGGTGCTGGGGACAGCGCTGGACACGAGCCCAGGGCTGCCCAGGGGGGCAAGAGCCAATGGCCCTGGGCTGGATCAGCAATTGTGTGTCCAGCAGGAGCAGGGCAGGGATTGTGCCTCTGTGCTGGCACTGAGAGCCCCTCCAGGGCTGGCTCCAGTTGTGCTCCTGCAGGAGAGCCCTGGAGGGGCTGGAGGTGTCCAGGGCAGGGAACGGAGCTGGGAAGGGCTGAGCCCCAGGAGCGGCTGAGGGAGCTGGGAAAGGGCTCAGCCTGGAGCAAAGGAGGCTCAGGGGGCTGCAGCAAAACAAGGGAGAAGCAGCAGGTTTGTAGGAGCTGTGGTTTCATCTCTGCTCTCAGGATTTGTTCTGCAGCCCAGATGGGTATGGACCTGAGGTTCCCACTGCTCCCTTTGCTTCAGGAAGCCAAAATAACAACAGGAAAACCTAATTTCGCCTCAAACTAGCCAGGAAATTGTGCCCCTCACATTCAGATGTGGAACTTGGCTGAGCAAATTAGGCTTTCATCACCTTCAACTTCAACTATTGCAAGGAATATATTCTCAAGCTGGAGTCGACCACAAAAAGGTACTCAGAACCCATGGCTGGTTCAGGAGATTTGTCTCCTGAGTCAGACATGCCAAAAAAAGCACTTCACCAGTGCTTTGAACTCCTGGTCCAGTGAAAGGTTCAGCAATGTTGTCTTTCAGCTGTAAAGTCTTGAAATGGCCCAAGTGTGGCACACAGAACATGGTTTTTTCTTCTTCTTCTGTAAGGAAGAGGGATCAGTAAGGCCAGCGGTTCTCATTTTCTAAAACATCAACAGAGATTATTAGGAAAAAGTCCTGCCCTGGGAGGGTGGGCAGGCCCTGGCCCAGGGTGCCCAGAGCAGCTGTGGCTGCCCCTGGATCCCTGGCAGTGCCCAAGGCCAGGCTGGACATTGGGGCTTGGAGCAGCCTGGGACAGTGGCAGGTGTCCCTGCCATGGCAGGGGTGCCACTGGATGGGATTTAATGTCCCATCCAATCCAAACTATTCTGAGACTCCATGATACTTTATCTTTGTCCTTTATAGTGGCTTGATCTTCTACCACGCTTGGGCATTTTTGAAAATTTTAAGCACACGAGGAATCTGGGATTTGGAAGATCTTATGTGCAGGGAAGAGAGGTTCCAAACTGCAGAGCCCAGCTTCAGGAAGGAATGGGTTTGAATTAAAGCAAGGATTCAGGGTCCCACCTCCCCATGGCGTTCTTGGCATCAGCAAGCAGGGGATCGGTATTTTCCTGGAGAACAGATAAAATAATCTCCCCTGTCCCCCTAGAGCTCAGGCAGAGGGACAGGTTGTTGATTAGATTCTCCCTGAAGCTGCCTCAAGGCCCCGCTGTGGAAGTTCAGGAGTTTACTTGGCTTCTCTGCTTCATGCCAAGTTAAAAATCCCACAAAAAGTCCTTTGTGTGTGGAAGTATTGCAGAAAACAGGAGATAACATTTTCCAAACCAGTTCTGGAGTACTGAAGTACTGAGTACATCATTTCCATAATAGTTCTTACCACAGGATTCAGCAGAAATATTCACAGAGTGCCTCTAACTGTATATTTAAACAACAAATGCTCCATAAAAACTCACAGGAAATTCTATTATTTTCCTTAAATTTAAGCTTTTCCTTTTCAGTGATCTGGAGATTTGACAAAAGAAGCTGTGGAGACAGCAGCCCACAACTCCTCGTCTTGAAAAGAAGTGACGGAAAGAAAATAAATCTCATTGTAGACCTTGGATATGAAGCAAACAGTGCAGGGATAAGGAATAATAAAAACCACTGTATGGCAGTGAAAAGGGAACGTGACAGGACATCCACAGACCTTGCCACGAGGGAAGAGGAGGCAATTCCTGGATCAGAGAGTCGGGGAAGGGAGATGTGGAGCAGGACAGGCAAGAGCTCGAGATGTGTGAAACCTGTTTGGTCTGCAGTGATGCTCTCCCTTCGCCCTGGTTCCTTACTGGAGCTGTTCCCCAGGACTCACACAGCTCGTTTGGCCTCTCTCTCAGGGCCTTGCCTTGTTAAAAAGGCTGAATTTTAAAATATCTTGAGGACAAATGGAGCAGAGAGTCAGGGAAGGGAGATGTGGAGCAGGACAGGCAAGAGCTCGAGATGTGTGAAACCTGTTTGGTCTGCAGTGATGCTCTCCCTTCGCCCTGGTTCCTTACTGGAGCTGTTCCCCAGGACTCACTTGGCTCATTATGCTTCTCTCAGGGCCTTGCACTCGTTAAAAAGGCTGAATTTTAAAACATCTTGAGGACAAATGTAGCCAAAAGTGTGATCGTTGCCGTGGCTCTGAGTGAGTAGAGATAAATGTAAAGGACAGATTACAAAACCAACCGGAGACGTCCCTGGGGTCTCTGTCGGGAAAGTGTTTTGATCAGACACTTGCCTGAACCTGAAAATTCGGATTTTCCCATCTTGAAAAATGGCAAGGAAGAAACAGTGAGTGCTGATCTCCCCTAGTTAAGGCTGGTGGGGTAGAAAAGGTCAAACCCTGCGTATTTCTCTGCTGTGTGACTGTTTTCTGATTTTACACTGTACCTTGCTTAACATGTTCAAGACTTCCAGGAATCTTCTCAGAAGTGGTTCGGATATAATAAATTCTTTTGTTTACAGAACCAAGTCTTGTCCTACTCATTGCAGCAGTCCAAGAATACCCAACCTACAGCCCAAGAAAATGGAATTTTACTCTTTAATGCAAACCCTGTGACTGATGGAATTGCCCTGCATTTCATACACTGAATGTGGCCATGTCCCACATTTATCCTAAACCCATCTTTTGCAATCCATGCTCAATTTTTTTAAAATTCAACGAGGAACAGATGCAAATTTCTTCTACCATATTTACCATTACTGTCCATCACAATGTAAATATCAAAGTCAAACCATCCCTGGAGGTGTCCAAGGAAGACCTGCACGTGGCTCTGGGCTGGGGACAAGGTGGGCATTGGGCACAGCTGGGACTCGGTGGTCTTGGAGGGCCTAAAGGACAATGGAAGGATAATGATCCAACTGGGGAATATTTAACAACAATCTGGATTTTGGGTGACCGACAGCAACCCTTTTTTGGTTGCTGAGTGTTGGAAATGGAGGCTTCGAGCCAGGGTTTACAAACAGCTCTGAGAAGTTGTGCCAATAAAGAAATCTTAGCAAGAGTGTGAAAAACTCTCAGCCTGGGGTTGAATTCATGTCCTCAAACACTCTAAGTGGATCCTTCTGTATAATAAGGGCTTTTCCAAATCATCTGCTTCCTCCTGGGAAAAAGAGGAATATGAGAAAACCCTTAGCTGCCACCTCTGCTAAGCACACACTTCAGTTTGCTTTCCAACAGGAAAGGATTTAAGGCTCTGCCTTTTCCCTCACACAAATTAATTATCATCTCTTTTATCTTTGAGCAAACTTAGGATAGACCCAAGGAGAATGACAGAAATATTGTACTGCAAAGGCAATATTGACTTGATAGTTAAAGCTGTAAAAGTCAGGCAGTGTGGGATGAAGGTAGAAAAGCTTCATCAGGAAGACAAATGGATTTATGGCAGCACCCACAGCCTGGAAAAGGACAGGGTGAGGAATAACAGCTCTCACTCAGATTCACAAGGTGTTATATTCTGGGGTTTGGTTTTATTGCCCCTTCCTTCTTCTGAGAGTGAAGGAATGAAATTCTTCAGTGCAGGATGCAATTGGTTCAAGTCTTTGTCCTCCTGCACCCTTGGTGCAGGTGTGTGCTTACAGCCAGATAATTACTTCCATTATCTTTGTGATAACGAAAACCACGTTCATTTCTTATCTCACACATCTGTTTTGTTTGTGTGTCTAAGTACACTGAATAAAAAATGGCCCACTTCTTCAAAATTTGGCAAAATACTGAAAGTTGGATAGGAGAGAGAAAACACCAAGTTTTGTGGCAGGTGTTTTTAGCCCACCCCAAGAATTTCCATAGTTAAATCCTGCAGGAAGTTAAAGCGCAACATGGGAAGCATCAGAAATTAAGTTCAGGTGTTGCTAATTTTGCTACAGACCTTCTACCCTTAAAGGTTTAGGGTAAAGGCTAAAAGCAGGGAATGGGAAATACTTGACCCATTTGGGTTGCTGAGCTGGAGGGGACAGTCCTCAGCTCTGCTTTATTGGGAATTAAAATGGAGTGGGGAGAAGCAGGTTGAGACTTAGACTTTATGCATTTGTGGGAGGGAGGGTTAGAAGGGTTTAGCTCTATAAAAAAATTATACAATTTACTCACTTCTCCTTTTGAGGGCTCTGGTTCACACAGGAGTTTTAAAATTCCCCAATTTTCCGGCTGTGGCTGAGTCAAACTGCTTTGTAGCTGGACTGAGAGCTCATGTGAGCATGGCTTGGGCTCCCAGCTCCTTTTTGCTCTTTAATGTTTCCTTTTCGTTCTTCCTAGATCCTGAAACAGAAGAGATTTTCCTCTGCTCATCTCTGTTGGGACAATGAAGCAAATTAAGCTTGAGGAAGGTGGGGGGCAGGGCGTTCCAAGAGGGAATCTGTGGTATTTTAGGGAGATGAGGAGGTTTGAATAATTGATGTAAGACTTGGGACCTACATCCAGCACTCACCTGCCTCTGAAGATCCTACACAGCTCCAGGTGGGTTTCAGCAGCTCTCCCAACCCTCTGTCCCCAGGATGATTCCAGCCCTTCCATTACTTGGTCTGTAACGGGGGAAGGTTTGACAGGACAAGAACGGCCTCAGGCTGGGCCAGGGGAGGCTCGGCTTGGACACCAGGAGCAATTTCTCCATGGCAAGGGTGCTCAGGCCTTGGCAGGGCTGCCCAGGGAGCTTTGCAGTGCCCATCCCTGCAGGTGTCCCAGCAAGGCCTGGCCGTGGCACTCAGTGCTCTAGGATTGATCACAGGTTGGACTTGGCGATCTTGGATCTGTTTTCCAGCCTCAAGGATTCTGGAATTCTAAGTACATGCATTTTGCTAAGAAGTGGACTGAAAAATCTGCTTTCTGCAGAGCAATGAGCATCCCTGTGGTGCGTTGTGCTGTGTAGTAAATAAAGGCAGTTCTGCCTCTGCCTTTCCTACCCTGGAAGCATTCCAAGGACAGATTTCTCTGCCCCGCTGCTTATTTTCATAAAATGCCCAGGAACCTGATATCTCAGAAGCTTCTGCTCTCTCGAGGCTGGTTGATGAGTTCAAAATTAACCTTTCAAACACAGTCCCAACTGCTCTGCTCTCATCTGTGGGAAAAGTGACATCCAGGTTGTGAGTTTATCCCGAACAATGACCCAACAGGGAATGTTTGTGAGAGACAAACGCAGCCTTATTGATGACATTTGCTATTTCAATCATATAATTATGGCTATGACTCAGGAACTGGGGTGCCCTTGTGTCCTGATTTTCTGTAAATACCGAGGACTTGTGAAGGAAGTTTGGTTATTACTTTAAAAAAAAAAAAAAGAAATATAGCCTGAGTAGAGAAGAAAGGCAGGGTGATCTCTCAGAGGATTACTTTTGTATTGTGTTTGCCTCTATTATAAAATTGTTAACATACTCTCCCCCTCCCCTGGAAATGTAATAGCAATATTAAAGCCAGTTTTACAATTTTCATCCTGTGTCTAAATCCTCCCTCATCCTGCTCCCTTCTTACAGGAGACTTTTCGCCTGGCCTTTTATTCAGTATTCATTACCCCTCTCCAACAAATAAACACCCCACACCTGCGAGTGGAATTTCATCTGGGCAGGAAAAATGGAAACTTTGTCCCGGTCTGGAGAAGGGTTTGTGCAGGTCCTGCCACTCCGAGGGGCATTGCTGCAGGAAGGAGTGAGCCGAGCACCACCAGGATGTTAAATTGAACAGTCTGCACTGGCAGAGAGCTTGGAAAATAATGCCAGGGGGCTCAGGTTACTGCATCAGCACTTCCCTCCAGCAGAAATGTAGGCCACTGGATCTTAGCAAGGTGGGTGTTGCTATTCCCCTTCCCTGGTGTCTGAAATGGGTGGGGAAAGGTGAGCAGTTTTTTGTGACTGCAGAGTGTGAGCTCAATATCCTCAGTCCTTGTGAGCTAATCACAACTCACTTCATCCCCTATTGTAAAGTTTCACCCAAACAGTGAAAGCAGAGTGGGGAAAACCATCCCAAGAGCAGCACAGACCAAACCTGCAGCAGCAGCAGACTCAGCACCTGCGCTCTGTGAATTAATGAGTTCTTGGGCTTTATTGCAGGCTGGCTCTGTTTAGCTCAGTGCTTGGCAGAGATGTGTTCAATTTGTACTCAGGAGTGTGTGAAATGCTCTTCTGGATCCTTTCAAACAGTTTCTGCTCGTTCAGAACTGTCTGCACTTGTCCAAAAGCTAAGAAGGCTCCAAGAAAACCTGGCAACCTGTGATGTGAACAGAACATGAGAAAATGCTCTCCAAAACCTGAAGTTTGTACAGAAATGAAGTGGCAATTACTCCAAAATGAAACTTTGCACATCTGGGCATCTTTGGCCTGATTTTCATTTCGATGTAGAGGATGGTGTGCTTTATTATTATTATTATTCTTTAAAAAGTGTGAGCCTCTCACAGCTGGACCTAAAAGTCAGTGCAAACTCCTGTCGACTTGTGCAGCCATGGCAGGGAAGCTGTTTAGAAGCAAAAGTTGATTTACCAAACAATTCCTTTGGCTGGTGCTGTTCAGTGACAAACAGCAGGAGCAAGGCCAAGCAGCTCAAACAGCCCTCTCTGTTCACAGCAGGCTCTGTGCTCCCTTAGGTGAAAATAAACCACCCTCAAATCACTCCCACCCCTCTTTCCCTGAAGTTTTATACCTTCTTTAAAACATGGTGTTGCCCCAACTTTTTTTCCTCTGTTCTTAATAACTCGGGAGGAGGGGAATCTTCATTTGGAACAGCACTAAGCAAACATCCTACTGTTATATAAACAACCTGTGGAGGGGCTGGAATTATTTAAAACATGAATTTACATATTTCATCTTGCAAATAACCAGCTTTGTATTGCTAGGGAAAACACGAGGAGCAGGTTTTGTTACCCATTCGCCCTCACCCGTGGATTTAATAGGAAAGACAAGAAGAGCCTGTTCTCCAGCCCGGGGACTTACGTGCAGCTCGCTGGCATCCCAGCAGGATGAGGGAATTTTCCTTCAGGAAAATCAGCCCAGAAGCTTGTGGTGATGATCCCTGGTGGGTTCCAAGAGCTGAGAAGTGACACCATCACCCCCTGGGGTAGAGAGGAGATGTTCCGCGTCCTTCGGGGAGCGGAAAATCCATGGCAGGCAGGGAAATGCTCACCCCATCCCAGGGCTGTTCTGCTGCACAGAAAGTGAAGAGTTGATCCTGTCTCTGCATCACTTGGTTTCCTCCAGGACTCTCAGGGATCTGTCATGGATCCCTAGGAGGTGACATGGATCACCAGGAGATTCTGTGGAGGGGGGACAAGCCTGGCAGCTCCCAGAGGGCAGAGTTCAAGGAGACCTCGGCAGAGGAATTCCAAACACATCTTCCCACCTCGAAACGCTCCGGGCAGATCCTCTGCCGAGGAGGAGCCTCGTGTCAGGGACCAGCTGGGAGGAACATGACCCAGGCTGGCTAAATTTGTCATGGCAGGGGAGGTGTCACAAAACAGAGCGTGCCTGTTGCGGGCGGGATACAATGCTGGAAAAAGGAGCATCGGGTTCGGCTGAGTGTTTACAGTCTCCTAGAGACCAGGGCTGGGAGTTTGGGAGGGATGGGCACTGAAATGGAGACAGCAGTGCAGCTGGGCAGGACTGGCTAAGATGGGGTCACTTCAGTCTAATATCCATGATTAATTCCCTTTTTCCCTACAGCGGTGTGGGTTATGGCAGGGACTTCAGCTCTGGAATCAGAGCAGGATGGGGAATTAATTTTCCTACCCCACTCCTGGTCTTTTGTGCCATGAACTTGGAGGGATGTAGCTAAACTAAGGAAGAAAGTCATATTTAAAGAATGTATCTGGAAATATTTTGCCACCACTTTTCCCTGTCCCTTTCTCCCGCTGCATTCCCCTCCAAGGAGTCACTTCCCTTTTCAGGAAGGTGTGCTGAGCTAGCTGCAGCCTCTGGAGTTGTCTTTTCAGCCTCAGACCCTAAAAGGGCGCGTGTCAACTGTACCTGGAAAATAGCTGGAAACTGTGGCCAAAATAGGGATGGGACAAGGAAGAGGCTCATCTTTCTCTCTGTTAATCACAGAACGATCTGAGTCAGAAGGAACTTTAAAGATCATCTTGTTCCAATCCCCTGACATGGAATATTCCACTGTCCCAGGCTGCTCCAAGCCCCAGTGTCCAGCCTGGCCTTGGGCACTGCCAGGGATCCAGGGGCAGCCACAGCTGCTCTGGGCACCCTGGGCCAGGGCCTGCCCACCCTCCAGGGAACAATTCCTTCCTAAAAACCAGTCTAAACTTTCTGTCATTTTAATGCCAGAGCTGTTTGAGGAACAGTACAGGTTGGGCAAGCTAAATATTTTTCCCCATTTTTCTTGGTGTTCTGAGAGCAGGACATGATGGGGATGGAGTGGGAGGAAAGGAAAGTCTGCACCTCTGCCTGGAGAAGGAGGCACAGGACAAACTCCCTCTCTTTGGGAGCTGCTTCTGTGGAAAACTGTGGTGAAAGCCAACCCCACACTGGCACTTATGAAAAATTTTGGATATAGGAATAAGAGATATTGGCTTTAAACTGACAGAGAGTAGGCCTAGATGGGATATTGGGAAGAAATTCTTGACTGTGAGGGCGGTGAGGGACTGGCCCTGGGTGCCCCAAGAGGCGGTGGATGTCCCATCCCTGGCAGTGTCCAAGGCCAGGCTGGACATTGGGGCTTGGAGCAGCCTGGGACAGTGGCAGGTGTCCCTGCCATGGCAGGGGTGGCACTGGATGAGGTTCAGGCCCCTTCCAAGCCAAACCACTCAATGATTCTGTGATAGCGATGAGTGTCCTTGAAGAATAATGGCTTTCTTTTCTTCTAACCCCCAATTCTTAAATATGTGTGTTAAATGAGAAAAGACAAAATCACCTGTGTTGTAGGATTGACCTTTGGTGAATATACCAGTTCCCAACCCAAAAAGTATTGAGAGTTCCCGGGGGCTGGGGTTCCTTGCAGATGGAATCAGAGAATCCCAGAAGGGTTTGGTTGGGAGGGACCTTAAATCCCATCCAGTGCCACCCCTGCCATGGCAGGGACACCTGCCACTGTCCCAGGCTGCTCCAAGCCCCAATGTCCAGCCTGGCCTTGGGCACTGCCAGGGATCCAGGGGCAGGCACCTTCCAGCCCTGCCCGATGGCTGGAGATCAGTGAGCTGTAAAACACTGCTCAAAGTGAACTTTTGGGGGAATTGTCAGCACAGGAGGCAGCCCAGAGCTCTCCCCGACCCCACTAGATGTCAGTGTGTTCTGCGGCTCGGGCCCGAGCACAGGCCTGGGCTGTGGGCGATGCTCTGGAGCTGAGCTCTGCTGCTGCCAGACTGCTCCAGGTTGTGAGGAGAGAAAGTCAGGTTGATGTTGTTGTTTTTATCGTATTTGCCTTTGGGAATCACAGAATCATCAAGGTGGGAGACCCCTTCAGGACCATCCAATGCCACCCCAAACCCTGTCCCCAAGGGCCACACCCAGACTGCTCCTGAACACTCCCACAGACAGCGACTGCAAACCTCCCTGGGCAGCTCATCCCAAGGCCTGACCACTCTGACAGGGAAAGTTTCTTTCCCAATCTCCAACCTGAGCCTCCCCTGGAGCAATCTGAGGCCATTTCCTCTCCTCCTTTCCCTGTCCCCTCCTGTCAGAGCTGTGCAGAGCAATGAGGGCCCCCCTGAGCCTCCTCTGCTCCACCCTGAGCCCCCCCAGCTCCCTCAGCTGCCCCTCCCAGGATGTGTTTTCCAGACCCTTCCCAGCTCTGTCCCCATTCCCCTCTCTGGGACACGCTCACCTGGACACACTCCAGGCCTCCATGTCCTTTTTGAAATGAAGAACCCAAAACTGGAGACAGGACCTGAGTGTGGCCTCACCAGCGCTGAGTACGGCAGGAATGGCCACTCAGGGCACAGATTTGGGGATGCCTTTGGCCTTCCCCCAAAAAAAAAAGGATTTGAAATCCTGAACTGCCCTGGGGATGTTGCAGACACCAATATCCGAACTGGAAGCTTGTTTGTTACCACCAGGCCTTGTGAGCAAGAAGCATTTATTAAGAGACTCCCCCAATATTCTTCTTGAATAAGAGGCTGTAAATTTTCCGTTTTGTGAGCGCTACCACTGGCGAAGGTCCTTTGGGAAGTGCCAAGGCTCCCAAAGGCAGATCTTTGCATTAGCCGCTCAGCTCCCCATCCTTGCCTTCCTGGAAGGTCAGGGATGTTTCTGCCTGATGTTTTTGGTGCAAATCATCCCAAAGTGAAGAACTGGCCCAGCATTGGATCCAGATGTGGCTTCAGAGCCATGTCCCTCCCCGTCCGTGCTCACACGTGGTGGAGGGTTCCTCATCCCATCTTCTGGGCCTGCCTCCATCGCAGACATTTCACTCTTGATTTATTTTTAAACAATCAAAAAAATCCCGCTGACACTATATCATCAAATCTCGGCAGTTCTATAAAAATCTACTTGTTAGGCTGTTTCAAGGGACTGTCTTTCAAATAATATTAATATTCCTGAGGTTTGGCATTTCACAAAAAAATCTGGATCAAACCATTGCAGGTGACGAGGCAAGAGAGGATTCCTCCTTCAGATGTTGGATGTATATCTGAACTGGAAGTCTGGCAGAGCCTTCCCAAAGCCTGAACAAGCATTTGGGTCAAGCATTTGAGCATTTTTCTCTTTCATTTATTCTGTGATGGATGTTTGGGGCCAGCCTGGGATTCTCTCTAAGGGAAGAGTTGTGCTGTTCAATGTAAAGCAGATTAGAGGATGTAAATTCAAAGTGAAATGCAGCAGGGGAAGCCAGATATCCACCCTATTGATCTCATCGCTACAGAAAATATGAGGAAAAAATTCCTTTGACCAGGATTTCTGGCCTGTACAAGGTCTCCCCAAGGTGATGATGCACCAGGTCCCTAAATTTAGATTTAGAAAATCTTTCTGTTTCAGCAAACAGCAGAGGTGTGTGACCAACTTTTCCTAGAATCATACAATGTACTGAAATGTGTAGGATATTTAGAAATTGTTAATTATTTAATGTGTCTCAAAACTTGTTTCTCCCATAAGGCATAGAAACATGGGTTTTTTCTGTCCGTTGGAAGATTTATATGGTCTTTTTTTTTTAATTCTGAAGCCCTTTCACAGAATCCCAGAATTCCTGAGATTGGGAAAGCCCTCCCAGCCCATCCAGTCCAACTTGTGTCCCATGCCCACCTTGTCCCCAGCCCAGAGCACTGAGTGCCACCTCCAGGCCCTCCTTGGATACTTCCAGGGGGATTTTCCGCAGGGATTGCACTCACGGCGCTGTACAATTCCCACAACACAACATTTCTCACTCCTGGTGTTGCTGTGCCATCATTTTCCTTTTGGGGTGCATTTCCATGCAGGGAATCCTACAAACTCCACAGGCTGCAGATGTTGAACCCACAGCAGATACTGAAACACTTTTGAGTAATTAGAATAATAAATCATAATTGTTGGTGAGGTCAGGGATGAATGAAATCAAGCAGGAGAAACATTTTGTGCCGTGTGAAAAGACCAAAGCGTTTGTGACCAAGGTGAATTTTCTGCTCTCCTGGAGGAGCTCAGGCATGGCAGGAGAGCAGGACTCTCCCACTGAACATTCAGTTTCTCTGGAATTTTAGTGATGGCTCAGGAAAGTGGGAATCAGCTGAAGCCAAGTGGTTTGCAGAGGGCCACGTCCTGCTCCTGTCAATTATCACTGCAAGCAGCTAAAAGAGCTTTGAAAAATCCTTCTTTTTGTGAATCCCAGGTGAGCAACCCTCAATTCTCACACATTTGTAGATGAAACCAGAAGAGGACTGTTTGTTTTGTTTGGAGATTTTTTAATGCTGGGGGTTTTTTTAATCCATTTATAAAGCAGGCCAGCTCAATGAGGTTTGTGGCACAAAGGTTTGAATTTCAGGTAATGAGGAGTAGGAATCGCTGCATCCACCCTGAGGTGCCTCTTTTGCTTTAGAACAGCCAAAAGAGTCTTCACAGATGTCTCATGATTGACTCCTTCCAAATCCTTTTGGGGTTTTGCTACAAGCATCTCTTGGATAAAAGTCTTTAATTTTAAAATTAAAAATGTTGGGTCCTTCTAGGTTTCAACTACATTTCCCCACAATGTTTATTTATTAGTAACAAAGGTGGGGAGATATTTTATTTTTTCATTGTGTTCAGACTTTGGGTCCTACTTAACCACATAACTTAGTTGGAAAAGGCTTCGAAGATCATCTAGTCCATCCTTTGACCTTTCATTTTAAAGAAATAAGAAGAAATAATGTAAAAGAAAATCAATTTTCTTTGCCTAAAGGGAGCAGAGCACCAATCTGGCTTGGATGGGAATACCTGGATGCTTGCTTTGCTATAGAAAATAAGTTCCTTTTAAAGAATATGCAGGGCCACCATTTGCAGCTGAACTCTCCAGGTTCCCTGTAGCCCCTTCAGACCCTGGAAGATGTTGCAGGGTCTCCAGACAACCTTTTTTTCTCCAGGCTGAGCAGCCCCAACTTTCTTATCCTGTCTCCAAAGGGGTGCTCCAGCGTGGCAGAATGAAAACCAGGAAAGGCTTTGGCTCTGAGTAAGCCCTGCTCAGCAATAACAAAAAAAACCTCTATTTTATCCACCCTGTGTCCAGCACAAATCCAAAGCACAGCTTTGCAACAGCCACTGGGGAAAAAAATTAACTTTACCCCAGCCAAAACCAGCAGAGATGGTAATAATGACAATTTTGAGTTTTGGGGTGCAGCACAGATTTATGGCTCATATTTAGTCATTGGTAACGAAGACACAGATTTCCCCCCAGAAGTGGCAGACTGACTGTTAGCAAAATGATTTTCTTATCACTACGATTTGCCTCAGGGTACGAAAACCATGAAGAAATTTGTAGGTGAAGATCTTATATATTTTTTTAAATAATCGAATCTCCTTGCAAGTTATGTGAAAAGTAAAACCAAGACTTTCTGCTTTGCTTTCTGCCTGGTGCCCGGGCAATAAAGGTATTTAAATCGCCAGTCCCAGAGGTCACTGTGCCTGTTGAGGTTGGCAGTGCTGTTAAACACAAAATCAGCCAAGCTCTATCACCCAGAAACATGAGACAAGAAACTTGGTCCTGGTCTCAGTTCCAGCCCTAAGAGCTCTGGGCTTCAGTGTTATCTTAGCAGATTCCAATCTGGTTATGGGTTGGGGTCAGGACTGTGCTGGAGTGTCCTCGGTGGAATCATTTCTGAGGCAAAAATTCAGTTTTTATTTGGGTTATTGAATAACTTGGGAGTGAGGTCCCAGCTTTATCACCTTTCACAAAAGGATACAGGCACACATGAAGGTAATGCTGTAATCATCACACCCCTGGGTCTGAGATTCCTGGGATTGGATGAATGGTTTGGGTTGGAAGGAATTACAGTTATCAATCCCACTGCCATGGGCAGCAGCACTTTCCAATGGACCAGGTCGCTCAAAACCCTACCCAACTTGCCCATTTTCCATGGATCTTGAACAGAAATTCTCCAGTTTGGAGGACAAGTGTGGATGAAGATCGCTGAGGATGAAGGAAGTGAGGGAGCAGAAGGAGCTGTGGCATCAGCCCGGGGTCCAATTTTTCAGCAATCCGTGAGCCACTGGAGGAGAAGTCACAAAAAGCAAAGCACAGCCAATAATCCTCACGTTACATGCTGAAATCGAGCCTCTTTCACTGTGATCCTAATCTCAGCCTTCTGCTCGCACATCCAAACAGCTTTGGGTGGAGGAGAGATTCCCTCTCCATCCCAAGGAATGCAGCAGGTACGGAGCCTGGGCCTGCTGTAGCTGCTTTAACCTATTATCTTCACTTTTTCTGTCCTTTTTTTTCTGTTTCAGAGTTTGAGTCTCAACCCCAGCAGCTTTCCAGCCTGTCTGAAGGTTCCTCAGAGGGTCCCTCCTTCGCAAAGACCATGTCACAAACATTAAATCTGTAATTACAGACAAAATTAGACGTTGCCGGGCACGAGGCCTATCTCTAAATCAAACTGGCGTGAGGCGGGGTGGTGTTACTGGAACAGGCTCAAAATCAAGTTATGAACCATGACTTGGCTCAAATTCTCTCCCTAGTCCTCAGTCATTAGGTTTGATATATACAGGAATTTTGCAAGGACACACTGGAATTTCCAATTTATTTTTGATCAAAGTCACCATAGAACGAGACAGGAAAGTTTTGGCAGCTCAGAGACAAGTCCTGTTATCACCGAGATCTTTTCTAGGTCCATAAATACAACAATTTCAATTAAATTTGCTAATAAATTAGGAAACATGAATTTGAAGCTTGCTGATAGATCAGACTGACACTTAATTAGGGCACAGCTCCTTCAGTGATCTCCTGATCATTGCCACTTTGCATGCTTTGGCTCAGAGCACAGAGCAGGCTCTGAGCACACAACCCGGGTTCCTTTTGGTTTAAATAAAACCAGACAATGTTCCAGTGTTGCTTTTCATTCTCCCCAATTATTTCTACATCTTCAGCCCGCAGGCCCAGACTAAAACCAGCCCGAAGTCAAGTCCCTTGAACATCTATCATCCTCACATCAGATACTCAACACTGCTTTTTCACCCTATAAATCCACTCTTATCAGGCCTCGTGCTTGCTGATGGAGATTCAGCCTTAAATTTGCCGTTTGTTTGACAAAAATCACTTGGAGAGCGTTTCTGAGAGGTCCTCAGACACCACAGTGAAGCTCTTGTGGATCCATCCCCCAGTGAGAACATTCTGGATTTAAAAGCTGTCTTTAAAATCCTTGTGCTGTGGTCTTTTGCTGTCAGAATTTGCCGGAGGCTGCAGGAAACACATCTGAAGTTTGGGGGTGTGTGAATTTACAAATTGGCTCCTTTGACAATTGATAATGAATTACCATCCAGCGATTCCTGTTCTGCCAGTGGTGCCTGAGCAGCACCACAGGATCTGAGGGTCTAAACAGAGCTTAAAGGCTGGGATAGAAGGGATAAAAGTCCAAAAATAGAGGCTGTGTTGGGCGAGTGGTGACTTCTGAATATGCAGCCGGGGGTTTCTAAAGCTTCTCGTGTTTTCGTAGCATCAAAATTATCAAAGAAAGAGAGAAATCGTCATAACATCCCAGTCCTCTTGAACGGATGGGAAAAGGGGAGAGAAGGAGGGGGAGAAAGTGGATAAAAGTGAGGGAAGGAAGCGCTTGTGTCCTGTAGTAAACTTGTTAAAGTGAAAAGAGCTGGGACCAAATGGCCATAGAATCACAGAATCACAACTTCCTCCCAAGGGGCGGTGCAGAAACGCTCTGTGAGCAGGGCCAGCACCCAGGGATGGCTGGAGCTGGGCCAGGGCAGCTCAGGCTGCAGATCAGGGAAAGGCTCTTCCCCCAGAGGGTGCTGGGCACTGCCCAGGCTCCCCAGGGAATGGGCACGGCCCCGAGGCTGCCAGAGCTCCAGGAGCGTTTGGACAGCGCTGCCAGGGCTGCCCAGGCTGGCATTGTTGGGGGTCTGGGCTGGATGGATCATCCCCGTGGGTCCTTCCCACTCAGGATTTGCCATTTCTCCACAATTCTTTGATAAACAGAGCCTGAATGAACGTTTGCCTTCAGGAGATGAGTCTTTGGCTGATCTCCACAAAAGCTGCCAAAACAAATCCTTTTCTTTATGTAGTAATAAAAAGATGCCTTTAATTTGGTGAAAACTTGCTTTCAACTACTTGTCTGCTACGTAAACTCAGTTCAGATTTAAAAAGAAAAGAAAAAAACTCTTTGTTTTTCCACAGGTTCCTGTTTGACTCCAACAATTACTGCTGGAATTGTGTGAAGCTTGGCTGTTCATCACAGCTGTGATAATGCCACAGACATGGACCACCCCGCCAGCCTGTCAGCTTTAAAATATTACTCCTGGAATAATGAAAAATTGCCAGTTTCTCACTATGGCTTCATGATTAATGTGCAGTTCCTCAGAGATTGATCAGTTGTTTTGTTTCCTTACCTGGAATGAATGATGAATATTTTAAAAAACACTTAATGCTGGATCTGGTGCAAATGAGATAATTTTACAGTGACTTGTTTAGTTGTTTCCTGAATAATTGGACATTATTACCTGCCCACCATGCGTGAACTATGGGTCTCTGGAGGGGCTAAATGCCTTCATTGGACGTTTCCGTAATATTTCCATGGAGTTCATCTGCTCTGTTCATACAGGAGCTTTTACCAGATGGTTCTCCAGCCCCGTAATGACATTTCATATTTTCCATCTATTACTCACCAATGGAAAATGAAATAATTTGATTTTCTGTTCAGTGTAACTTTTGACTGACTAACTTCTGTACCTGCACTGAGGAATTGTGTTGAGAGTGTCCCAGGGGGAGGAATTGGGGAGGAGTTTGCTATTACCTGGAGTGGTATCAGTACAATATTGAAGGGAACAACTTACTCTTCTTTATGATTTCAGAACAAAGTGTGGTTTGTAAGCCTTTTCCTGGGATGGTTTGGCAAATAAAACAGTTGGGTATCTACCCTGAGAATAAATTTTAAAAAATTCCTGAAGAATCCATTATAATTTGGAACCGCTCTTGGGAGACAGCCAGGAACAGAGGTTACCTCACCTTTGGTACATTTTGGGCAGTGGGGAGGGCAACACATAATCCAGACTTATCTTTGTCTCCAGACTAGGAAACCTTTAGGAAGGGTTATTTTATTTTATTATTTTATTTCATTTTATTTCATTTCATTTCATTTCATTTCATTTCACTGGAGGGTTTTGTTGTGCTGCTTTACCAAATGGACCTTTGGTGTCCTTGTGTCTAAAAAACCACCAATATTCCATTTGTCACCAAAGATCTTCAGCATGGACTGGTTAGCAGGAAATGTCCGCTTTTGAGAAGCCATTCAGAAACTGCTGTTTCCAAACATAAAAACTGCTGTTTCCAAACAGAATCCTACCTGTGCTGGCAGAGTTTGAAGGCCAGGAGCTCAGTCTGGTGACAAACAAAGCTGTTTTCAGTTTTTTTATCCTTGTTATTCTCCTCTGAAGCCACGCTTCTCTAAATTCTTCCTTTTAAGATGGAGTTGGAGCTGCTGGAGAGAGTCCATGGAGGCACGAGGATGAGCAGAGGGATGGAGAGCTGTGCTGGGAGGAAAGGCTGCGAGAGTTGGGATTGTTGAGCCTGGAGAGGAGAAGCTTTGGGCTGAGCTCAGGGTGGCCTTGCAGGGCCTGAAGGAGCCCCAGGAAACATGGAGAGAGACAATTGCCAAGGGCTGCAGGGACAGGAGCCAGGGAATGGTTGCCAGTGGCAGAGGGCAGGGCTGGATGGGATCTTGGGAATTAGGAATTGTTCCCTGGGAGGGTGGGCAGGCCCTGGCCCAGGGTGCCCAGAGCAGCTGTGGCTGCCCCTGGATCCCTGGCAGTGTCCCAGGCCAGGCTGGACATTGGGGCTTGGAGCAGCCTGGGACAGTGGCAGGTGTCCCTGCCATGGCAGGGGTGGCACTGGGTGATTTTAAGGTCCCTTCCAATCCAAACCATCCTGGGATTCTGTGATTTTGTCTCGACACTGTCTCCGGTTTGACCTTTTCGTCTTTTTTCCAGCTTTGATCTGTTGGTCTCAGCTCTGAGCTCTGGCTGCTGCAAAGAACCATGGGCTGCACCCCTGCGATGACAGAGCCCAATCTCCCTTTTCTAGGAAGAAACATGGAAAAGCACTTTGCCTGGAGACGCAAATGAAAAAATAACTCAAGGCCCAAAATATTCCTCAGGAGTCTTTAGCAAACTTTAGGCGACCTGCAGCAGCTCCAGCTGTCCCAGTGTAGGGACAAGTGGGTGAGGAGGTCAGCAATGGCTCCAGCCACGCCTAAAGTGTGAAAAACCTCCAGAATCTGAAGTGGACCATGCACTGAGATGGCAAAGGAGCTTTCTAGAGCTTGTCCAAACCCTTGGGGTGTCTGAAAATTCTCTAATTTTTAGTAACCCGATCCTACAAAAACCTTTTGTTCCAACATCTCTTTGGCTGAAGTCCTCTTTGGTACCTGACATGTGGATTGCATCTATCCAGAGGTCTCTGGCCTCTTAAAATATTCTTGACTGGAATCTTTGGGATCTTTCTGAACACATCTGTCTGCAGGAATCTTTCTGATAAATGCATATGCTGGGAAATCATTCTTTTATGGTGGCAAGGAAACGGCTGTGGGCTAACTGCTGCTTGCTGTTTAAATGGTGTTATTTATTGGTTTTGTCTGTGTTATCTCTGCCCCTGTCTTCTCCTTTCAGGCAATTTGGGGCCATGACTACCTGTTATTGTGTGTGCTTTCCCCAATAACCTCACTGGAGTCTGGGAGTGTTGCTGAAGCCTGTTATGAGAATTTGACATGGTAGGAATCAAAGAAAGGAGCAGATCATATTCAGAGTTGCACCATATTATTTTGATGTCAGAAAATCAAATGGAAAGGCCTTTTTTTCCACTTTTCTGGGAAAAAAAAAAAAAAAGAAAATAAGAAAAACTCATTTTTATTCATAAAAGAGGCTGCTTCTTTAGCTGGAAAGAATTTTTCCCCTCTCACTAGGAATATAAATAATGCAAGTAGAAGAGAACAGAGAAGCCACATTAATCATGCATGGATGGATATATTTTATTTCAAAATTATTTTCTTAAATCTAAAAAACATCCATGACTGTCTTATTCAAGTACAGTAGTTTTCATAATATAGTGGACATATATAAGTATTTATTTCTTTCCTCAGAGACCTGGGTTTTAAAACATTTTTCTTTTTAATATCCAGAATTCATGTAAGGTTTAGGATTGACTTAGGCTGAGGCCATAATTCTTAAAGGGCTTGTGCATATGCCTGACTTGAGGAATGTAAGTCCCTCTCTGTTCAATAGAACAACTTTGTCTAAGTTAAATACTTAAAGAAGATCAAAGCCTGGGTCTAACTTTCCAAATAGAAGTTGGGAACATTCGTTATAATGATCTAAGCCGTGCAGAAAAATAAAAATAGCCTTTTGAAAAGGCGCTGTGCTTTCAAACATGACGGGATAAAGCAGAGGTGAGAGGTGGAGCCCGGATCCGTGCTGCTCCCAGGAGTTATCCCCACGGGAAAATCAGGCTGTGCAGGAGAAGTGGGAGGCAAAGCAGGGCGAGGGAAGCCAGGGGATGGAAAAGGGCTGAGCTCTCTTTCAAGAGAGTTTTAAACCGCAAAAAGAGGTGGAAAACCGCACTGAAAACACTCCTGGCTGTGACCTTCTGTGCAAGCCCTGCTGGTGAAAGCCTCAGCACAGAGCCCATTGCACCCACTCAGAAATAAATATGGGTAAATATTTATTTGGGCTTGAGAAAACTGCAAGGGCATGGTTTGGAGACCCAGAGCTTGGAGACAAAGCAGGAAGGCTGTGGGGCTCTGTGGTGAGCAGGGAGGAGGTTTCCAGCAGGAATTCAGCAGACAGTTGCTGCTGGATGCCTTCGCTCCAGAGGCATCTTTTCCTCTTTGTGTGGGTCAGGATTTTTTCCATCTGCCTTTTCCACAGCGAGGTTATCAGGGAGTTCATGGGGCTGCTAAAGGAGTTGAGGGCTGATTTAAGGGAGGGGCGTGCTGGAAACTTCGGAAAAAAATTAATTTCCTGTCGAAATATGTTTTGTGCCTTGGTGAAATACCAGGACCTGAACATGCTTCTGGTTTTAATAAAAATGTTTAGGGCTCGGTTTTTGTTTTTGTCAGTGGGAGAAAATTCAGCCATCTCCACTACAAAGAGTCTTCTCCCTGGGAGAGAGCAGATGGGGAGTTTGGATCCCCAGATGGCGAGCAGGGATTCCGCAGTGCTGGGTGGACATTTCAGCTCCTTTCCCATGGAGAGCTGAGCCTGTTCAGTTCCCCAGGGAGGGAAGGGAAGCTCCAGGAGCAGCTACCGAGAGCTGCTGGAAATGGGGAGGCTCTGGGCGGAAGGAAGAGACACTGCATGAGGCTAAGGGAGACAGGGAGGAAGAAGGAATATCCCAAAAATCCTGCAGAGCATCTGAAGCAGGGGAGAGGAGACCACACAGCCCAACCTGATGCCTGGAACAGAGGCCAAGACAAATTGGGAGTATAAAAGTGGACAATTTATTCAAGACTGGCAAAGGCCTTGAAGGTACATTGGGGCCAGCAAAGCCTCCATCGGGGACGACACCCAAAATGGACCCTGGGACACAAACCCTTCACCTTTGGTAAGTTCTGTCCATTAGCACATTGGCCCTTAATGCTCCAATCGCACCCTCAGGTGATGATGTTCACCACCCCAGGCCTGCTCCCCCAGCTCACAGCTGTTTACATATTTTCGGGCCCTAAGGCAATGAATATGTCCTTGGGTCTGTGTTCAGAGAGCCTTGTTTTGGCTAAAGGTGCTGGGACAGAGGATTTTAGCACTTTGTGAGAAGCACAGAACTGCAGCAAGTTACAGATTCATGAAGAGTAAAAAACCAGAAATACTGAAGGCATCAAACCCATGCTCTCTGGGTGCCAGTGGTGCCCTGGGGTTGTGGCGCTCACCCCAAAAGTTGTTCTCGTATTTGTCTTATTTCTGCAGCCTGGATCACTGGCTGTACGCACAGGAATTGGTGTCTGCAAGGAGAGAGACCTTTTTTATACAATATCCTCCAAACACACCAGGAAATATTTTCTCTGCAGTTGTTACAACACACACAGAGCCTTGGCAAAGAATAGGAAGATGCGCACATTTCCCATTTTCTTGCAGGGACTCTGGGATGGGCTTTTGCTCAGCCCTTCCCCCATGGCCACCACCCCTAAAATGAATTTTTTTACTACTAAAAGCCTTTTAAAAAAAACTAAATATTTTCACTGCAACGTGGGTGGTAAAAGGTTTTTAATGCAATGGTTACTCAACAGGAGGACTGAGTTTTTTAGTTCTTCATTAGAAACAAACTGAATAAAACTTGAGGGAAAATTTCAGTTTAATGGCTTTCTTGGTTCCTGAATGCCTTTAGCAATCTCCAATTACTTAACACTCACTTGTCCTAATTTACTCAACAAAACATTGTAATGTTTTCTGCAGTCATGAAATTTCTTGAAGGGTTTGATGCAGACTTTCAGTACTTCATATTCCAAATTAGAAATCTTTAGAGCAGTTGAGACTTAACACCAATATTAATGTATAGTCTCTTTTACATCACTGAACCAGTGCAGCTTTTTCAACTTGGAGTGGGGAATGAAGAATTTAAGGCCTCTCAAAGTTTTCCCCAAGTAAAGAATTTGTTTTCTTTTTCTTATTTTTTTTTTAGGAATAGGTAGCAAACAATACCCCAACCCTAAAACAGGTATGGGCTTATCTAAATTCAAAGATTAAAAGCACAAACCATTTTGTCCTACACTTTTCAGAGATTTAGTTACAAAGGCCACTGTAAGATTTGTTGTCTCAAAATATGGAGTTTCAGTGCATTTAAAGAGAAAGGTATGGAACATCATCTACGGGGTGGAAGCCTGAATGTGCAAAGCAGATTTTCAGCTCTTTTGAACTGTCGTGGTGCCAGTGAAATAAATCGACTTTTGACAGGCAGTGTGAGCTGAGTTCCTATTTTGAGGTATAAAATTTGGGAATTCCAAAGAGCAGCAGTGAGGAAGATGATGGAATCTGTTTACAGCAACTTGTTGCAAAATCTGTTCAGGCTCAGAAATAGATGCTTTGAATTTTTAAATTGTGGAAGAACCCAAAAAACACACGGCCAGCAGGAAAGGGATTGGGATTGTGCCCCTGAGCTCAGGTGAGAGCCCACCTGCAGAGCTGCCCCAGCCCTGGGCCAGCACAGGAAGGAGCTGGAGCTGCTGGAGAGAGTCCATGGAGGCACGAGGATGAGCAGAGGGATGGAGAGCTGTGCTGGGAGGAAAGGCTGCGAGAGTTGGGATTGTTGAGCCTGGAGAGGAGAAGCTTTGGGCTGAGCTCAGGGTGGCCTTGCAGGGCCTGAAGGAGCCCCAGGAAAGATGGAGAGAGACAATTGCCAAGGGCTGCAGGGCCAGGAGCCAGGGAATGGTTGCCAGTGGCAGAGGGCAGGGCTGGATGGGATCTTGGGAATTAGGAATTGTTCCCTGGGAGGGTGGGCAGGCCCTGGCCCAGGGTGCCCAGAGCAGCTGTGGCTGCCCCTGGATCCCTGGCAGTGCCCAAGGCCAGGCTGGACATTGGGGCTTGGAGCAGCCTGGCACAGTGGCAGGTGTCCCTGCCATGGCAGGGGGGCCACTGGATGAGTTTAAGGGCCTTTCCAACCCAAACCATTCCAGGATTTTATGACGAACCCAAACAGGTTCTGTTTCTCCCTTGGATCTGTAGCTCCTCACAGAGACACCTTTGCCTCGAAGAGTCTAAATATACAACAAAAGACAGGAAAGACACAGAAACTCATTGATTTCCCCTTTTTCTGCAGCAGATCAGCATCAACACCACTGCTGGGACCCTCTGGGTTCCCACTCTGGGCTGAGGTTGGGCAGTGCCAGGGCCAGTTTCAAAGCGCATTGGTGTACAAATGAAAAAAACACTTACAGAGTTGTATTTTAGATTCCTTGTGTCACTTAAATGACATTATCTGAGGCCATGAGGCAACAGAGAATCAGAATCTTTTCCCTGACAGACAGTTTAGTTTTACTGTATTACTCTGACATTTAATAATTCTGAAAATAAATGTTAATTCACTGTGGGCATGCCCTGAAGTGGCAGAACTGCATTTTAAATTCTGCAAAAGGAGAAAGATCTATTTGGTGTTGAAATACGAATGAAAGAGTAAAATCCCTGACTTCCCATCCTCAAAATAAGGTGAGATAATTTCACTAACTTGAGGGGTAGGTGCTTGAGAAGCTATTCCCACAGGTACTCTGCCTCTATTTGTTCTTCAGAGACATTTTGGGTTACAGTTCTCACCGGCAAGCTAAGAAATGAAGAATTCTTGAACACACCCCTAAATAAATTGTAACCATCTGAGTAATATCTTGCGGAATTCGATGGAAGAGCAGAGCCCTGGTACTCCTTGGCCATGGGAGTGCTCAGGGCCAGCAGAACGAAGAAGTTGTAAAATATTCCAGCTCAAGCTGTTGGTGCAATAACAGCTCCTAATTACTTAGGCCTTGGCTTATTATCCTGGTGTAAAACTCTTTATGCACCTCCCAAAATGCAGCAATCCTCAGCAAAGCACCTCTGGCTGGTTTTATTATTTGTGTAAATCACAGGTGATGTGCTGAATGAAAAAAAGTCCCACAAAATGAGAACTCTCAATGATAAACAAGCTTGGAACTGAAAAGATGGAGAATAAATGAACCAGGGCAGTGCAGGGGCTGCTCTGGGAGTCACTGATTTTTTTCCTGAAAAGATGAAGTGCATCATTATGAGGGGAGAGGCGGAGAATGCAGGGAAGAAAGTGGCTTTTATAAAGTAAAGGATGGCAGGTAACTGCATTTTGACACTGTGTTTTCTTACAGTAGAAATTGTCCTATTACTTCTTTTAAATGTTCATCGCTGTAACAACCCTGCTGTATTTATTTTTATGAGCAGCAGCCCAATCAATGAGTAAAACAGCTATTTTTGATAATTTTCAAAAGTTTTTTTGGTTTGGGTTTTTTTAATCATAAAAAAAGGGAAAGTGCTGCCATCCCAGAAAATACCCAAGATTTGCTAATGGTAAAAAATAGGATAAATGGTAAAGTTACTGCATTCATCAGTCAACCACCCCAAAACATTTGCAACCCATTATGGATTTCAAAACTTGGCCGGGAGTCCTGAGGTTCCCTGTAAGCAACTGTGCCAAATGTAGGGAAAGAAAAAGGTACTGAGGAAACATGTGCTGAGAAAAACACTTTTCTGCTGGTGCTGCTGTAGTAGTAATAGTAGTAATAATTATAATAATTATAATTATAAATATAATTATAATTATAAATAGAATTATAATTGTAATTATAATGGGACAGAAGTACAGGAGTAGGTTTGGACTGGTAATAAGAAGACTGTAAAGTTACAAAAAGGAAAGCATAATAAAAATGTCTGGTGCATGCACCATTTCCTATTTTATTGTCGACGAGTTGCTGTTAAGCCATGCTCAGGTTGGGGCTCTTCCTGCTCTCGTGGAATATTTATCATGAGAATGAGGTGCCAAGAGCTGCAGCCTTGTCCTGGGAGAGGGAATTGTCACTCGGGGTTTGTTGTGAGACCCTCCACTAATGGTGGTCTTCAAGTGAATAATATTTTCCTTCCTCCTCTTTCCTTTCTCTGACTCATGTCTGGTATGTCCTGCAGTTTTAAAAACCTTTCTTACCCCACACGTTGGACATCACTCATCCCTTTCCCACTCTCTTACACCTTCTTTCTCCTTCCTTCCCCTCATTATCGCTCTTTCAAGGATGTCGGACTCCCACCCAGACTTCGGGCCATAAAGTCTTTGTTCTTTTCCCCTGCCTTGCCACCAGGGATGGAGGAAGAAAGCTGAACTCCTTGGATGTCTCATTTCTTGGTCCCTGGGTTCTGGGATGTTGCTGTTTTCTCTCTGTTCCGCTCCAACAAAGGCAATTTTAAAATTTCTGCTGAGTTTTAGGTCCCACCCTTCCTTCCCTGTGCTGTTCCTAAGTGATTTTGCTGCCATTCCTAATCCAAAAGGGTGGGAATGACCTTGGGACATCCTTCAGGGTTGCAGTTGTAAAGAATACTCCAAGTAATATGCACAAGAAATATGCACAAACTCATCTGTGTATTGGAAATATGTGGGACTTGCATGTGCGGTTGTTTCCGAGCGATTATGACTCCGTTTCAATTACCTGTGACACAGATTTTTGAACACAAAATTCCCTCCATCAGATGCATTTTTTAAAACTCAAGGCAAGGCTTTGTCTCTTGCTGCCTTCTTTGAACAGATGTCACTAGATTGGTATTCTGACCCTGCACTAATTTAGTATCACTTTTTTTTGTGTTTGCTTCCCTCTGCTCAGGTCCTCTTGCTAAATTACAGGGCTGTCCAAACCCCTGCTTGCTGTCTGTGAATTCTGGTTCCAATCAAATTCCCATTCCAGCCCATGGAAGTATTTTCAGTAATATCAGAGTGCTTGGAATTGAGCCCCGGTCAAGAGTGAAGCAGACATTGGTGAGATTTAGAACTGTGTCCAGTATTGGCTCATGGACATCTTGGAAGAACAACGCAGGAAAGAACAGGTTTGTAGCTTTGAGTAAGATATATTCAGGCCACCTGCTTCGGTTTGGGGTTTTTCAGTGTGTTTTATATTTCCCTCCATTTTGGGCAGCTGCTTTTACCTGAAATTTTACCAATTTGTGGTGCCTTTGACTCCTAAAAGAGAGTTACCTCTTGTAACAGAGGCCAAGACGAGTTAGGAGAGAAAAGAGTGGATGAAAACTAGAAATCCTTAAGGCATCACCTTCACTCCATCCTTGTCTTGTTTGGAGGAGCAGAGTGAGGTGGAGACCTGGGGTGTTCTTTTCCACCATCCCAGTGGGGTTTCTTCCCTGGACAGCTCTGACCTGACCCTGGAGCAAAGGAGGCTCAGGGGAACCTTGTGGCTCTGCACAGCTCCTGCCAGGAGGGGACAGCCGGGGGGGTCGGGCTGTGCTGGCAGGGAACAGGGACAGGAGGAGAGGGCACGGCCTCAGGCTGGGCCAGGGGAGGCTCGGCTTGGACACCAGGAGCAATTTCTCCATGGCAAGGGCGCTCAGGCCTTGGCAGGGCTGCCCAGGGAGCTTTGCAGTGCCCATCCCTGCAGGTGTCCCAGCAAGGCCTGGCCGTGGCACTCAGTGCTCTGCGCTGGGGACAAGGTGGCCATCGGGCACAGCTTGGGCTGGGTGACCTTGGAGCTCTTTTCCAACCTAAATCCTGGGATTCTGGGATCCCTATTTTAATCTGAGCCACTGTCCTGGCCCCGAGGGAGGGAGCTGCAGAGAAAAGCAGAAGTTGCCCCACAGGCAGACGCAGGCAGCTCCAGCCCAGGTCGAGCTCTCCTGCTCAGCTCCACATGGGACTTGTGCCCCATTTTGCACAGACCACATGGACTCGTTACCTCACTGAGCTCATTAGCCATTAACGAGCAAAAAATTAACAGGTCCAAGGCCATCATCCACATTCAAATTAAAAAGTTGAGGCAAGAATAGTCTGGAGGATAATGAAGCCATTCCTGAGGGAAGCTTTGCTCCTGCTTGGCTTGTCCTGATACATCAAAGGCTTCCCCAGGTCCCTCCATGCTGACTTCGGCACCATTCGTTAAGACTGGTTCAAATCAGAAGTTCAGATTATGAGGTCATCACAAGTCACGTTTTAAATGAGGAAAATTTACTGGCCAATGTTACTTTTTGTAAAAAAATGACTAAGTGAAAAGATGTCCGATTTCCAAAATCCACCCAAACGGAGCTTAATTCCTGGGTCATGACAACTCGAAACCAATCCCAAGGATTTTATATCCTGTTTCCAAGAGATTTTGCTTCAGACAATACGTCATCCATGCTGTCACCTATGCTGAATATCTTCCTGGGCTTGGTTGTTATGTCTTTAAGGCAGTTCAGCAGCAAAAATGCAGAGAAATGCAATTTAATTGAAGACCTATTGGCTAGAACAAAGAGGCACAGAAACAGATGCTTCCAGCTTCCTCATCTGGATTCTGTGGGGTGGGGTTTTTTTTACTTCTATTGCATCTCATAGGTACTGAATTTGAGGAAAGGGGTATGGAACACAAGGCTATCATTCTTCCTAACATGATTACAGAAATCTGATTGTATTAGCAGCATTCCAGCTTCACTTATGGAGTGCTTAAGTGAATTAGTGAGTTTTATTCTCCTGTGAGAGCCTACCATTATTTAACTCTGTAATTTACTATGAAATCCTCATTGCTTTGTCCCAGGAGTTTTATGATCATTTTTCCTTAATAACCGGAGTCGCCTTTGCACCAAGGAAGTTTGAGGGGTTTTTTTTTTTGTTGTTTTGATTTAATCATGGTCTTAAGAGATTTGAAACTTGGGGGATTAATAAAGGATCCCCCAAATCATAAAGCAAATCACAGCATACCAAATCATTTCTCCTTTGAGACCGGTGCCAAACATTTTCTGTGGTGTTCCAGTGAAACTGGACACTCCCAGCCCAATGGGCAGTAAAGTCAGGGAAGGGAAAAAAAAAAGGAGAGACTATGTGACCAAATTTTATTTTCAGTGCATAGCTGGAATTTCAGCCTCTCTGCACACAAGTCCTTGCCATTACAATTTATTAGATGTTTTATGTAGCAGATTTTATTGAATGATTTAGGTAGCCTCGACTTGATCCTTTCCAAATGTGTTCAACAGTATTCAGCTACATGCAAAACGTGTTTTTATATTCTCACTTTCATGTAACCAAAGCTCCCCAAATCTAGATGGAGTTACCCGCCTGCTGCATGGATTGTTTTGTTTGCAGAACAAGTTTGGAAAGGCCTGGCCCCCGCAGCTTTTTCCAGAAGATTTAGGATTATAAATCAGATGGAGCCGGAAGGAAGAAGAGGGGCACTGGAACCACTGAGCTGACTGAGAGCTATTAAACTCCTGGGAGTGGGAAGGGTAGGGATAAAAGGAAATGGAGAATATTAAGGATGCAGGAAGTACATTTTCCAGAGCATCTCTTGATTCCGCGGTGTATTGATCCGCAGCCCTGGAGTTTGTCAAATGCAATAGCTCATCTCTAAGAAAAGACCTCATCTCATGGAAAACACCGGGGGAATGAGGGGGACAGCCCTGAGAATTGCTGGGCTCTGAATCCCAGGGAATTCCTCTGCTTCCGTGCTAAGCGCGGAACACAAATATTTTTATTTGCCTTCACACGCAACCACACCACAGCAGGATTTGTAATCTTTGTTCTGGAGGAAAAGGGAGAGGCTTCATCCTCCTAAATCACCTTGTAACAATAATTCCTCTGGAAAAAAGCAGTTTTCATGATGCATAGAATCCCTTATGACAGCCTGGACCTCTTCTGAGAGTCAGCAGGGCCAGATCAAAGGATGTTTAACAAAAATTTTAAAAGCTCCTTCAAAATACAAGGATGGCAATTCAGGTATTTTCAGGTGTTATGAATTCCTTATCTGATGGGAACTTCCTACCAACTCTGATTTAGGCCTTAATTTTTAACTTTACCCAGAGCATCACTCATATTCTAAATGTAATGAATTAAATTCCCAGAGAAGCTGTGGCTGCCCCTGGATCCCTGGAAGTGTCCGAGGCCAGGTTGGAGCAGCCTGGGACAGTGGGAGGTGTCCCTGCCCATGGCAGGGGCTGGAACAAAATTATCTTTAACGTCCCTTCCATCCCAAACCACTCCATGATTTTAATCCCATTCTGCTCCTCTGGCAATTCCACATGGCAAAAAGAGAAGCATTCAAGGATTTAATCTGTAAAGCCAATTCTGATAGGAATAAGCTGTGATCTGAAAAATGCTTCAGTTTCACTTTTTGGTTGCTCTTATCATATTTGCGATAAAGAAATAAATTTTTGGTGTGTGTTTTGATCCTATAAACACAGCTGGTCACCAAAGGTGAGGAAAAAAAGGATATTTGAGCTTGAGCTGGGAGCTCACACTCTCAAACCAATCCAGAGAATGTGCAGGCCCCAATGTGCTACGCTGAGTGAATATATAAAAATATGGATGTATAAAAAACTGGGCAAGTCCTCAGGGGGATGAAAATGGCCACTGCCCCCACAGACTTCTATCAGCAGAATTTCAGGAGCAAATATTTCCCCCACCCCTGTCTATGCTGTTCTCAGTCAACTCCTCCTTTATTTTACTGGTGAACTTTCTTATCAGCATCATTCCAAAATGCTTTTAAATTATTTGTGGTTGCTGGTACCTTGAATTTTCATTTATTTCAGTTACCTGGCTTCTGGAAATTAAAAAAATCTATGTTTTCAGCTATTTTTTGGCCTTAAGGGATGCAATGTGAAAGGGGTAAATGTCAGGTTTATCAGAAACACCTCCCTTTTCAGCTGAATTGAAAACCAGGCCAAATGCTTGCAGTGTTTCTTGTCTTGCCCTAAATCTACGCATCATTCACTTTTACAATTTTGTTATGTTTCAGTAAATTGCTTTTTTTTTCTTTTTTTTTTTTTTTTTTTTTTTTGTGTGTTTTTGAACCTTTCCAGATCAGGCAGGGAAAGCTGAGGGCTTACTGTGAATGTGGCAGGGGGATATTTCTGGAAAAATCTGCAACATCATCTTCATTGCTGCAACCTCATTATATATGATATTTTCTGTTAGACCTCGAGCTCCAGGTCGGGTTATTTATCTTCCTATTCTCTTTTATTTTGTGGTGGAAGGGATGAGAGTGAGGGGCACGGAGCAGTTTGGAGACTTCATTATTGCTGTTGTGGTAATGAAGTGTTTAAATGAAGTGCTGGCCCTTCTAAAATTTACCATTTTCAGCAGCATAAATCCAAATGATCCTTGGGCTGAGCGTGACCATTCCAAAGGGGACTCTCCAGTGATCATTTAAAATAAATGTGTAATCTTTTAATCACTAGGAAGTTTATACATGAGAGCAATTACTGTGGCACTAATCCAAGCTGGATGCTATTAATGCACTAATTGGCATGGCTGGAAATCCCTCGTGGGTTTCTAGGGTTCCATAGTGCAGGGCTGAGGGAAATTCAGGCTCTCTGCCACGGAACTCTTTCCCAGTCTGGAATCAGAATCAGGTCTAGCACACGGAGGAGAGGCTGGGCTCCTCAGAAGTGAAAGCAGTGTCTGAAATCTTCTCTTGACACCAGTGGGAAACTGAATTTTAACTGAGCAGAAGCAGAGAGGAATCAACTCTGAGACAACCTGAGGATCCTTCCCATATCCCACTGTCAGATTTGCACACAGGTCTCGACTTTTGCTGCAATCTGTGATTTCTTTGGCACGTGGAGACTGTTTCACACTCTTTAAAAGCAGCTTTGCAAGGAGGATTTTTGATTTCTGGAGGATTCCACACCAGACTGTGTCACTGAAGTGTTCGTGCTGGAAAGCGTTCATGACGGAAAATAAAACATTTTAGCGTCGTTTAGAGCGGAGATCTTTCTTCTCTCCTCGGGGATGGCTTCCCACTGCCAGAGGGCTGGGAGAGATGGGATTTGGGGAAGGAATTCTTCCTGGAATGTCCAAAGCCAGGCTGGACATTGGGGCTTGGAGCAGCCTGGGACAGTGGGAGGTGTCCCTGCCATGGCAGGGGTGGCACTGGATGGGATTTAAGGTTCCTTCCATCCCAAACCTTTCTGGGATTCCGTATGGGACAGGAGAGGCTCTCCCATAGCCCTAGCCATGCCTGGATCAGCAATTTGCCCATTATTCTTAGAAGGTGCTTAAGACATTTGATGTATCATGAGTGTCATTTTCTTTAAAAACTCTGTCCTTTGGCTGATAAAAAAGGAAAAAATTCCCCCTCTATTGCCCAATATTTTCTCTTTACCTGTCAGTATTCAACAAAAAGAATGTTTAGCACTTCCCCCTCCCGAAATACAGGATTTTTTCAATGTCTGGCATGATCTCTACAACAATATTTTTATATCCTGTTGTGCTTATTTTGTACTGAGATTGGGCCAATGTGTTTAAAGATGCTCTGCTCTGGCACCAGAACAGCCCCATTTTTTGTGGTCTCACTCCTTCATTTGGTCAATTTGATAAAATTTCTTCCACTGAAATTGAAATTTCATTTTCAAGGCCATGGCCATTTTCATTTTAAAGTCGCCTTCCCATGTGGCCTCACATTATCAACAACAGCAGATTTCTCACAGGATGGGGATGGATATTAAAGGTCACCTGAATCTCAAATGAATGATCTTTAATGCTTGACTTATTCTCCCTGAATGTGCTTTGATTTTTTATTTTATGTTATGGATATTCTGAATGAGTCTTTTGCTATTTTGGGAAAGTTTCTCCCAACCCCCAAAAAAAAAAAAAAAAAAATTGCCTCATCTTGTCTCTTGGAAATTCTCACTTTATGCTTACATTTCCTACTTAGAAGACAGTTCCCAATCTCTTTTTCCTGCGCTTTACCCTCCATACTTGAAGCCCTTCCCATCTACTCTCATTTTGTGAATCAATTTTTAAATTTATCCTTTTGGTCCTTAGATCTTCCTTGTGAAAATTTTCCCATTTTGGGAGGAAAGCTTTTGTACTTTTGCTTTAAAGAAATTGAAACCCTCCTCCACCCTGAAGTTCCAGAGGTCTCCAGCTGAAATTCCCTGACTGAATATTCTCAGATTGGTCACTTTGAGTTATTGATCTTTTGAGTAGCTAAGATCTCCATTATTTTCCTGTGTTTCTGTCCTGTATTTCATCTTTCTCTCTTTTTATGGAACAGAAACACATGGAGTTTTTCCCCTATCTCAGTGCACTCATTCATGTGTTTCTCTTCCTACAAGATGTGAAATCTCTTTTTTTCTGAAAATCAACTAAAAGTATCTTGACTTTGTTCCTGCTTGTAACTCTAATTCCACAGGAATCACAGGAATTCCATTTTTTCGTCTGATTTTCTCAGAGTGCTCATCCCACCTCAGCCTGCCCAGGGTTAATTAGCACAGAGCACTTTTCGACCAATAGAAATCAATATTTATAGCTTCATAAATAATGGAGTTAAGGTTTTATCCTGACAAACATTGCAGCAAAACCCCAAAAAGATGCAAATATTGGTGTAATGCGAATAAAGATGATTTACAGCTCCCAGCTGTCCCTTCCTGGGAAGGAAACCTGTGCAAGGCAGCAAATCTATGGATTGCCCAATGTGTGATTTTTGATGACATTAAAAGGGAGAGAAGGGAAGCTTTGAACTTCATGTGTTTAAAAATTTAAATTAAACATAAACTTCCGTTGTATATTTATGGATATATTTACATGTGCTCACATATATATATCGGCAATGAGTGCTTTTGTGGATATACTGTAATAATTTATTTATCCACGGTGCAAAACCCCCAGAAAGGCAGGTTTAGGGCAGGTCCAATTTAGTTCTCCCTTCTCCTACAAAGGAGAAAAATCTTTAATTTAGAAACAAACCCCTGTCATAACAAGCTGGTTTAATTTCAGTTTCACACCGAGCTGAAAACAGGAAAAAAATCCCAATTTTGGCGCACACAGCCTGAGGTAAATTGACACATTATCCCCAGCGCAGACTTTTTTGGACACTGATTCCCGGGCTCCACTCCCCGTGTTTGCAGGACAGCTTATCTGCCAGCTTATCTATTCTCCTCTTCTCTTAGAGACACTGTTCAAAGGGCCTGGAAACACAGCTGTCTCTTCACAGGCTTTCCCCAGCCCTGAAAAGCAGGGAAATCACGACGCCCCCACCATAGAATCCCGAAATTAATCTTGTCTGCCTTGTTTGGAGGCAGCAGAAAAGGAGAGCACTTGGAGGTGAAAGCTGCTTAAGACCAAAGGGAAAGCTCGGAGGGAACCCCTGTGAAAATGGTGGGATTTGGGGCGAATTTTGTTGGGCGTTTGGGACAAAAGGAAGGAGATCTGCGGATAAAAGGTTGGGATGGGAGAGGTTTCACCGGGAAGAGGCAGTGCAGTGCCAAAAGTCTGAATAAACTGGGAGTTTAATGTGCTTTTAGAGCAAAAATTCCCCTTTTCCTCACCTTTTCCTTCCGAGCAGCAGTCATGACATCAAATCCATCAAATCCATCAAATCCATCAAATCCATCAAATCCATCAAATTCATCGAATCTATCAAATCCATCGAATCCATCGAATCCATCAAATCCATCAAATCCATCAAATCCTCATCTGCTCCACCCTATCAAGAAAACAAGTGATGAAAGTAAGTGTACCCTGACACCTATAGGCAATATTTCAATAAATTCCATCTTTTAAATTATTATTTTGGTCAGCTGGGCAAGTACAAGGCCAGAAAATGGAGCACAGGGGGGCTTTTTCCAGGATTTTTCAGTCTTGGTGGCATATTTCCCTTTCCAGTGGGGGCAGGAGAGAGGGTTTGATGCTGTCTGACACCTTCAGGATGTTTTCCAGAGGAAAGCACAGCCCTCACCCTCTCCCCCCGGCTGGTGCCACCCTGGACCCCAAGACGAGGAACAGCCGCCACTGGAATGGGATGAACAAGGTGGGAGGACAGGAAAAATCAAGGAAACAACAGGAGGGGTGAGAAATGGGAAATTGCAAAAAGGGGCACATATGGGCACTTAACCCAAAGATGTTGAGTGAAGATCAACAGCTTTTGGCTTCTGTTTGAATGAATTTTCACGGGAAGTAAAAATCCTCCAGACTCGGTGCTTTGCTGTCTCACCTTTGCATGAATAGATGTAAGACAGGAGAATTTTTTTTCTATTGTTTTTAGAGCTCTGCTGAGGAATTTTGATACCTGAAGTGCCTGCAAGATCTAAAAAAGAGGAGGTGATGGACCTGTGACCTTGTGATAAATCTGCTGCGCCAGAGCTGTGGCTCGTCCTGCTCTTCTGAAAGTGACTGTTTTGCATTTCTGCAATAGATTTAAGTTATTAAAATATATAATATGAATTATATTAAAGTTATGAATATATATATAATATACTATATAAATATATTTATCTATAATTAAGTGTCCTGTCTGCATTTCTGTGAAGGGAAATGAAGTGAAGGATTAATACTCTTGTTTTCCATCAAAACATTTTGTGTTTGCTCCCAAGCTCTGGGGTTTCCATATGCAAAGCTCTGCACCTGAAAGAGTGATATTTGCTTTTTTTTTTCTTTTTTTCCATGCTGGTTTTCATTTCAAAACCAGGCCTCTGGTGAGAAGGAAAACAGCAGCACTTGTGGTATGAGTGGGGGCAGATTTCCCTGGGGGTTTCCAGCTCCCAGTTTTGCACCTCAGCAGTCCTGAGGCAGCAGAAATCGTTCAATTCTGGTTTTTCTTGAATTATCTGCAACCCAACCCTGCTGTAAACAACACACAAGCTCCCACAGCCCCATCCCATAGAATTTGCTTTTCCGAAGTCTGGACTAATGTGTGAAATCATGACAGTGACACCCAGCATTACTGGGGAGCCTTTGCCTTCACTTTTTCAAGCCCAAAATTCCCAAGCGCTGCTCCAAAATATTCCCGAAGTCCAGTGGATTGGGCTGCAGGGAGATCAACTTCCCACCTCCAGAAAAAATCCATTTCCCCGAGCTCAGTGCAGCAAAATGCACCGGGCAGAGATCTGTGCCTTTGGAAACGAGACCACCCAGGGGCTCCTCTGAAACGGCTCCAAGAGAATGTGCCTTGAGTGCTTTAGTGCAAGGTCAAGGATTTCAGCTTTTTTCATTTTCCTTTTCTCTTGCATCTCTTCTTCCTTCCTCCCATTTCCCAACTGTGGGGGGAAAAAAACCCAGTTTGACTTAAAACTGCAATCCCACCCAAAATTCTTCTTTGCACAAGGCAAAAAAAGGGAAATGTTTTAATGGCTCTGCGTAGTTGGATTCACGTAGGGAATGAAAATTGCTTTTGAGCAGAACTTTTAAGCACAGCTGTGATGATTTTTTTTTAAAATTTGTTTTAAGGACCTGTTATTTTAAAATGTGCCATCTTCACTTTGTTTCCGGTGCAACACTTTTGGCTGAGGTCTCTTTCCTCGCTGGACTCAATAGAAATCTTTCTTATGGCTGAAGGCAACTTGGCTGAATATAAATTATCAGGCATGGGGGATTAGCTGTGGCTTTAGATGTAAGCAATGATCACAGGTAAGAAGTAAAAAAAATATTTTTGCAAGTAAGCTCTCTTCTGGAAAGATTTAAAAAACCCAATTAAGAGGAAAATGAGTTATTAACTCATGTTCTGCTCCAAAAGATGAAAGAGATGAATACTTTTTCCTGCACAGAAATTCATTGAATGAGAAATTATCAAGTGCATGGAGTCCAGACAAGTGACTGAATTCAGAGGCAGACTTCTTAACTTCCATTTCCTACACAAGAGGAGAGCCAGCCTGTGGGACTGCAGAAAGATTAATAAATGGTAGGATGAAAGAAGAAAGGGAATAATTGTATTATTTGGACTGGAATACGTCCCTCAACTACTCGGTCTCTCTTTTCCACAAGAAACATCTTAAGGGACTTTTGCCACGCTCTGTTCCTCAGCTCCCTCTGCATGGTCTGTGCTGGGCTTGGATCTGCCCCTCATGGAGCACAGGAATTCCCAGGGAAAGAAATCCATCAGAAACCCCACAGCCCTCCAGGAGATCCCTCCGAGGGTGTGCTCTGCAAGGCTGCTCTTCCAGAGCCCTTCTTTCCTCCTCGTTCCTTGTAAAATAACAATATCCTTGGCTTCCCCAAAGGCTCTGGGGAGTTGTGCTGATCCTATTGGAATTTTCTGCTGGAAAAATCCTATGCTGTGCTGCTCCTGCCCCACAGGGCCGTGTGGAATGGCCAGGTTCTTCTTTGGCCTCCCTGGGGCCAGGACACATCCTGGGAAAATGAAGGGGAGATATCTGCACCCTCAGGGGATGGGGAAGGTTTTCTCCGTGGGGTTTGCTACCCTTTCCCACACAGTTTGATCTTTGTCCTCACAAGATTTCTGCTCTCACACCAGGAGAAAGAAGATTTTGCTCCCTAGGACAGGGACAGCACCTAGGGAGTGTCAGGAGGGATTTAGGCTGGATTTAGGGAAGGCTCTTCCCCCAGAGGGTGCTGGGCACTGCCCA
This sequence comes from Origma solitaria, assembly GCA_013397895.1. Classification (NCBI taxonomy): domain Eukaryota; kingdom Metazoa; phylum Chordata; class Aves; order Passeriformes; family Acanthizidae; genus Origma; species Origma solitaria. Next base: position 451,666 of record VZRL01004091.1, on the reverse strand, counting down.
GGCTCCCCAGGGAATGGGCACGGCCCCGAGGCTGCCACAGCTCCAGGAGCCTTTGGCCAGCGCTGCCAGGGATGCCCAGGCTGGCATTGCTGGGGCTCTGGGCAGGGCCAGGGTGGGACTGGATGGGATCCCCTTTCCCACTCAGGATATTCCAAGATTCTATGAGTAAATAGCAAGTCCCCAGGAATTACTAAAATCCACATGGGTTTTATTAATTTTTTTCCCCCAAAGCTTGTCTTCTAATTTAAAGGTTTAAATAATTTTTAAAGACCGCTTCAAAACACATTTAAATGCTATTTCCCTTTATAAGTTTGCCTCTCTAGATTCTTGTATTGCAATTCCAGCATTTTGCCTTTATTTTTGCAGAGCTGCTTTTTATTCCCGCTGAACACACCTGTGGAGCGCTTGGCAGCTGTTACACAAAGATAATCCTGCTCCTCCTGCCTTTCCAGCCATCCCCTTCCTCCTCTCCCTGTCCCATCATGTGTTTGTCTCCATCACCTGTCCCAGCCCCTTGGGGCCGGGAACCTTTTGGGGCCAGGAACCATTTGGGGTCAGGATCCTTTGGGGCCAGGATCCTTTGGGGTCAGAAACCATTTGGGCCAGGAACCCTTTGGGGCCAGGACCCTTCGGGGTCAGGATTCCTTCAGGGTCAGGATCCCTTGGGACCAGGAGCCCTTTGGGGCCAGGACCCTTTGTCCCAGCCTGCCTCTCCCTGCCCAGCTTTCACAGGGCCTCTCATGGGGCACAAATTGGGATCCACGGAGCAGAACTCTGTTTTTTCAGGGAGTTAATCCTCGTCCATCCTCCGGAGGGGCAGGCACAGCCCTTGCCTTTAGGGGGAAGGACTCCCTGAGATCAGAGGGGCTGATCCCAAAGCTGGGGTTGTCCCCACTGCTGGGTCACCACAGTCCCCCGGGACAGAATCCATCCTGTTTGGTCCCAATGTGGACAATTCCAGGCCCAGATTGCCCTCAGGGATCTGTACTGGAAGCAGAGTTATTTAATTAATAACTTCATTAATCCCACAGATCAAGGGATTGAGGGGCACCCTCGGCACATTTGTAGGTGACACCGAGCTGAGGGTGCAGTGACAGCCCTGGGGACAGGGTGACATCCAGGGGGACCTGGAAAAGCTCAGGAAGTGTCTCCATGGGAGCCTCATGGGGTTTGGAGCTGCTCCAGGGTTGGGACAATCCCTGGGATCAATCCAGGCTGGGATGAGCTGATGGAGCAGCCCTGGGGGAAGGATTTGGGGGTGCTGGGGCTGAGAGCTACACCTGCCCCAGCCCTGAACCCAAAGTGAGGGATTGGGATTGTGCTCCTGAGCTCAGGTGAGAGCCCACGTGCAGAGCTGCCCCAGCCCTGGGCCCAGCACAGGAAGGAGCTGGAGCTGCTGGAGAGAGTCCATGGAGGCACGAGGATGAGCAGAGGGATGGAGAGCTGTGCTGGGAGGAAAGGCTGCGAGAGTTGGGATTGTTGAGCCTGGAGAGGAGAAGCTTTGGGCTGAGCTCAGGGTGGCCTTGCAGGGCCTGAAGGAGCCCCAGGAAAGATGGAGAGAGACAATTGCCAAGGGCTGCAGGGACAGGAGCCAGGGAATGGTTGCCAGTGGCAGAGGGCAGGGCTGGATGGGATCTTGGGAATTAGGAATTGTTCCCTGGGAGGGTGGGCAGGCCCTGGCCCAGGGTGCCCAGAGCAGCTGTGGCTGCCCCTGGATCCCTGGCAGTGCCCAAGGCCAGGCTGGACATTGGGAATTGGGTCCAGATGTTTCCCTGGAGTACAGATGGGCACTCTTTGCTCTGAGTCTCCTTTTCAACATCCTGCACCTCCTCATGCCTCTCCTATCTCTCTTGTAGTCTTGCAGTCAAATTAAACTTCACATCCACTTCACCATCTTGAAACTCTAATTTCCAAGGACAGTTTGTATTAAAAACTCCCTCACTGAATCCGTTCCAAAGTTTCCCTATGAAGCAACAAAACAATTGTTTCTCCCAGGAATTGTCTTCCCAGAAATAGTTGATCCAAACCTGTAAATATCTTGTATAATATTGGTTGATTAAAACCTGCTGGTTTCCCTTGCCTCTGTCTTTTTTCCCCACAGTTCCTGGACAACATCTCACCTTTTCCCCCTTTTCTTCTCTGTACCTGAAAGTCTGTTCCACGCCAGATTCCCACTGGAAAAATCCTGCACATCCTCTGCAGCTGAAAAATTATGGTTTCAGATTTAAATTAAGAAATTATTTCCAGTAAGTGTTTTTTTCCAGTGAATTCAAGTTTCACTAAGTTATTTGCATGGGTATTTAAAGAAACTTCATAAAAATCAAATGAGAATATGCTGGTTTAGGCCCCAGCTGAGCAATGTGCTTAAACTCATCCATTAACACATGTTTGAGTGTGGAATAAATCCCCTGTGGTATTTAAAGCTTGGAGAGTGTTAAAGCATTTTTGTGATTTTAAATCTTAGTCCTCCTCAGGAGAAGGAAGAAAATTAGATAAAACCACTTTAAGTTTCTTTAAAAAATATAAGAGGGTTAATGGTTATAACCTGGCCAAACTTTTGGGGTGGGTAGATGCCAACAAGGAATTTGCCTCGCTGTTATTGAGCAGGACTTCAGTTGCCCCCTCCTGCAGGAGCAGCCAAGAATTTGGGGTATCCAACACCTGCCAACACATTTTGACCTCCTCTTTTCTTCTCCAGCTCTGACGATAAAAAAGGGGAGCGTTATTCTGCGCAGTAATTGAAAATGAAACCAAAATCTCTGCTTTTAATGCAAACTTCAGACAACCTTCAACTCTGAGCAGCATCTCTTTGAAGAAGTTCCCTGTCAGCTCAGCTTTTGGGCAAATAAATGCACGATGAAAGTTCGATGAGAGACGTAAAGACAACACTTGAAAATCTCAGTGCTTGCTGAGGAGGGTGGAGAATTGTTTTTCCTAGACAAAAGGCACATTGAACAAAATTAGAATGTGGCATAACTCAGCTTTTCTTTTGGCCCCTACCTGAGTCCTGAAAGAACTCAGGCATAACCTGGATAAGCCACTAAATATGACTCAGTTCATTCACACAAACTGCCAAGAAATCTTTATTTATTTAAAGAAAACTCTCCAACAATAGCCCTACCTGCTGCAGCAGGCAAGCCTGACTGTTAGGTAATGGCAGGCTGGAGAAAGTATTATTTTAAAAGCAGGATTTCCCCTCTTGGTGGTGTTTGAACAGATGGTTTTGTGGCAACAATTCCATGCCTCTTTTTATTGTTGTTATTTTATTTTCATACTAAACTTGTTGGAACCACAAGCTAAGAAAAGCAGCAGAGTATTAGGCTTGAAAGCATCAGCTCAGTGTTAAACTTAATAGGATCTCATAAAACACCTGAGGGAATGATCATTCACCATCCCAGTATTCTCCCTGCCAGTGGTGGGACTGGAAATGCCAGGAAGAGATGGAAAACTCTGGGATTTTAGCCTGACAAAAAGGATCCAAGAGTGGGCACAGGTGGGGCTGGACCCCCTTGGATTTAAGGGGAGGAGGGAAGGAAAGGGCAGGCAGAGAATGAGTTGTTGGTCATGAGAGGGGATAAAGTCAAGAGGCTTATTTCCCACTAAATCAGTGCCTGTGCCTGTCAGAGCCCCCAAAACACCCGAAAGAATCCCAAAACCTTTATGATAGGGCCAGCAGCAGCCAGTGCTCCTCAGCAGGGACATTGTCCCTTTCCTGGTCCTCCACAGCAATTCCTTTGAGTGGATTTGCACAAATCCACACCTGCACATTTGTGGAGGTTCGTGTTCTGAACTCGGGCACATCCAGCTGTCCTCCCTGCAGGATCTGAGGCTTCCAGGCACTGGGATATGCTTTGGATGAGCTCAGGTTTATCTCAAGTCACCCTCTGCAGCATTTGGGAGGTCACTGAGCCATTCAGGGCCCTGTGGCTCCATGGGAAGGTAGGAAAGAGGGTGGGAAAGCAACTCCGAGGCATGAATTATTTATTCTTTGGTAGCAAAGGTTATTCGTGTGCTTTCTGGGAGAGAAAAGGTGGGAAACCAGCCCAGATTCAGCACAGATACAAAATACAGACTGAAAAGAATCTGGGGGTTGGAGGGAAGGTGCTGAAGTAGAAGCAAATCCAGCACCCAGGTAAAATCCTGCTCCAGCCGGCAGCCAAATTGCCCCTGGTTTGAGCAGCTCCAGGTCTGTGTTGTGTGCAGCCACTCCCTGAATTTCAGTCATTGTGAATTTTGAGGAAAACACGTGCTTAAATCCCCAAAACGCTTGTTTTGCTTCAAATTTAGCTCTTTCAGAGGTTTTTTTGTAACCTCTTTACCCTGACCGGAGCTCCGCTAAATCTAAAAAACCGCATTTCTGCTTCTGATGATTAACAAAGAAGATGAACCCAATTTCACTTTAAGACTGTGTCTTCAGGGCTGGAAATTGTGCAAACACCGCTGGCTATAGCACAGAAAACAGAAATGAATTCCCCATAGCACCTCCTTTTACGACATCATTGTGGGCTCTGTTGACTTTAGACCGGCTTTTTTTTTTTTTTTCCCGTGGATGCCATGGAATTTGAGATGACTGGAAACACTCAAACGAGCACATTTAAATGTGTGTGTTTATGGGCGAGGGAGGGGGATTCACACTCTCAATCCTAAGTGCTGGAATTAGCTCCAACAAAGCCCGAGTGTGTTGACTTTCAAATGGGTTCAGCTGATGGAGCAGAAATTTGTTGGCCGGCTCCAAGGGTTATCTTTTATTCCCCCCGTCTCCAAGAGCATCTTTGCCAGTTATTTTGGAATAACAGAATAAAAAGGAGGCCTTTAAATGTGGAATTTTGGCTCTGGAGTGATGGGGCCGAGGGGTTGGGCTTCGGGATCCTTTTGCTGGTGGAATTTGGGGAGTCCTGCACTGTCCCTGCTGTTCCTGCCCTGTGAATGCAGAGCTCTCCAACTTCCCTCGGTCCCAAATCCTGCACTCCAGGGAGCTGGGACAGAGAGAATTTGGCAAATTGAAGATATTTGTCAGAGTTGTGTCAGGTCATCCTGCCAGGCAGCACAGCAAAGCCATTTCCTTTTCCCCTTTGACAGGAGATGATAACCTGGGATGAAATGGGAATGGATGGCTGGAGATGTCACTTGGAGCTCAAATCTGAACGTTGGAGATAAATACAAACCGAATAAAGGGCAAATCGTGTTGTTAGGAATGTCTTTAGAGCAGTTCTATAAATCCGATTAATTGTAGAAATTGCTGCAGGTTCAACCTGAAACCGACCTGGCAAATTGCCTCTTCTTTGTGTGGCGTTTGGGAATTTACATTTTTAACCACCTCTACATGACCTCTTACAATTATTTTTGCAGAATCCCATCCTTCTGGCTCTTCCCTTTGCCATGGATGGTGCAAACGCCAGCTGGTGCTGCCTGAAGGAGCTCAGAGCAGGGCTTTAGGATGCTTCTCCACCCTACTGAGACATTTTTGTCCCCAGGCTGTGAAAAAAACACATCCCACAAAGATCAATATGCCTGGCAGAACCCCTGGCACTCGCTGGGGAAAAATAAAATCGCAGCCGAGCTTCCCCCCTTCCTTCAGAAGAGGAAAACCTGCAACCTAAGCGTAGCTTTTGCTTTATGGACGTGGTGTGTGAACAATTTATTTATTTATGATTGTACCTTAATTTAACCCATTGTCTTTCTCACCCCAAACCCACTGCACCACGAGGATTCCCAGCAGTCAGAGACCCAGCTCAGGGTGGATCAGAAGGACAGAATTTCTCCCTCTGCACCAGAAAAGCAACACATAATGCAAACATTGTGCGCCTGACATATTTTTATAACAGAGCACTAAGAAAATACTCGCTACCTGAAATATTTCTGTAAGTCAGTGGAGCAAGCAATCCAACATGTGGGTTACATTACACTCAGGGCTGATCTCAGCTTTGTAACACACACTAAACAGCAGCATGGAGGAGGCTCAGCTTTAATAAAACCAAAACTTTCGCTGCTGCGTGCAGCCAATAAAGATTTAAGCATGCTGGGCATGATCAGCATACTAATTGCTGCATTAATAAATCCTGAAGCCTGGCTTGTTTTGAAAGGCAAATAAAAATATCATAGGAGCCTGGAAGAGCATTTACTTAGAAAAGTTAGCCTGTGTGTGCACTGAGATGTGAAACGCCAGTGATAACACTGATCAGAGGTTTTTTGCATGGTTTTTTCTGCGCAATCAGGGCTTCACATCTGATGTTGAGTTGTTCTGTTTACTGACAAAACAGCCCCAAAGCCGGGCATGGTTCTGTAGCTACAAGTGATAATGGAATTTATCTCTCATTTTCACCGCTGCATCGAATAAGTACCAGTGAAAAAAACAAAACCAAAGCTGGGCAGAGTTGTCTGTTGCATTAAAATACTTCAGACCACAACCATGGGCAAAAGGCAACGTGAAGGGAACTGCCCCAGCAGGAAAAAATGTCCCAGCATTCTGTTCCGCAAAATTCAGTATTTCCTGGGAGACAGAGAAAATTTCTGGTGTGGAAATACCACCACGAGTGGGTCTGAATTCAGGCCAGCACTCAGGATCCTGTCCAGTTGGAGCCAAGAAGTTCTCTCCTCTTTTTTTCTGCTTCCAGGACTTCCCCAGCTCTTCACCAGAGCCACTCTGCCCCCCTCGCGCTGCTTTACAACAGCAAGAGGTTTTCAGCTCAGGAAAGTGGAAAGAAAGAGTCAAAAATTAGCCCTGAGAGTTTACAGAAGTGGAAAGTCCTCGGTGCATTTCCAGAGCTGGTGATGGGATAAAGATGGCTCGACATGCGAAACAAAAATGTAAATAAATGTTTTATTTTCACAGGCGGCTCGCTTGCCTGGCAAGAAGCACACCCCGCCGCTTGTTACTTCTGAAATACAAATTGTTTATTAAAAAGTTTGGGATTTCTTTTTTAATGAACGGGAAGATTAATGAGCCGTGCTCAGGCAGCAATGATTCCTGCCAGCTTGTGCATTAGTCAGCTATTAACATACTTCTTGGGTAATTTGGAGGCATTTTTTTCATAGTGCATTGGAAATCACAAAAGACTCCTTGAACTCAATGGGATCCTTACCCACTTACCTTGCCTGGCAGCCTGTGGCTGCTGCAGAACATCCTGGCGTTTTTCTCACATTTGGTGGACAAAACCAACAAATATTTTGAGGTGAAAAGGGCTTCCTTTTATTGACACCTTATTTCTGGCACAACAGACTTTCCAAATCCCTCCTTCTCCTGCTGCTGTTCACAGACTGTAAGAACAGCGACACGGGATCTGCAGGCGGAGATGAAATAAAAATAAAAACTACCTTTTTCCCCCATGAACTCCTGTCTGCCCAGCCTGACAGAGATGAGAGGCAGGTGTCAGGCTCTGAGTGCAGAGCATTTCCAGCGGCACGTGGATTATCCAAGCACAGCACTGGATACTCCCACTGGGAGAAAGTGATGAGCAAAATGCAGTTTGTTGTTGCAGCATCAAAAGGAAGCCCCGGGCTGGAGAAGCTGTGGTTCCTACTGGAAATCAGGAGTGAAATATGAATGAATGAATGAATAAAAAAATCCACGTCGAGGCAGCTGTCTTGGCAGTGGGACCTCAGAATTCCGCCAGCGGCTCCAATGGAACAGGGAGCAGGGAATGGGATTATGTTAAAGGAACTGGGCCCAGATTTTCAATGGCATACAGGGTTTTCAAGCCTGCAGCAGATTCTGGAGCAGATGTGGATTAAACTAATCTTTCTCTGCCTCAGTTTCCTGGTTTTTAAGTGGAGGGAATAGGAATACTGGCACTTGTTTTTCTATAACATCTTTTATCTCTTTTGCTGGTTCCCCTCAAGAAAAAGGGACTAATTTCTATAAATTGTCTTCTATTAATCCTCTTCTGTTGTGGCCAGCAGTGCTTGGTCTCAGCCAGACCTGGTGGCTGTAAATCTCACAAAATCATGGAATATCCTGAGCTGGAAGGGTCATCCACTCCTAGATGGGACAATCTTTGATTTCGGATCACGGTGTCTCATATCCTGAGTCAATGCCAGCAGTTCTTGGGGTTCTGTTCCCTGTCACTTCACCTCCCAAAGTCCCTTTTTCCTGTGGCAAAATAATCTTTTCTCCTCTTGAAGAAGTTGCTGGAACAGGCAGAGATTCAATGGCCTCCAATTCAGTGCTCAAAGGCAAAGTTCAGACTCCCAAGGAACTTTTCCCAAGGAAAACTGAAGTTCCTCAAGATACCTTTCTTCCTTTTTATCTTCCTGAGTGTCCAACAAAATGCTCCTGAGGACATCACAGCAAGAAATAGCAGACCTGTTTCAATTCAGCCTTTTGACAGAGTGGGATCCTCCCAAAAAGCCCTGCCTGGGGACATCCTCTGTACGGATTAATCAGATTTTGCTGCTATGGGGAGAAATGCCCCTTTCCCTGCTGAGAATCCCCAAGATCCACTGCAGGAATCCCTGTTCCCGTGAGGATGGGAATGGGAATACGTGGCTGGGAACTCACTGCCTGCACAGCAGCTGTGGGGATCCTTTAATGCCCCAAATCCCCCATTCCCAGAGCAGACGTGGCCTCGTGGTTACAAATTGTCCCTTTTTGATGCTTTCACTTTAAATAAATCTGACTCCTGCTGAAATCTGGAGACCAGAGCTGCAGCAAAATGTTCCACACATGTTCCCAAAACATGGTCCTGTTGGCTGAGGAAATAGTACAGAATCGTGGGATTTTTTAGGTTGAAAAAGAGCTCCAAGGTGTGGAGCTGATGCCTGATCCAAGCTGTGCCCGATGGCCACCTTGTCCCCAGCGCAGAGCACTGAGTGCCACGGCCAGGCCTTGCTGGGACACCTGCAGGGATGGGCACTGCAAAGCTCCCTGGGCAGCCCTGCCAAGGCCTGAGCGCCCTTGCCATGGAGAAATTGCTCCTGGTGTCCAAGCTGAGCCTCCCCCGGCAAGTTCTCCTGGATATTCCAAGATTCCTGCACTTCCCAAGCAGAATTCACTCCTTTTCCTGCTATAACTCTCTGTCCTTTGTGACGAAAGAAATTTAGGAATAACTTTTAAATCCTTCAGATATGAATTATTTCATTTATAGCGCCTTGGGGCTGCTTCCGACCCTTGTTGCTTCTGCAGAACCCCACATTTGAGCTCAGTTTAGCAAGTTTTAGGCAAGGATTGACTCAGGTTTAAGGAGGCCTGAGTTAAATCATTACCTGGGGCAGGAACTGGGACAAAACAAGAAAATAGCTGAGTTTCTGGGGGTTGAGTTTTGGTTTCATTTGAACAACAAACTCAAAACTGAAGATTACAAGATCATTTCAAAGCTACTCCTGCGTTTGCAACACAAGCGCTGGGTCATGCTCAACCCAAGACATGAGCGAACCTCAGTAAATTAATTCTGTTTATTCAGACCTCCAACCGCTGCACGTATGACGGAAATCTTTTTGCCCAGTGAGATTTACTGGCAACATCATGAAAATATTCATTTTCTTGTTCTTGTTTTATCACTCGTGATCTTACTAAAAGCCAAAAATCAAAAACTGCTGCACTGAAATGGCAGATAACATTTTTAAAGCCTGCTAATCTCAAGTTTTTATTGCTTGGCACGAGTTTCTAGGTTTGTTTTTATTTTATTCGAGAGGGGGGAAAAGAAAGAGGGGAGCACAGAAATTGCAAATGAGCATAATTATGTGCTGCCCAGACCAAAAATCCCATCATGGCTCACATGGCTTGGGGGAAGATTCCAGAATATTCCAAAAATTCCAAAATATTCCACCTTGTGACTCTGACAGAAGTTGAAACACACTCACCAGGGGATTTTAGCTGCCAGCTTCAAGTATAATTAGCTAAAACAATCAGTGCTGATCAGTTAAAAAATTGGTGCTGATTTAAAATAAAAAATAAAAATAAAAATGTCAAATCCACTCAGCCTGCACTCTCAGAAAACACAATGCTGCCAGCAACTTCCTAGAAATAAATTCTTTTAAAATATCAATGGTAATGTGATACACCAACTATAATACAGAAGAGAAATACCTCACTTTTGTGCTTTTACTGCTCCATCAATGAGACGTCTAAAGGCAGATATTCACCATAAACCTGTGCTTATTGACTGGTGATAACCAATTTCTCTATTTGATGTTGCAGTTCCTCCCGTACTTCTTTGGGTGCTCTGTCCCCCCACTTTAAGTAGAAAACTAAGATATGAAAAGTAAGTTTTAAAAAAAAAAAAAATTATTTTGGAGTGATTATAGAAAAACTATGGAAACATGCCCTGCTTATAACCCAGAGTACATAAGAAGCGGCGAGGGCTTTTGAAATAAAATATCCATTTAAAATATCTCAACCCAGCCCATTTATACATCTGCCCAAGATTAGAAATCCTAAATAATGAACAGGGAGAAAACCAGAATTAATAATTGGCTGGATTCAAGAGGTATCTGTGCTCCGTTTGTGCTTCCTGGGCAAGAACAGGGAGTCTCTGTGGCCGCTGGGCTCTTTTCTCAGGGAGAAAGATGGATTACGTGGCTCAGCCCTCTTGGCAAGCAAACACACGGCCCCCACATGTCAGCAGAGGAATCCTCATCACCACTCATGTAAAATCTAATCCCTGCCTGTCATGACAGTCTCCAAAACATGGAGCGCTCTCTGAACCGCGGCCAATTTTTCCGTCGCTCGGCGCTCCGGGAGCAGCACTCCCTGTTCCCTGTGTGCGCCTTAACATAGAAATACTCCCACTTTTAATGCGGGAACTTTAAAGCTGAGAGGGGTTGGAAATCAGTGGTGATCCCATGGGATTCCTTTGGAGGGCCGACACCTGAAACTCAGAGTTTCATTCACAACAATACAGGGGAAAGAGCGGCGGCCTCGCCGTGCCTCTCCTGCGGGAATTCCTGGCCCAGGAATGTTTCCCCCCAACCTCATTTCCTGACGTGTGAGTGAAATCCAGGACACAATGGATGGATAGGGCTGCTCCAAAGAAGCCTTTGTCCAAAATTCTTGCAGTAGGGAGTCCTCCCAGAAACACGAGCTGAATGTGCCGTGAGCGGGACAAATATATCTGCAAATATGGTGAGCAGGACAAATGTGGCTGGGCATAAGCAGCTGCAGGGCTGCAGACGTGTGCCCTGATGGGAGGTGAGTGCTGCCTGAATGGCTGCTCTGCTCCAAAGGCACCTGTTGAAATAAAATACAGCCCAGGAGTGAGAGAGAGAGGCTGTGCTGATGTGGAGATCCGCATGGGTGTCTGAGCTCGGACATGGGTTCGGCACAAAATCACGGGAATTGTTTTCTTTCCGGGCAATCTGAAGGAGCTGTTGGGTCCCCACCAAGAGCCTGGGGCTGGAGGAGGAGAGGAACCATGGATCCTCTTCCAAACGAGAGGATAAAATCTCAGGCTGGGCCAGGGGAGGCTCGGCTTGGACACCAGGAGCAATTTCTCCATGGCAAGGGCGCTCAGGCCTTGGCAGGGCTGCCCAGGGAGCTTTGCAGTGCCCATCCCTGCAGGTGTCCCAGCAAGGCCTGGCCGTGGCACTCAGTGCTCTGTGCTGGGGACAAGGTGGCCATCGGGCACGGCTTGGATTTAATGACCTTGGAGCTCTTTTCCAACCTCAGTCTTGGGATTCTGGGACAGAATCTGAATTACCCAAGTGCCACTGAATAAATGTGTAGACTGGCGTGTACCACGAGCAGCATTTTGATGCCTTGTTCTAGTTTCACATTATCTGAACAAGTTCTTGAGAGGAATTTTTATTTCCTTCTCCACTCACAGCTGAAAAATTCACAGAGCCTGTGAAAGGCCTCGGCACTGAAATATCAGAAGGGTAAATAATTTTATTCTTCTTTGCCTAAATAGTCGGATCACCAAGTTCTGGGGGTCATTCAGCACTGCTTAAAAAATGTTCTCCCATCAGTGGTCTGCACTGAACATGAATTTCACGGCCCTGGAATCATTGTGGGTTCTGATTTTTCTACCCCACTGGCTGGGCACTAACACTGGACACTCCAAACCTGCCAAAAATTTCACGAAAAGAGATTATCTGGAATTAAGCAGGTGCCACTTAGCAGAAGGGTGAAGCAGAAGGAAAAAGAAGTGAGCACCAAGCTGGGAATGCAAGTTACTATTACTATTATTATTATCATCACTGCTGTTATTATTATTATTATTATTGTTGTTGTTATTATTATAATATTTAGCATAATTATCATTATCATTCTTATTATTGATATTAATATTAATGTTAATATTAATACATTAATTGCTAAAACAAGAGAACCACCCAGAACAGCTGAGAGCAGCTTGTTGTCCCTGGACTTTTACAATTTTCTTTATGGAAAACGCTTTTAAGGGCTCAGTCAGGGACAGCATTTTTTACCCCCAACAATTTCTTACCTGTTCATATCCACATATTTCGATCCATATTTACAATACAATACAATTTTACAATGCATTTAGAGGGCTTTATTCCATAAATTAAACCTTGTTTTACTTAGATAAATAAAACATTTACAGAGTCACAGTGATGTTACAAATACAGCGATTGTTGTTGATCTCACAACTCACCTGATTCCACAAATTGTGTGACAAAACCTCCTCCTTTTCTGCTCTAAACCCACTCCAGGCCAAGAATTTAATGTCTTACAAGGCTTTCGTGTTCCTGGGAAGGGAAGAAGGGAAGAAGGGAAGAAGGGAAGAAGGGAAGAAGGGAAGAAGGGAAAAAGGGAAAAAGGGAAGGGAAAAGAATGATGTTAATTGCATTTCTGCTCAAAATTTCTTGATCCTGGCTAGCTGAGTTTGCATGCCAAAATGAGAAGTTTGATTTCCCAAACTGCAGAATGTGGAAGTTTTATGTGAAGTGGATTTGTGAACTAAACTTCACCTGCACACAGGGGAGGATTTTCTGATCGCTGTTGCATTGTTCTCCATGGCAAAGAAGAAGCAGAAAACCTCACAACTGTGTTTTAACTGCTCCAGTAGCCAACAAGTCAGGTCTTGCAAATAGGAAACAATTACTTGCACAGGTAATTATTGTTTTAGTTTGAATGTCTGTTAGCTAATATTTGCTTTCCAACCAGCAGATTCTGATGCTTGCAGGAGGACAGGAGAAATTTGCTGTAGGCTCCTCCATTTACAAATCCACTGCATTTTTATAGCTCCTTAATGTAGCCATGAAGCTGAATTTATTTTGTCCATTAATACCGTCTTTGCATCTCAGCATATCTTTGCAGCGTGGAGTTTTTTTCTAAATGAAAAATTAATCATTTTTAGTACTTAGGGTGGGTTGGATGGGGCTTGGAGCAACCTGGGATAGTGGAAGGTGTCCCTGCTCATGGCAGGGGTGGCACTGGGTGGTTTTTAAGGTCCTTTCCAACCCAAACTATTCTGTGTTTCTGAACTTTGTGAGTCCAGGAAGCATCAGACCTTTTGCAGGAATCTCCTTGAGTGAGGCCACTGAGATATAACAGCTTGAGAGTATTTTTGAGGAGATTTATCATTGGGTTTGAAGCTTTGCATTAGAAGGAAAAAAAAAATAGTTTCACAGAATGCTTGGGAATGCTAAATAAATGTGTTTATCCTTGAAACCAAAATTGATTCTGCAGTAAGGGAGATTCAAAGGTGTATGGAACAGTGCAGAGGGCCAGGCTTTGACAAGACCAGGCAGCTTTTAAATGAACAGGGAAGTTTTGAAGCACAAAGAGATGACAGTGTCTGATTCACGCAGGGAAGGACAGAAGAGGGAAACAATTCTCTGCAGGAATATATGACATTACATATGTGGCACTTCTTAGTCAGTGAGAAGGAACAGTTCCAAATTTTTGTTCCAAATGGTACAAAATCTGTGCCATTTTCAGGGCTCAAATCAACAGTGGTTCTGGAATCCTAATGCGCCCTCTGCCACGAATCATCCTTTTTCCAACAGTAAAAAAGAAAACATACAAGCAGTGTTTGTGTTTTATATACATTCAGTTCTTGATTTTTCTTTCAGTATTATGTCTTAAAATGTCATAGAACAACCACGGCATTTCATCCATCATAAAAATAACCCCCTGTATTTGCTCTTAATGTAGCTGTTGCCTTATGGGCTGTGCAAACATTAAAAGAAGAAAACAGCAATTCTGTGATAAGCACAACAGGAAATTGGAGCTTGCTGCTGATGAAACTGATATCCAGCTGGTAATCTGAGCAATGAAGTCACTAAACCTTTCCTGCACTATAAATTTTATTTCCCGGGATGTACTTAATGTTTTTGTTAGATTTTTTGGGTAGCGCACTCCGGGGACGTACAGCTAAGAGCCATCACCACGATTTTGTGGCGTGATAAAAATAAGTGCCGTGATAAAAGCAGAATATTGGGAGCAGAAATCTGAATTTTGCTGGTGTTTTAGTGACAGAATTTCCATACAACAGGGCCTGGTGTGTGATAGCACCCACGTGCTAAAAGAGGAGGGGATTTAAGCAGTGCCCACTCCTCACAAAGGCTGCTCGGTAACTCCATCCCATTGCTCACTGCAGGCTCAGTGTCTGTGCAGCTATTTCATTAAAAACCAGCAAAGAGCCCTTCTGGGGGGGAGCAAGGAGGGAAAGCAGCAGCCAGAGTGGGGGAAATGTAATTCCAGGGCATCTAAGCCCCCAAATCAGGGACAGCGAAAGATTCACGCGTTTGCTGGGCTGCTGGGAACACTTAAAGCTGGGACAGCCATTCCCTGCGGCCTGAGAGCATCTCTTTATTTCTTTATTTATTTTTTTTGTACTAAAATTCAGTGGTTTCTGAGAGAGGAATCATCTCTTCATTCAATGCAGATGAAGTGCTGTTGGCTTTCATGAACATGCCCACGATAGCTGGCCCAAACCACAGAATCCCAGTACTGAGGTTGGAAAAGCCCTCCAAGGTCACCAAATCCAAGCTGTGCCCGATGGCCACCTTGTCCCCAGCGCAGAGCACTGAGTGCCACGGCCAGGCCTTCCTGGGACACCTGCAGGGATGGGCACTGCAAAGCTCCCTGGGCAGCCCTGCCAAGGCCTGAGCGCCCTTGCCATGGAGAAATTGCTCCTGGTGTCCAATGGATATTGTTTCAGGGATCACATATTTTTTGGCTGGTGTACAAATGGTGAATTTAACCCCTTCAGTCTCAGCAGGGAACTGTGCTTTGGAAGTCTTGTTCTCCTGCTCCTCTGAGAGCCAGAGGCAGGACCCAGAGGATGGGTTGGGATTTTCCAAATTCACTGGGCAGGGACACCTGCCACTGTCCCAGGCTGCTCCAAGCCCCAGTGTCCAACCTGGCCTTGGGCACTGCCAGGGATCCAAGGGCAGCCACAGCTTCTCTGGTCCAGGGCCTCCACACCTCACAGGGCAGGATTTCTTCCATATATCCAACCTAAATTTCCTCTCTTTCAGTTTGAACCCAAAGGTATGACAAAAACCGCGGAATTCACGGCCACCAGTCTCAAACAGGAGCACAGGGTGCCAATGGACCGAGCTCCACACTCAAGGAATTCCGTTCCGGGCCAAGAGCTCAAATCTGAGCTCATATCCAGCATCCCATGGTGTGCTGAGCATGGATGGAATAAGCAAAACCAGGAGAAGAGCATCTTTGTACACCAGCTTGACTGGAATGAAGGCAGGGATAAACTGGGACAAAGGAATGGAAGGGAACAGCATAAGAACGAAGAATTAATGCGACCTGCAGAACAGAGGGCAAAAGATTGTAAAATATAGAATATATTTTATAATATAGAAATTCTATTTCTATAAATATTATAATTCTATAATATAGAATTATAAAATAAAGAACTGGATTAGTACACAGGCTGCCAAATTAAGAAGAAATCAGGAGTGGAAAATGGAGTAAAGAAGACCCAGAGGGGTAAATTGTGAGTTCTTTTCACAGGTCTGAAAGAGAAGTTAGAAACCGCATCAGGGACTTCTAGACGAGCACAGAAACTCAGCCTGACCATGGGGTGCTGAAGTCAGAGAGGCCAAGGCACAAAACAAATACATTTACTTGGGAAACCACAAGTATTGGGCACAGGAAAACACAGGCAGGGAATGCTCCCATGGCTCCCTGTCCTGAGGCAGATGTCCAATCCTAAAGATTGCACAGCTTTTCTTCACCAACCTCAAGACATCAAATTGTACCTGAAACTCTAAAAAATCCATGTCCTCTTGACAAAACCTCTCAGTAATTTCTGTGCCACAGGAAGAGGGCAGAAGAGGATTGAACATGGACCCAGGACCCTGCCAGAGCACAGAATGTCTCGTAAATCCCAGAACGTGGCACAAAAACGCTTCGTGTTTTTGGGAGCAGAGGGGAGATGGGTCTGGAGGGTCAGATCTGTGGGAGCAGAATTCCCATTCCAACCCAAACCCGGCAGTGAGGGTGGGAGGCTGCAAGGGCACACAGGGAGCAAGAGGAAGATGATGGAACAGAAGGGGGAAGCTGTTATTTCATCAGGGAATTGATGTGTTTGATTAGAGTCAGAGAGTGACAAAATTAATTGAGTGTCCCCTGGGTGTGGAGGTTGTTCTGATTCCAACAGCAGATGAACCCCTAAGAGGACAGGGCAGTGGGAAAGCAAAAGTCAGAGAATTATGGGATCATGGAACCATGGAATGGGTTGGGTTGGAAGGGACCTTAAAGCAAAGTTCCATGGGAAGGAACACCTCCCACTGTCCCAGGCTGCTCCAAGCCCCATCCAAGCTGCCCTTGGACACCTCCAGGGATGGAGCAGCAAAGAACGAATTCCATCCAGGGATTGGGTGGGAGCAGAGCCTACCCTGCTCACCTGGAGGTGATCCCTCCTCTCCACTACAGAATGAGTCAATTAAAGGGAATTCAGAAAAAAAAAAAAAAATTATGTCAACAAGCAGAGATACAGAAAGCAGAGTCTCTGAAGAAAAATTCGAATGAATGGGAGAAGAAAACCTGAAAATAATATCTAGGGGAAAAAGCAGAAATAAGCTTTAATAATACTAAGCTAATAATACTTTAAGCTAATAATACTTTAAATATTTCAAACCTTTTAAGTCGTTTGTATGAGGCCTGTTAACATTAGCAGAAATCAGCGGTTTATTTCCAATTAATTTTTAAAAATGTAATTTAGCTAAGCTAAATCAGACCTATCTGATGGAGAGAACTTTAAATTTTTGAGAGGAAGACTTTGTCTCATCTCCTTTGAACGTTCCTCAGAAGAAAAAGAAGTTTTTTTAGAAAAACGTGACTTTTGCAAGCTCCTATAAAGCCGTGAGGGGACACGAGACTTTATTCCTACCTCTCCTCCCGGGGTGAACTCACCCTGTTGCCTTCAAGTATTTCTGGTTTTTTACTCTCCATGAATCTGTAACTTGCTGTAGTTCTGTGCTTCTCACAAAGTGCTAAAATCCTCTGTCCCAGCACCTTTGGCCAAACAAGGCTCTCTGAACACAGACCCAAGGACATATTCATTGCCTTAGGGCCCGAAAATATGTAAACAGCTGTGAGCTGGGGGAGCAGGCCTGGGGTGGTGAGCATCATCACCTGAGGGTGCGACTGGAGAATTAAGGGACAATGTGCTAATGGACAGAACTTACCAAAGGTGAAAGGCTCGCGACCCAGAGTCCATTTTGGGTGTCATCCCCAATGGGGACTTTTGCTTGCCCGAATGGACCTTGAAGGCCTTGAATAAATTTGTCCGCATTTTATACTCCTAATTTGTTTTGCCCTCTGTTTTAGGCATCAACCCCATCCCTTTTCCATCTGAACTGACCCTAACCTGGTGTCAGCAGCACCTGCGGCGCCCCTTTGGATGGGGAGCGCGGATGATGTTTTCTGTGATGCTGTGATGCCCCTCAGGTGCCTCCCTGCTTCTCTGGGCTCCCCAGCCGGGGTGAAAAACACTTTACAGAGCACTTTTATTTGTCTCCTTTTGGGGCTTTAGGCTCTTAACCCGCGCTGTTGTTGCTGTCCCTGACACAGGCAGAGGTCACTGTCCCCTTTGTCATCGCGGCTCGGGGAGGGCACAGTGCCCACAAAGGCTCTTTGTGCCCCAGCTCGGCGCCCAGCTTGTGCCCGACGCTGCTGGGCTCTGTTTGCTGGTCACACACACAAAAAACCCTTCCAGAGTGACTTAAGAATTCTGTGATGTTCTAATCAGATGCTCCTCACCTGGGAGCGGAGATTTAGCCCAGCCCTCAGCTCATGCATTAACATCATTTTTTTTTTTTTAAATTTTGGAGTGTTCACCACCCTCTTGCCCTTATACATAAACTACTAAAAGACCCACCTTTTTGTTTTTAATATTGCAGTGTTCACCACCCTCTTGCCCTTATACATAAACTACTAAAAAACCCACCTTTTTGTTTTTAATTTTGCAGTGTTCACCACCCTCTTGCCCTTACACATAAACTACAAAAAAACCCACCTTTTTTTTTTTAAAATTTTGCAGTGTTCGCCACCCTCTTGGCTGTAGCTCTTGCCTTTACACATAAACTATTAAAAACCCCACCATTTCTTTTCCCTAATTCTAGGCTACAGAAACACAGGATTTAAAAGCAAAAATCTGATTCACAGGATTTAAAAGAGAAAATCCTTCGGCAGCTCCCAAGAAGGGCCTGAACCCAACCTGAGGAGCTCTGAGGTTTGCAGCCTCTCTGGCCACTTGCAGGAGAAGGGATTTTAGGGCTCTCGAAAACCCTAAACTGATATGGGGACAAAGTTGATAATTTCCAGGCTCTGCATGGAGTGATTTCTCGCCTGTGGATGATGTGGGTGATCCCGTTCAGTGCAAGAGCTGAACATTAACACTGTTAACTTTAGCAGGAATCAGGGCTTTATTTCTAATTTCTTTTTTTTAATTTGTAGCAGCTAAATTAGACCTATCTGATCGAGAGAACTTTAAAATCTTGAGGAAAGGAAAGGAAACAATCTCCACGACAGCCTCTGCTTCCCCAAGCAAACCTTCAACACAGCCTGCAAGACAATCCTTTCAGCCAAAACCCTGATTAAAATAACGCAGCTCTGTATGAAATTATTGCTGACTGTTGGCATTTATGGGCAATGTGCTCCTGACCAAAATTCAAAAAAAGTAAATTAAAAATAAGAGTGCATCAGTGGGCTGGGATGAATCCACCCCTTTGCCACCTGCAAAAGTGGCTTTCAGGGCTCCCCCAGAAGTTTTGTTTTGGAGGCTCAGCCCCACAAATGCTGGTTTATGTCATGAGGCACCGAGAGGTAAATAAATGTCGTGTATTAACGAGTGCCAACAGCAACTTGATGGCAACAAAGCCGCGGTTGTTGAATTATTTATGAATGCCAACGTTATTCACTTTGCTCCCGCAATCCTGGGGTCTCTTCTGTTTTGTTTATGCACACGTACACACATTAGAGATGTAATTTATATACAGAGAGCACGAAGAGGAGAAATCTGGAATATTTCCCTCTGCAGTGGACGGAGTTCAGTTTGCTCGAGAGCCACAGGACCTCCTTGCTTGTGAAGTCCTCTCTCATTTCGGAGCACGAGGAGTTACCTGAGATGATGGATGAGAGCATTCTCACAGTTTAAACATGGGCAATCGCGAGAGAGAAACCTGTGAAAATTATTCAAATGTTCCAAATCTCTTCTTCCTTTTAATTTTTTTCTCTCTGTTTTTAGTCACCTTTAAAAGGAAGTTTTCTTCATTTTAAAGCATCAGAGTGCTGAATGAGACAGCTCTGAGGCTCCACCTAAATTTACATTTTAGGAACGCTAAGTATTGGGGTTACCAAACTCCAGACCTTCAATTTCGTATTTTTTCTAGTGCAGAAAAAGTGTCTTGGGGTGTTTTTTGTTTTTTGCTTGTTTGTTTGTTTGTTTGTTGGGGTTTTTTGGGGGGTGGTTTTTGGGTTTTTTTGGTTTTTTGCAGTTCTCGCATTCATTTTTTTCATTACAAACTCTACAGTCAGGTGTCAGAACACCATGAGCCATCTCCGAGGAGTTTATCACCAACGACACAAAATTTTGCTGCCATTTCCATGCTTTTTCCTTTGGATTTGATGGGAGTTTCATCCCCAGCTTGGGGCAATCCGTCTGAAATGGATGAATGGGAGCCAGGCAGGCCCAGAGAGGAGTTGCTCCTATTTACAGGGAAGACTTGCTCATGGGATTTTGTTTGCCCGACCCAGCTCTCCCCAACTCCTGATCCCTCCATCCCTTTCCCCTGCCCAGCCCTTATGGATTCCCTTGGAGTGACTCCGTTAGAGAAGTCACCTCTGACTTTGTGCCCAAAGGCTCCGATTTGTTTATTTAAATGCTCTCAGCTCAATATTCTGCAGGCACGGAATCCCAGGCAGGATTTTCCTGCAGCCTATTGGCATTATGCTCAATAGCCTGATCCTGACAGCAGATTTAGTGCAACTTTGAGCCTCTCTGTCAGGCAGCGCCTCTCCTTCAGGTCAAACCCTGATTTTAGTGGAATCAAAGGGCAAAACTCACCCTTGGACAAGAGCATTTCACCCTGCTGGGTGTTTCTTGAGGCTCAGCAGGGTTTCCTGCTCACCTGATTTTCTCCCCATATTTAATTTTCCACCCTATTCCCAACACTGTGGGTTTTCTGCGCTTTGTGGAAGGGATCCATGGGTGCCCCTTCGGTTTTAGGACAAACACACAGCCCCACAATGAATATTTGGCTCTGTTTGGTTAAGGTGAATGGCACATTGAAAAGTTCCGTGGTGTACAGTAATCATCATAATCATGAGGGCAGCTCTTCCTCAGTTCCTATAACCCTGACTTTTGCCCTTTTTTCTTGATTGAGAAGTGACAGCTTTGCACGCTGGACCTTGGAATATATATTTACAGTAGTCTAAGAAATTCGTCCTTAATCAAAGGAGGCTTGACTTGCCAGCACATCTTTAGAATATTATTGAGTAACTCATTAAAATGTTAATAGCTTCTGTCAGGATTTATTGATCCCGATGTCAGCTTTTCTCAGAATAAGGAATAAAGCTGATTTTTATCCTATCTGCAGCCCATGCTGAGTGATCAGTACTTAAATAGAATAATGAGAAGGGCTTGAGGGGAATAATCAGCATTTATCTGGCACTTGTGCCAGAGCTGAATACAGACAGAGCCCTCCAGATCCACGAGCGGATTTTATTTGGTCTGTGAAATACTGTGGAACAGGAGGGAAATGAACAGCACACTTTACCTGGAAGATTCTGACAAACAATTTTTCTGCTGGAGCAAAGAGAGGGGATACAACCACATCAAATATTTCTCCTGAATAAAAACAGATATTTTCTTAACAGCTTAGTCAAATAAAAGCCTGAGCACCCTCGTTGTTCAGAATGTCTCCAGTTATGTAATAAATGACAAAATTCTTCCATTCCATTGAATCTCTAGAAGACAAACATTTGATGGGGAACACCTCCTGCTGTTGTTAACATTATTTGGGGTATGTGTGGCTCTGGAAAAAAGCTTGACAGGCCCAGGGAAGGAGAGGGAGGGAAAGGTGATTGTTTTCCGGAGGCAGATCTCACCTCAGGATCTTTCCCAGCAGGAGCGACCTTGTCCAGCCAGAGGAAAACAGCGAATCCCAGCAGAGGCAGTGCTGTCAAGTGTCAAGATGAATGAAAAAAATAAGAGAGAAGAATCTGTCTTTTATATCTTGCTTTAAAACCATGAACTGAGGACGCTTCTTGAGAGAGCATCCAGCGGTGCCCAGCCCGAGCTCACCTTGGGACATTTGCTAATTCAAAAGGACTTTGAACAAAGCAGATAAAAATCTGTCCCTTAAAAAATTATTTAAATATCAGCCTACAAGGCGATTCCCTCTGAGCTTGGCATGTAGGAACAACTTTTTCCCCATCAAATCCCTGGAAGGTGAGAGGCTCTTGCTGGCTAAAGGATGGGGGCATTGAAAATGGGCTAAAACCTCACTGTGCTGCAGTGGAAACCTACAAAATGTGAATGTCTGCAACAAAAAAAGGCTCAGCCTTCTAAATCTCTTAAATCCTGTGCGTCTATGGCCTAGGAAAAAAAAAAGAAAAAAAAAAAGAAAAGTGGGGTCTTTTAGTAGTTTATGTACAAGGGCAAGAGCTACAGCCAAGAGAGTGGTGAGCACTGCAAAACTTAAAAAAGCAATAATTTTAGGACATCCGGAGAGAAGCTGTTTCCTAAATCCAAATGCCTTGTCTGGGTATTTTGAGTAGAGTCTGCAGTCAGGGAGAATTTATAGGAGCTCCAGTCAGGAGTGATATTTCTCTGGATTTGTTCAACTTACCTTTTCATCGGATTAGTCAACATAATAGAAGTATGAAATTTGGCCAAGCAGCCAGATGTCATCACATGCTTAGTGGATTTTAATCTGGCATTTACAGTATTCGAGAATCAAATGGGAAAAACCCCAAAATGATGCCTCATTTATGGGACTTGTGGCTCTGATTTTCATTAACACTTTTGCTGTGACAGTTGCCAATAAATCCTGGAATTGCTTGCATTCCTTTCAAAAAGGAGGAAGGCAACAGCTGTGGGGATGCAGACCAGAAATATTATTTGGTATATCATAAAGAGCATGAAATGTGGTCAAATCCTTAATTTAACATATCAATTTTTATGCATAAAGTACATAATTAATAACAATGTCTCAGAGTGACACTTATATATTAAGAAATTCAAAATGCCAATGAGTAATTGCACATTTATGTGAAATCCTGTTCAATATTCCATATAAAGTTGCTCCTATATGGAAATGACTTTAGGATCAAGGTCAGGCTTTTTATGGAGTGATTTGAGATTCCTCAGGATAAAAAAACGCCATCTAAATGTAAAGATACTGTTTGTTAGGCATTAGTGCTTTACAGACAGTAAATTTAATGGGCCTGATTTTCATTTACCTTTACAGTCAGATGAGGGATCTATTTTGGAAAAGTCACCACTGTGGGGAAAGAAAAACAATAGGCAGGAAATTGCTAATGTTAATGTGATGTAAAGTCAAGCAACCATTTCCAATCTCGTTTAAACTTTGATTCAGGAAAAGGGCCTGAAACCTGTGCTTCATTTTAATCATGTCAGCAGTCCCAGCAGTCGGGGAGACCACTTCAAATTAGGATTTTTTTCTGCCTGCACGGAGGCCTCAGTCAACAGACTCCAAAATACATTAGCATTTCTCATCCGAAGTGCCTTAATGGATGGATGGTCTTCTCCCAAAACATGGGCACAGAATAGATATTTAATGGAGCAGAAAAACTGCCTGGCTGGAGGGAGGGAGGAGATGGGGAGGGGGAGGCTCATCCTTGGAAAGAAAGAGGGAAACTCAAGGAAAATCCCTCCTGAGGTGCTCTGAGGGATCTCAGCTCTTGGAGGCTCACATGGGCACCCCCAGCCCTTCCTCCACTGGGGTAAACACCCAAAAAAAGAGGAAAAGGATTTTTTTTTCCAGAGATTTATCTGTCATCTCCCGCCCCCAGGGAATTTGTTGTCATATCTCCCACGGAATCTCGGAACAAGCCGAGATGGGAGAGACCCACAGGGATCATCCTCTGTGTCAGCAATAAATAATTTTATCAAAGAATCCCCCACAACTGGGCAGAGCCAAGGGCTCCTTCAGAGCTGCCTCCCCTTCAATGGCACTATTCAAACTATCTGTATTATTGGTCATTTTAGGGATTCATTTTGCCAGAGAGCTGCTTTGAATGTCTGCTCAAAACAATGTCCCCTTGTGCCGTGGATTTAAAAATAAAGCGCCCGTTCTGACTTTTCAGAGCACGTATTTATAAATAAGACACGGTCACAGTCCATATTTTGCACTTGCAGTTTTAAGTGCCGTGTGATGTGGAATTCGATGGGCTTTGGGGTTTTTTCCAGACACAGAGATCAGAAAGAGCCATTTGATGCTGTTTCTAAAGTAATGATGTGCAACTTAGTGTTCTGCGTGGCCATTCATACATGTTTGGAGATATTTTTGTGTATTGTGAATATGTGTTTATCCTTCAGTCTTTTAAAGGCTGCTCACAACAGGAAATATTTACACAATCCTTCAGGCATCTGCACTCTTTTGAAGAAATCATTAAGATAAATTTGCTTCTGCCACTCGGGGACTTCAAGAACTGTTGTGTGTTTTGGGGGCTTTTTAAAACTTTTTCTTTTTTCCTTAAAATTGGCAAGACGTATTTAATTATCTTATAACTAAATATATGTACATTATTAGTTAGCTTATAACTGAATATATATATATTCATTCCTAATAGAAAGTAGGTATTGTGCGTGATTATGGCTGAAAGAGAGGATTGAAAACATTTATAAGCATCTTCCTGCATGCTCCAGGACAATTTTGTAGATTTTAGGACAGGAAGAACAATTTTGTAGATTTTAGGATTAGAAGGGATCATCACCATTTTCTCTTTCTCAGAAATACCCCTGGACCTCAGGCAGGTTCCAGGCTCTGTGACTTGCCTGTGTTTAATCTCGTGGGAATGGGATGAAATTCCACTTTAAAGACCTCAAGTCCCTGGAAATTTATCATAATCCTTTGTAAAATTGTTTTATTCCTTGGTTGATCTCCCAGGTTCCTTTGGTAGGAGAGCCAAGGAGCTTCCCTGGGGTGATTCTTTCTGCCAGCAGGGAAATGGGAAAACAAAGACACTCTGGGAATGGAGTGATAATTCCCAGTCCTGGATCTGCTGCATGCTGGTGATCCCAACCATTTTTGTCAATGAGGACTTTGGAAATCACAGGTGAAGTCTGCAGCTGTAGCAAACGTATTTAATTGGAATTTAATGGGGTACAAAACACACCAGGTGTGAATGAAGGAATATTTTAGAGCTGTTGTTTTCCATTGTTCCCAGGCTGCCAAAGAAAAGTTGAATGAAGAGAAGAGAAGAGAAGAGAAGAGAAGAGAAGAGAAGAGAAGAGAAGAGAAGAGAAGAGAAGAGAAGAGAAGAGAAGAGAAGAGAAGAGAAGAGAAGAGAAGAGAAGAGAAGAGAAGAGAAGAGAAGAGAAGAGAAGAGAAGAGAAGAGAAGAGAAGAGAAGAGAAGAGAAGAGAAGAGAAGAGAAGAGAAGAGAAGAGAAGAGAAGAGAAGAGAAGAGAAGAGAAGAGAAGAGAAGAGAAGAGAAGAGAAGAGAAGAGAAGAGAAGAGAAGAGAAGAGAAGAGAAGAGAAGAGAAGAGAAGAGAAGAGAAGAGAAGAGAAGAGAAGAGAAGAGAAGAGAAGAGAAGAGAAGAGAAGAGAAGAGAAGAGAAGAGAAGAGAAGAGAAGAGAAGAGAAGAGAAGAGAAGAGAAGAGAAGAGAAGAGAAGAGAAGAGAAGAGAAGAGAAGAGAAGAGAAGAGAAGAGAAGAGAAGAGAAGAGAAGAGAAGAGAAGAGAAGAGAAGAGAAGAGAAGAGAAGAGAAGAGAAGAGAAGAGAAGAGAAGAGAAGAGAAGAGAAGAGAAGAGAAGAGAAGAGAAGAGAAGAGAAGAGAAGAGAAGAGAAGAGAAGAAAGAAAAGAAAAGAGAAAAGAAAAGAAAAGAAAAGAAAAGAAAAGAAAAGAAAAGAAAAGAAAAGAAAAGAAAAGAAAAGAAAACTCTGGATGCAGAGTTTGCTACAGCATTTGGAATATCTGGGTAGAAACAGTTAAAGTGTTCCTTTGGGGTGTTTTTGGTGCAGGAGGTTGGTCCATCGTCCTTCCAGAAGTTCCTACCCCTGTCAGCTTCCCACGTCCATGGAAACAGAATAAAAACCCCTCATCTTAAATTCTGAAATAAATCTCTGCCTGCATTCAGTAATTTACTTATCTTGGTCCTCGTGAGGATCTCTGTATGAATCTGACTCACAAAAACCTTGAGCAGCCACACCAGAAAATGCTGCTGATAAATATTCAGCTGACCACGGCCTGGCCCATGTGGCTTGGCAATCATTCACTCCTCAGACTCAGCTCCACAGCCAACGAATTGTTTTCCAAGATAATTTAAAAACAGTTTGCCAGCAAAGAGCGTGAGCATTGAGATTTCATGGAACAAAATCAGAGATGTAAAAATACTCTGTGATAAAGATATTGCAAGAATATTTTTTTAAATTCCATCTTCTTTAGCTCAAATTTGCTTTGAAAGTTTCCATTTTCGGTCTGATCCAAAGGTTAGGTTTGAAGGGAATCCCAAAACCGATAACAGCAGAGGCAGCATGGAAAGATCCTACCTGGGGAGAAGAAACCCCTTGGCAAAAGAGGGCATTTCTCCTCAGGGAGAATATCCTGGGGAATGTGTGGGGTGAGCATTTACACTCCAGAATTTGCTGGGAAAGCCTGTGAAACACAACTGAACCTGTTCTGGCTGTGATGGCTTGAATAGGGGGCAGAGTTTTGGGTATTTGTGTCCTGAAACACTCGAGATTCAGTGCCTGTGACCTTGAGGATCTCAGACCAAAGAGATGCCAAGAGGATTCCCCATCCCTGGAATTATTTAAGGTCAGGTTGAATGGAGCTCTGGGACACACAGCTTGTCTCAAGGGCCTGATGTACAATTCAGTGAATCACAACTGATGCTGAAATAATAAAATGGACATTTAAAAGGAAATTTGATAGGAAATTTAAAAATAAAAGGGAGAGTTTAAACCTCTGTACTGGGCCAGTAAACTGATGGAGGGAATATTCAGGCTCTTGGTGTGTGCTCATCATTTCCTCAATGCAGGACTTCTGATAACTTGATTTTAACAAGAAGCCAAGTAAAGGAAGGAGTCTCAACTCTCCACTCTAAATTGCCTGGGTTTTGACAGATTTCTGTCCAACTACATCAGATTTCTGAGCACCTGACGTGGTTGAAGATGCAATGGAGATTGGTGACCTTTAGATGTCCCTTCCAACCCCAGCCGTGGCCCTGTGTCACTCATAACAACACCCAATGGTCCATCCAAGCCACCACAGGAATTTAATAATGTTTTCAAAGACATCTCTCTGTCTCTTTGGTTGCACAGATGAGGCAGGAGACAAAGCAAAATTTCTCTGGCTGCATCCAGCACCCAAGCAGACAAAACTGATGCTGGAAGAAATCTGATGGGTTGATTTTTTTTTTTACCCCGCATCCCATAAAAAGTGGTAATCGGCATTTTAATGCATGACATGTCGCATTCCTTCATAACGCTGCCGTAATTGAATCCACGTGAAACGGGAGTGCTCTGGGTGACCCCGGAGTGTGCCACACACCTGGAAGCAGTGAAGTTCAATTAATATGTCATTGCTACTAATAACAGCTCCTCCTGAGAGCCTCCAGCCAGTGGCTGCTCCAGAGGAAACTGTAATCCTCGGATTTAGGCAGATAATATACAGTAAACACCAAGGAGCCATTGTTTACATGCAGCGCTGCTTTGGATCAGCACTTCAAATCTTGCTGTCTTCTCAATAATTTGCTTTTTTTCACTGAATTCCACTGTTCAATTCACCCCTGCGCTGCATTTGTCCGGCTCGGTGTGCGAAAATTGGCAGCTCCTAAAATAAAATCAGCTGAGAGCCATTAGTGGACTGAATCAAAAAGCACTGAGACAAAGGCTCAGGCAATAAAAAGGGGGCATAAATCACACCCTTGCAACTGAGAAAAAAATGCTGTGATAAAATGGCCTTAAGGATTTGATTTAATCTGTCAAAACCCAATTTAGAGTGGTGAGTTGAGACTCCTTCCTTTACCTGGCTTGTTGTAAAAATCAAGTTATCGAAAGTCCTGCATTGAGGAAATGATGAGCACACACCAAGAGCCTGAATATTCCCTCCATCAATTTTTACTGGCCCAGTACAGAGGTTTAAACTCTCCCTTTTATTTTTAAATTTCCTATCAAATTTCCTTTTAAATGTCCATTTTATTATTTCAGCATCAGTTGTGATTCACTGAATTGTACATCAGGCCCTTGAGACAAGCTGTGTGTCCCAGGTGCTGAACCTGAGAAGTTAAGGAACCGTTTATCCGCGAATTCTCAGGGAATCAAAGACTGATGGAGCTCTGGGCTGGTGGAAGGTGGAACTGGATGATCTTTGAGGTCCATCCCAACCCAAAACCTTCTAGGATTGTTCCAGCACAGCCTCAATCCTTTATCCCTGTCCTGGCGGGGGTTGGGGATTGGGATATCGAGTTACAAACACGGCATCCCTTGGAAAAGCCTCCACAGTGGTGATTCGTGAGGAGTTTGGCTCTTCACAGAGCCCTCTTTGCAGAATCAGACCCAGGAGTTTTCCCTGGGGTTGAGGCAAACCTCGGGGGAGCTGTAGTTCCTGGCTGAGTAATCCCCCGAGATCAAACTTCGTATTGGGAATGGGTTGAACTCGTGCAGAGCTCCCTCCTCCCCACCACATCTATTTGATCCCTCCGATCGCGCTGGGCTCTCATCTCAGATTTGCCTGAGATTTATCTGTCAGCTTTATCTGCTTCGAAATTCACTGCAGCTCTCCAGCTGATTCTCTCAGGCATTCATGATAAATGATATTCTCTGTGGTTTTTGTGCTCCTATTTCCCCTCACTTTGCTGTTACAGATCTCGGTTTAAAGCCTGTTCTGCTGACCTGCCTGAAATCCCATTTTTATGGATTTTGAGCACAAATTTCCTCACCAATGGGTCTCTAACGACCATTAAAGCACTAGGAAGGCAGTTGGGAGAATATTCCTCTCCTATTAATTGCACAAATTCAGCTCATTTTAAGATCCTTTCTGGGCTTTTTTCGAGCCCTCCAGCCCATGCTGCATTTTCAGAGGGTCAGAGAATCAATCCCACTGTATTTGCACTGCCCAACACTTGCAATCTATTCAGGGTAAACACTTCTCTGCCAATCCCCACTGCAGGAAGCTTTCCTGAGATGTGCTAATGGCACATCTCCAGTGCTGGAAAAACCCTGCAGCAGAGAAAACCGGGGGGAAAAAATAAATGCAAGGAAGGCTTTGGGTTCAAAAGGGAGGAAAAAGGAGAAAAGTACATTCAGAATTTGTATTTTAGCAGGAGATGGAGAAATAAAAGCTTTTCTGAAACCACGCGAGTGACAAAAGGAGGGTTTGGAGACAATAATTTCAGTTTGGGTTGATGCAGGGAATCTACTGATTCCTCCCCCCAGAAAACGAATGTATTGGGAGACTTAAAGCTAAGGATCTTATTTGGTGGGGCTGACTTTATGGAGAGCTCTGTATGGGAACAGATGAGCTCAGGAATTTTTGGAAATTCCTAGTAAGTAGAACCAGAAATCAGTGGAATAATTCCATATATTTCTCTGTAGCAACATGAAAGTTTTCTCCTGCTTATTTCATGTTGTTTGGGGTTTTGGGGGGTTTGAGTGGGGTTTTGTTTGTTTGCATTTTGGGGTTTTTTCTTAGGAAAATATTAAAAAAATTACTTTGAAGACATAAAACCAGGTTTTCCTATTCTGTTTATGTTTTCTTTGAAGACGTAAAACCAGGTTTTTCTGTTCCTTGCAAATAATCCAAATCATAGCATCATTTCCAAATTTATAAATTGCTCTGGGATTAGGATCTTCCAAGGAGAATGCAGAAAAAAGCTGAGCAGTAGAACAGAAGTCACAGGGAGATTGAAGGGGATCGGGGGTGGTTCTTAAAGCCTTTTTCCTACCTCAGACTTAAACCTCTTCCTCATCCTGACATTCCCTGACTGGAATTTTCTTTTCATTTCATTTCTGTTGGGTTTGGGGTTTTAGTTTTTTGAGGTTTTTTTCTTTGTTTAGGTTTGGAATTTTAAGAGAAAAAGCAAAGAGAAAACGCTGTTCAAGTTCTAAGTCTGGAGTAGGACACCCGTTTTCTTCATTTTCCTGCCATTCCATGGAGTGAGCCCAAATTGGTGAACTGAGGGGAAAGTTTGGTTGTCTTTGAGGGAGCTCCATCTTTCGTTTCCATCTTTTCCATCAAAGATGGGGAGAGAGGAGCCCACGGTGGGGCAAGATTTCTGACAGGACCTGTGATCCCACAGGGGCCCCATGCTGGGGCAGTTCCTCAAGGGCTGATCCCATAAAGGGATCCACACTGGGGCAGTTCCTGAAGGACTGACCCCATGGATAAAGGGATCCACACTGGAGCAGTTCCTGACGGAGCTCCCCCTGAGCCATTGGAGAAAATCAAGAGCCATTTGAGCCCAAGAAGAAGAGAGGGGTGGCATAAAGATATTTTTTAAGATTTTATTCCTCATTATCCTGTTCTTGTTTGATTGGAAATAAAATAATTTTTTTCCGAAGTGAAGCCTGCTTTGCCTGCAACAGCCATTGCTGGGGGTTCTCCCTGCCTTACCTCAACCCAGGAGCCTTTCCTGATATTTTGTCCCCCCTGTCCAGCTGAGGAGGGGGTGACAGAGTGGCTTTGGTGAGTGCCCAACACCCAGGCAGGGTCCACCCAGCACAAGAGAGCCATGGATGAATCCTTTGGGACAAAGGAGGGAGGTGAGCCTGGATATTCATCATCCCACTGGTCTGGTGTAAAAAACAAGGACATTCCTGCTGTTGGGAATGGAGAGAGAGGAGCTTTGGGTGCATTTGCATGATGTGTTGCTCACTAATTCCTTGGTGCTGGTGGCTTTTGGGGATTACATTTCAGGATCAGCGTCCAAAGGTCAAACAGATCATTTTAGATGATCTAGATTAAGCATCTTCTGGGTGCCTTTACAATGGTGACAGCGTCTGAACTTGGGTCATCTTTGTTTAATTAAGATTGAGCCTATCCCAAGTCCCCACAATCAAACATGGAAACCTCGATGATATGAACCCTGACTAAAGGAAGAAGGTGAGAAAAGCTGGAAGTGATAACGAGAAAAAGCAGCAAGTTCCTGTAGTGATGAGTCCTTACTTTTCCCATGATCTTGCTGGACCTTCCCAATCAGCCTGATTGAAGCAAAGAGCCTTCCCTTGCCTTCCCGAACCTTGCCTTGCCTTGCCTTGCCTTCCCTTCCCGAACCTTCCCGAACCTTCCCTTCCCTGTCCAGGCTGCCCTGTGGCAATTCCAGGCAGGTTCAAGCTCCTGGCTTGGGGGTTTGGCTGATCCAGGTCCATTTGCAGGGCTGAGGTCTTAAGTTCACAAAGGTGACCTTGACCAGAATTTCTGCTTCCCTTTAACCTCCTCTGTCCCTTGCAATAATCACGGAACATCCTGAGCTGGAAGGACCCACAGGATCACCCAGTCCCACCCCTGCCCTGCCCAGAGCCCCAACAATGCCAGCCTGGGCATCCCTGGCAGCGCTGTCCAAAGGCTCCTGGAGCTGTGGCAGCCTCGGGGCCGTGCCCATTCCCTGGGGAGCCTGGGCAGTGCCCAGCACCCTCTGGGGGAAGAGCCTTTCCCTGATCTGCAGCCTGAGCTGCCCTGGCCCAGCTCCAGCCATCCCTGGCTCTGTCCCTGTCCCAGAGCAGAGATCAGAGCTGTCCCTGTGCTGCCCCTCGTGTTCCAGTCCCATGTGAAAAGCTCATTCTTTACTTAAATTTCTCTGCCTGTCCATGGTAAAATACCTATTTAGAAATCAAAGGTACAGTCATTAATGACAGCACATTCATTTGCTTACGAATGTGCCCAGAACAGAGTAAAACATCACATAATTAGGCATAAATAGCATTATACATAAATAACATTTTCCATCCATCGTTTCTAAATCATGACTAAAGTATTTATAAACTTTACCATCAAGCATTACCAAAGTTCTTCTGACAGTCATTATATAATGTATTGAATGCCAAGCAGCATAAAATACCACCAAAAAAAAAGAAAGAAAGATGTTTTTGAATCAGAATTCCTCTATTCCTCACAGATCCATTATTCATCTCCACTAGATTAGTCACACTGTTCATATAAGCCAAGGACCACTGAGAAAACAAATCTCTGAACAGAACTTAGAAAAAGTAAATAAAAATACTCACATTGACTTTCATAATGTTCAAAGGATTTTAGACAGATAGAGTAAAAATGATCCAGTGTGTGCTTTTCCCACTAGGTTTTTTCCAATTTCTCCAGCCAAGAAGCTTCCCCTCCGTGATTGATACACTCCCTCTCCTATTCCCAGCTTTTGCCTTTTAAACTATCCACTGTACTTACAAGAAATATGGTTTGCAGCTTATATTAGCAGCAGCAAATGTTTGGTCATGAAACTTTGGGTGTCATAATTAATACCAATTATCGGAGCTGTATGAAAATACTTTCAGAAAATTCATCAAATTACAGCTCCAGTTGGGGAGGGGGGAAAAATGAAGTTGACCTTAACAAAACAACTTTATTCTCCTTAGAAAACTGAAATTGAAAACCTGACCCGAACATGAGCACGGAGAGTTTTTAACTTGGGCATATTTTTTGCAAATATCATCCATTTGGATCAGTCCATCAACCCTGACAGCTCCTGAGGAGTTGCACGCCTGTATTATCACCGTGCATTACACAGAGTGTGCACCCCATTCTGCACCCTGGACAGCAAAATAAAACCCCCAAATTTACAAGTTTGAAGGGTAAAAAAAAAAAAACAAAAAAAACCCAACCCCTTATTTCATTTTTAAACAGCCGTATTTTTTCTGGATAGGAGCTTTTGACAAACCCTCCGAATGCTGTCTGAGTAACAAGAAAGAGCGCTGAGATTTCCTTCCCTCCGCTCTGATTAGAAATGGGATCCATGCCCCAGCTGGATATTTCCAGTTCATGCCCAGTAGAAATAATTTTCTGTCCTATTGCCAAACGTGTCCCATGTGGCCAGCAAAGGTTGGACAATAGCAGCAATACAGCTTCCAGAAAGGAGCTGAAAACGATCCCCTGCAACCGGAGGCCTCCATTCTGCATAGTTTAATAATTCCAGCACCGAGATTCAACTTCCTTTTTTCCCCTTTCAAGTGTTCAGTGCAAATTAATGGCGTTGCGAACGTTTATGGCTCCCACCTTCCTCGTCTGAAGGGACATGTCCGAGTGGCACCCTAGAAGGTTCATCCCAAACTCTTACCCTTACCCAATAATCCTCACGCACACCAGCAACCCCAATGAATATCAATATAGGATCGTGGTGCCAGGGCAAGTTAAACAAATCCGGAGGAATCTGTTTTATTAGCATTTATAGGATTTGCGTGTGTGAGCGGCTGTGTGTGTACATCCACACTTGGGAACGGTAGTTACAGGAAAAAAAATGCTGGGGATTCCCCCGGGGACGATAAGCACTGCTGCTCCCTGAGCCCGGAGCGGTGCTTATGTTGCAGACTGTAAATGTTCAAATATCTGATGATATTTTCTTTCCTGTGCAGCTCGGTGGTATTTCTCACAGTTAATACTTCAGCTAAGCGCATCAGACTGGAGTTAAGCCCCGCTCTGCGCTCGGCTCCGCAGCCCCCGATTTCCCCCCAGCCTCCACAGAGTTAAAAAAGCAGAAAAACTGCACCAACACCAAAATGACTGCGCGGCGAAGTTTTCTGTGGCAAGAGTGGCACTTCCAGGGGCACGGGGGATGGCAGCCCCGCTCCTCTCTGCCGCTGTCCCCAGCGATTGCAAAGCTCGGCGGGAGCGGCCCTGGGAATGTCCCCAGAGCCCGGGAGGGGAGCGGGGCCGGGGGGTGCGGGATTGCCAAAAAAAAAAAAGGTTTTGAACCTCCTCCCTTGGAGCTTCGGGTCGGTCCCCAGCGCCACCAGACACGGGGCACCCACCCGAGCAAGCTCTGAAAAGACTTTGTTTGGGGTGGGTGGGGGTTTTCCTCACCACTCGTTTTCCTCTCTGTTTTCCATCTCCAGATGAAACGCCTGGGAAGGGAAAAAAGGGAAAATATTGGAAATATTCCTCTGCGACACAGCTCACCTGGCGAAGAAATGCTCTCCCTCTCTGTGCCACCCGGGGAAGGGTTTTCCCCTCCAAGCAAAGGGAAAATGTTGTTAAATATTAGTGGGGTTTGTGCGTGCCCGATTTAGGATTCAACAATAACATATCCGTGAAAACATGATCTGAACATTTAAGTAATTCATTGTTTTATTTATTCTTCTTATTATTCCCGCCCCTGGTGAGAAGTTTCTTATGAAAAGGGTCTGGGGGATGTCCCTGCGGCCACCTCGGACTCACCGAGCTGCACATCACCAATCCACCTCGATAGGTTTGGGCCACCCTTGTAGCACTGTGAATTTTCTTTTTCCGGCGGGATTCTGTTGAAAACATTCGCAAACCTTACCTTTCTCCAATCCACCGTAATTTGTTCGAAACTGAACACGCTCCCCTCACGCTTTCCTTTGCCACCCAGTCGTTTTTATCTATATTTTGTTTACGGGACACAGAAATGTCCCATATGGTTTCCTTCTCGGAGTTAGCGATCGCGGAGTTGGTTGTATCGGAC